>KN881617.1:10803-137502 GCA_000934395.1 Fistulina hepatica ATCC 64428 | reverse complement strand
CCATGTAGTTCGTTCGGGCAGACGCATAGCTAGTCGCGCGGCTCCTTACGCTCGCATGCCCATATCAAGACGGTGTGTAGGCAATCTCACAGGTGCAGCGGTCATATGTCGGTCATCAGCACGTACGGTTACTCTGAGGTCGTCTATATACAATGCGACAGCATGAGCTGCAGGGACTCGTTTGCGAATGATTGGGGCCGCGAGGCTGCTGGCGGCCAGAATTCGGCGGCGAATGCGATTTGGTATTATGTCAGTCCATCTGTTCATTATTTTCATTACCATTATCGAGATCAGTTCCTCTGGTTGTTTCTTGCATACGGGATAATCCCGACTGACCACCTGGCTCTCCATGCAGGCACTAATCAAAGGATACGAGCTCGCCACAGTGGTCGGCGATGGGGACCTCGCCACGGAATGCGCTTACAACGCAAGTGTCGCTAAGGCTGCGTTCAATAGTTTGCTATGGGACGAAAGTGCGGGGATGTACTGCGACAACGCGACAACGACGATGCATCCGCAGGACGGCAACTCGCTCGCGGTACTTTTCAACTTGACCGAAACGACCGAGCAGAGCAAGAACGTGAGTGAGGGCCTCACGCAATTCTGGACGGACATCGGCCCTCTGTGTCCTGAGCTCCCAGACACGATTATACCGTTCATCGGCGGATTCGAGGTGCGTAGCACGTCTACCGATCAGGCGTATTTTACCCTTCATAACCACGTTCTCTGCACCGTCACAACTTGTGAATCGTATACATAATACATTCGTCAACTCAACATCTACGTGCAGGTCAAAGCACACTTTGTTGCAGGTGAGGGTGAGCGCGCGCTCGACCTCCTGCGTTCGGAGTGGGGGTACATGTTGTACAGCAACATCACGACACGCTCGACATTCATAGAGGGTTACACGGCGGACGGATCGCTCGGGTGAGTTCTCCTTTCCCTTTTCTTCTCCCTCTTCACCTCCGCCCCTCCGCTTCCCACTCTCATATGTTTTCCCCACTCGTCAACCCCACAAGCGCACGTTAGACTACCTACCCCCGTTCCGCTTCATGCCTACTCCTTTCCACCTCCTTTCCACCTCCCTCCCACACTAACCCACCCTTGAAATGCAGCTACCGCGGCAACTACGGATACGACCAGGACTCCTCGTACACGAGTCTCTCGCACGGGTGGAGCACGGGTGTGACGGCCGCGCTCACGAACTACGTTCTCGGTCTGCAGTTGACAGCCCCCGCCGGTACGACGTTTGACGTGCGCCCCGTGCTGAGCGGTCTCACCGAGGCGCAGGGCGGATTCGAGACGGCTTTGGGGTGGTGAGTTGATTTTTTTATGTCATCAATTATGTTTGTTGTCTTTTTTTTTGGTTTGTTACCTGGGTTTGTTTGTATTTCTATCTTTTTCATCGGTTTTCTCTTTCTTTCTTTGTTGTCGATCCCTGTGGGCAATGTGCGCATCTGCACTGCCGGTGGGGTGGGTCATGATCATTGAGCCGCGACAGTGCGTTTCGTCAAATACGGTCTCCCGCGTATAATCTTGCATCTGTTCTTTTGCTAGTGTCCCATCATTCACGCCTCAGCGCGCATTTATCGCATGTTCCATCTTCTGATCGCGCATATTTGGACGTTTATATTTACATGTTCAGGCATTCCTTCGCATTTCCCGTTCTTCTTCAACTAACTCGTTCGTCACCTACCTGTTTCCAGGTTCGGCGTGCACTGGGCGATTAACAATGACTCGGACGTCAGCGTGTGGACGCTGAACGTGACGAGCCCTGCGAACACGACGGGGACGATCTATGTCCCTGAGGAGGCGGATGCGTCGGCAGGAGTATATCTGGATGGAGAGCTGTACGATGCGCCTGTGTCCGGGCAGGTGACGACGGGCTCGGGAAACCACACCGTGGTAGTGGATCTGAATACAATGAGCTCGCAAAGCTCGATACGACGGAGTCGTAGCATTTGGCACAGTGAGCTCGTTCTAATCATCACACCGTTGCATGAGGCACTGAAATTTTGGTTTGGCTCTAGCACATTTCAAACCTTTATCATATTTTCTCTAGAAAACTGCATTGATCTGTATTTATCATCTTTGCTTCGTACAACTCCGAAAGAGTTTACATGTCTTGTCTTGAAAATAACACATTATTATATAAGATGCTTGTTTCTTGAGAACGAAATGGCCGATCATACAGCTGATCATCAATTCTGGCCACGGCGAGTGTGCATCTCTTTAGTGCTTTCTGCGATGTCAAATATACCTTCTCATTGTCTGCAACTCCGAGTTCCTGGCTCCGGAAAATGACAATGGCTTTTGGAGAGGTAGAGGAAACGTGCTGCAATGCATTCACACTCGGAACACTTTATAAAGTGCCATTTAGTAGCCCGCCACCGCCCACCTTCCCACTCAAGCTCACCCGCCTCGTCGCCCCTCGCTCATCGAGTGTGGCGCTGACATAGATTCGTCCTGCCTTCATTGCTACCACAATCGACATTGTCGTTTCCGATAGCTCCTCGATCTTGTCTCACTCTCGTTACTCGTTACAACGGCAGCGCCACAATGAGTACACATAAGCACGAGGATGGCGTTGAGCGTCACGTCGTAAAAGAATACCAGTTCGTGAACACCGATGCCAATGGAGGTGCGTCTGTCTCCCCCTCGTTATATTCTTCACATTTCGTTCTGACGCGCAACCTTCCTCGGTCATTACTGCCTATTTGGTCGTCTTCACGTCCTCGATCACGTTGCCACATCGTCGTTCATTGTCGTGCTTGATCACTGTTTTCATTAGTCTGCATCAAGCAGCGTGCAAATGCGTCCATCTATTGTCATACACAGTTCAGCAAAATGAATGAGCAGGCCGGTCCTCGACAGAGTCAGCTCAGCACGCGCGCTGGCGCCGTGTCGAGACGCATGGATGAAACTGAACTTCCCTTCGGAACGGTCACCGAGAAAGAGAGGGTCATGGACAGACACATGAAGTTGTCTTCTGAGCGCGGATGCGATCCCGTAGCGTCCGTGAAGGCGACGACCAGGAAGTACAAAGGAAAGAAGAACAGAGTCGCGAAGAATAAGGCGGAGGGAGCGGGCGTCGTCGGCCAAGGAAAGCGATCTGCGTCAAACAAGCGCACGCGTTCCTCCGTCAAGGTTGGGAAGACTACGCTTGTCGGCCTCAAGATTCCCGTCCATGCTTCTGCTTCGCACAAGTCTTACCAGAGGCCAGGCCTCATACAGGGCCCTCATGTGGATCATGCGTGTCCTGTGTACATGAGCGCAGAGAAGTGTCTGCCTGGTGCAGCGCCAGTCACGGAACGGTATTACACTGGTGGCCAGGAAAGCGCTGGATTTGCGGAGGTACGGTTTTTCTTCCTCCCTTCGACTTGCGGATTGCAGGCGAGACTCTGACTCTGTATCTCGCAGATGCAGGGCCGTTGCCTTGAACAGCAGGGGCTGTTCCAGCAGCAACTACACTACATACCATCGTCAGGCGTAACGCCTCAACTTCCGTCGCCATTTGTGACGCCGCCCCCAAAGGAGCTTGTGCAAGTTAATGCTCAGGTGATGCCGTTGATTGTGTCAAGTGTGCAGTCGATTAGCCCCACACCTTGTGATGTATCTGTCCTCGCTGGTGGCCCTGCCGATGCCAACGTGTCCAGCGTCAACCCGAGGAGTGGCATGCAGTACACCGCACCTGGTTTGACCCAGCTCACTGAGCCCCCTTTCACACAGCACGCTGATCCCACTTCCGTGCTGCTTAGGCAACCACCTTCCGTGCAATTCGCCGCTCCGACTCCCATTCAGATCGTGTCGCCCGCTTCCATACACGGCGCTCACTCCGCTCAAGCGCCACTCTCCGATTTCGAGCGTGAAATCTGTCAACTTCTGAATGAGGGCGTTGCCTCCTCTAGCTGGGATGCCGGAGCGGCTGCATATGCAGCTGGCGGGTGGGCCTTTGATTCTGTGCAGGTCTCTTATCCGATGAACGCACAGGCTGTGTCCTCGACGAGCATGGCCACACCTGCTCCTGACATGACCGTGGCGCCTTCGGACCTGGTCGCAGACCCAATGCAGTTGACCGTGTATCCAATGCGACAACCCTCATCTGCGATGCAAAGGCCCTCGACAAACCTAGGGCAAGTGTATCCCTCCAATATGTCTGCAAATTCAGCCCACGTACAGGCCGCGACATATCGGACTCCTGCTCAGATCACTTACCCGACTCCCGCTCAGACTCCTTCCCCTAGCTCCGCTCAGACAATCCCCAATCAGAGCGCATACCTCCCCGCAGCACATCCGGGAGGATACCCTATTATCCGTCCCGCGGTCACTTCTCAGAACCCGAGCGCTTTCAAGCTGGCTGTCGATCATGCGGCACACCCCAGCTTGGGATGGGCCTCAGATGTGTCGTCATCAACGTTGCAGCCTTCTCCACCTTTCGTGCAAAACTGTGGGCGCATGGTGGACGGCGAGGTTGTGGCAGGAGCAACGAACCCTATCGCACCAATCAATACAGGAATAAGTCCGAATTTCACGTTCGTGCAAGGTTGATGGATGTGATCTGGTGTGCATGGTGGTGTGTACAGTATGTGCACAGCGGGAGTTCTGGTAAATAGTGTGTTCTTGGCGGGAAGTGCTTCTGGGCATGCCACGATAGCAAACGATCCGAAGGGCTTTCTCGACTGGGCAACATTTGGTGGTGGCAAGCCGTGCCTGAAATTCGCTTGAGCTCTCTGTTTACTGTGGCGACGCGGAGTGATTATATATATGCCGTCGTCGATACCAAATTTATATACCGTATTCTCACCGTTACACGTACTATATATGATGGCAGCTGGATTGCTCGGACTCTACGGACAAGATCAACGTTTATTGTTGTCTCATCTCTCTCGTTCTCTCCTCACGTCCTTCTATTACTACTTACACGCATTTTACTTCACGTTTGATTTCCGCATTGTGCTATATCTGCTACTTGAGTCTACTACTATATCTACATACATAATTTGTCTCTCTATCTCAAGACAAACACGAATTTTCCAGAAATAAGTGAATGTCGCTGAGAGGATACTTAGCCTCTTGGTGCGTTTTTTTTTCGTAGACATTACATGGTGCAGAGATTTTTTTTTTTTTGTGTGGAGCGATCTGAAACCAGACTAACAGCCAAGCTGCTTCGTGTTTCCGCATCGGTTTGTACCTTTTTTTGCTGAGGGATTTAAACCCCGCTAATGATGGTGCAGAGATTAATAGTCTGTCGGCACAAACAACGATCTCGTCAGCTACGTCCGTCGACGACTCTGGACTCGGATTACTACACCAGCGGGTTCGTCGGACACCTTCCTTGACCGTGCATGACACTCTACTTCGTCGCCTGCGATGTTGATTGTGACCGTGGCCGTCCGAATTGAACGAAATGGTACAGTATAACTTCATGCTAAGAAACTGGACGCGCTGTGGGCGGCTCTCTAGAGGAGCCCACGTGATCGCGTTCCCACAAAGATCGTTGACCCTCGGTGTATTGTAACATCCATCCCTTTTTTTTTCTTGTGTGCGTACGTACAAACATACAAATTACTACTTAGGTTTGCTCGACTACATACAAGTACTACAAAAGTTGTATAACAACAAAATGCATGTGCAAATTATGAGACCTCGATGATAATAGAGTGTTAAGCAGTGTAAATGAGAAAACGAAAACGCTGATAAAATATCCTCGAAGCATATGCAGAACATGCAGAAAAAGGGCAAATGAAAAATGAAAAAAAGTGATGTGTAAATGGAAAAACGAGACGTGGCGACGAATGTAAATGAATGAAGAGAAAAAACTAATCGTCAAAGAAAATGAGGTGTGTACAACTACATGTTATTGATACAACGGTGATGACAACGACAGATCGTAGCAGATATGGTGTGCAAATGCGCATAGCAAGTGGAGACGAGTGAGAACAGAAAGCCGAGAGAGAGAGAATACGTGCATGGAGCAGACTAAGAGGAACAAAACGAGGCCAAAAGCGTGTTATATGGTCGAAAGCAGACAGGCGAGGTCATAACACTGGCACGAGAAAGTCAGGTGTCGCAGAGACACATCCGCAATGGACATCAGAAACCATTGCCACTGCTGCTACCATCAACGCCGTCAAAGAACTCCAACCAATTGAAGAAATCCATCACGTCGTTTTCAGTCTGACCGTCGTTCCCTAGATAACTTCCCACAAATGACATACCAGACCCTATCCCCGTCCCCGCTAGACCATTCCCAAATCCCGTGAACCCCGCACTACAACTAGAGTCCATCGTGTCCGCGCCAGGTTGTTGCAAGAAAGACGACGTAGACAACGCGACCGGTGCATCCGCGAACGCGACAGAACTTGACGTGTTCCCATCCGCCAACCCATCCGCGCCCCCCTGCACAACAGGTAACGCCACCGTCGTCGGCGATTCCGGAGCCCAGTCCAAGCCCGCGTGTGCTGCAGGACCGACGGAGGACTTGTATACCGCCGGGTCAGCGAGTCCAGGATACACGGTCTGCGCGAGGTCAGAGTACGCCACCTGCCCATTGTGGTACGCGTCTTGGGCGAAGGTGGGATACGCAGTCTGCGGGGGAATAGGGTACGCAACCACATTCGTCGCCGGCGCGTTGGGATACCAGGTGGTAGCCGATGAAGACGCTGCCATGCCGGAGAAGAATACAGGCTGAGTGGAGGCAGGATAACCGGTCTCGGAGGGCACCGCGGTCTCCACGTTCAATGGATACCCGTCATGCACATTAGTGGACGCGGCCATATCCAAAGCGGATGGAGTCGCGGTCGAGGAGCATGCGGCCGACGCATTGAATGGATAGTACGTGGACTCTGCGAATGACGTGGAAGCGGAACTAGTAAACTGAGTATCCACCGGCCCGGCAGACTGCGTAAAGGAGGGAAACATGCACTTCGACGCAAAGGGTTCAGCGAGCTGCGTGGAGGCGGGGTTCGTCTGGATACCAGAAATGACGGCCCGTTCACCCCGTACATCTGGCACAAACGGCTCCACCGGCGAGCCACTGCCGACTTCAACTTGAATAAGTGTCGACAGCTCCCTCTTCAACGAGGTGTCTTGCACCTGTAAGCATGGCTCTCGTCAGTTGACTGTTACACGAGCAGAGCAAAGTGAGCTGGCAGGGGGGAGTGGAGGGAGACTGCACCTTTACAGCATCGCTGCCGAACCACGGTGGCCTGTTCGCGTTCACGGTCCCGTTGCCATCTGAAACCGGCGTGTATGGCGCATCTGAGGAAGGCGATGTCCGTGAGGAGCCACAAGGGCTGAGGTTCGGCGTCAAGTACGACGCGGTGGAACCTGCAGAAGGTGACAGGGTAATCGTTGAGGACGAGGGGTATCCGAGGGAGGAGGGTGATGCAGGTGCGGAGGTGGTGGTGGCCGGCACGGTCATGAATGCGAGATACGCGGGGGCGACGCGCGTGGCGCGGACGCGGCCCGGCTTCGCGTACGTTTTACGTGCAGCGACAGAGGTAGATTTGAGGCCAACGAGTGTCGCCTTCCCACTGAGGGTGGAGCGTGAACGCTTGCTCGACGCCTGTTGCACGCCTTTGCCGTCCTTAGCCTTACCCTTTCCGGTGTAATCAAAGTCGGGGTAGGTCGCCTTGTGCCATTCGTTAATCTGCATTGCGGCGCGGTCCCAGGGGCCTTTCTCAGCCTGGCTCATGGCTTTCCATATTGCGGAGACAAGTGGGCTGAGCTCATTCTGACGATTCTTGTCCAGTTTCTCACGAGGCAGCGCAATGTTCTTGGACGTTAGCAGTTCGTCGAGCGCGTGGCGCAAGCCGACCATTTTGAGATGAAGCAGCTGGCGCAGCTCCAAGTCGTAGGCGGTGGTAGGAACGTCGCCGCGCTTTTCTTTACCGATGTCTAGCGCAGGGTTAACGACAGTCGTCCGGAATAGAATCCATCTATTGGGAGGACGGCGGACTGCGACAAGAACAGCAAGTGAGCAAAGATGCAACAATAGATGCTCAGCACACACAAGACGTACCATCTGTCCTGCGATTCAGCAACTTGGTGTGCTTGTTTCCTTTGTGAAATTTCTGTTTAACGGCGTTTACGAGCGACTGGTTGTTGACATGAGGTGTTGTGGCGTCGCCACTAAACGAATCGGACATAGCGGAGGACAGGTCAGTTTAGAGTCGGTGGTAGGATGAGAGGATGGTGGGGAGAGGAGAGTGGCGGTATATAAAGGGCGCATAGAGGGCGGGGAGATGGCGCATGGCGCGTACATCCTGCTCATTGTGCAACTGGGACAAAGAGAAAAGACGTGCCATTGTTCGCCACTAAAGGCAACAGGTCCGGCACAGCCACTTGCTTCCGTGTTCGGCGTCACATGCGCGCCTCGATCATCGTGTTTGTGCCCGCACTCCATTTTCTGGATTACACGTCTGCTAAATGTTCTCGCCCTGTGTGGCGACCGCACGCGTCTGTCTCGGCGGAAAATGGCTCTGTTGCATGAAATCGATAAATGGTACATTGACAAACGACGCTGGCTCCGTGCATACGCGATACGCCCGACCGTTGATTTGGTCCCTCGACGCCTCGCGCACTGTGCATCGTCCGCCTGGTGGGGGATCTACTCTACCTCGTTCTATTTCCTTTTGACTGCATTTGGTACCAACGTCATTCACTCAGTCTTGTCCTCTTGGTAAGTAAGTATGAATCCATATGCAGTCCTCAGCCTCATCTCAGCGGCACCCTCTGTCTCCGTGTATGATACAAGCAATGCTGGAATTTCTTGCAAGCACATAGCATCTCGCACATTCTCTCAGACGCATCCTGACTGTGGCCTGAAACAGTACACAGCATAGTTATCCAAATTACTATGGTCTGTATCGTCATTCTCCCACACAATCTAAATGCGCCCAGTGCGCGCGCGTCTTCACGTAGTGGTTTGGCGGGGTCATCAATCTCACACCTAGCTATCTTTTCGAAGGGGAAGCGCAATACTTGAGTGAGTGCTCGGGTACCCACACTATCATGTTGCAGACTTACATTTTGTACTTTGCAGACAGGAACGACTCCCGTCGGCGCCAAGCCCGCGCGGGCTTGTTCTGATCGGCGATCCCCGGGAATCAATTCGGAGACCACCGCTGCACCACTGCCATCACTCCAACTTGGAATGGCTTAGTGCTCCTCTGGACAAAGGGCATTCTAGTCACAAACGCGTACGCTGTACTGTGGCGTCTATTTGTATTGTGAGCAGCAGATCCACAAACCCTGCCTGTGCTGTGATCCAATTTTGCCTTTTTTTTTTTCTTATGATACTTAACCGCGTGTCCTAACAACCAAATATTTCTGTATTTCGTAATAAAAATACAAGGCCACAAGCACATTGGGATGCAAACTGAGGTGAGAATGACAGAGAGAGGCGCATTTATGAGGGCATTTCCCTTACAATCATCTAGCAGAAGCAAATCCACCTGTCGACAAGCTTTCAGGAAGGGAGCCCTCGCAATCGTCCACCGCATCTTTGTCCGCCGTCAGCTCGATGATGACGTTTCCACCCTTACGGAACACATCATAAAAATCGAAGTGACAACGAGTACTGGCAACTCCGTTCACGGTCACGTTGCTCACGTATGCCGCAGTCCCAGGCGGTATTGTCTCTTGCAATGACGTTGCGTTGAAGTTGACAGCTGTGACCGTCGTGTTGACGCCTAGATACGAGTTGTGGATCGTGTACTTGGGTATGAACGGCGAGACAACTAGGAGTTGTGTCGTCGCTGGTACTATGTGTCGATAGCGTGTTAGCTTGTTCACGGTCTTGAGAGGTAATGCCATGAAGTGCAAATATATTACCTGGATAAAGCCCAAGGAGGTGGAATATGAGCAATGTCGCCATGGCTGCTTGGTCGTCGTTTCCTGGGAGACCAGAAGGCGCTACAGAAGATAATCGGGAATGAGAACAATCCATTCGTAGTTTTGTATAACTCACTTATGTCAAAATTCTGAAAGACGACCTCACGAACACGATCAACGGACTTTGTTGGGTGATTCGCGTAGTGATAGCCTATGGGTGTCTACGTTCGAGTGCAAGTAAACGCGGGTTTTACGTGGACAGTTGCAATAGAAGGAAACTTACCTGGAACGAGGGTTCATTCCCTGCCAAGTAATAATTCGCCTACACTCTCAGCTGGATTAGGCCGCGGTATCTAGATTGGCGAAGACTCTCACTTCATAGAAATGATCCAGGCGGTCAACAAACGTGTCCTATCACGTACTTAGAGAGAGAGAGAGATTATGACGCAGGGATCGTGGCTTACATTGCCACCCATGAGCTCTACCAAATACGCCATATCGTGAGGGACAAACCTGGAGAATAGCCATTACGAGGACGATCGCAACGGAGAGTTTGAATTCTTACCATGCGTACTCCCAAGATGACGATTCATAGAATCCGTTGGTATTGGTTGCCTGCAACGAACAAATGCTGTCCGGGTTGGGATCATTGTTAGAGCATGTCCTGGGGTCAGTGTAATTGAAGACCCCGTTCATGAGGCGCTTCTGGGGGAATCCTAACTCAAGAATTAATCAACTCAAAAAGCCGCGGACAGGGGCATGTGTGCACCAGTGTAGTTGTCACTCTCGACGGTGGGGTCCCATATGTTGCGATAAAACTAGGGAAAAATATGAACAAGCCCTACGGTGGAATGAAGGACGCGGCGATGTCTTACGTATGACCGATTTGCATATCGCTCCTCATCGTCACTTTGCCCGAGCAGCAACGCGACTTGACGAATGCCGAAGTCTTCGAATGCGTACTGATATATATAGCGGTAAGCCGTCATTCTGGAGATGAACTGCACAGGAACACCCGCCGAACCTCGAGTGTACGACTGCCCTCCCTGGTCTGGCGACCGACGCTTGACACGTCTAGCACACCAGCCGGAACATAGCCAAACTCTCTGTCGGACGTCAGTATTAGACAGCATGGGAAAAGGAGACAAATTGGATGTACTTGTAAACATTTACTTGACGGCCCTATTAGGTACGAATCAGTCAAACAAGCGTAAACAAGTATGAAGCGCACTTCCGTACCTCTGTGTTCCACTCTGACGGATTGATATCGCCGTCGGCGAGCAAAGCCGTGTATAGCTCATCAAGATCTATCCCGAGGACGGCAGCCTCGTTATGATAGTTGAGCGCGAAATGCGAAACAATGACATCCCCGCTCGATCCTCCTTGTGTCCAGCCCGGGAGGTTGTTGGCGCGACATTCAGGCATCCAACCGTTCTTACGCCAGCCATCTATGTACGAGTCGACTATCTGGGAAAAGTCGATCGGCGAATGGAGAGCCATAAAGGGGTAAAACGTCCGGAACTACATCCTAGATCATGAAACAAATCTGTTTCTACGACGAAGCGCAACGCACGGTGTCCCAACTGCCAATCATTTGAATAATTGCATAACCAGAATGAAGGATAGCTCACCTGCAATACAGGGAATCAAAGTAGAACGACGTTGTGTCCGCAAAAACACCCTGAGTCTCATTCGTAGCGTTATTCTGAATTCGACATGAATATACCGCGAAGCGGCATGGAAAATCAAGAGTACCGACCGGAGTCAGGAAAGCCCGATAAAGTGACGAATAAAACATTTCTGTGATATTGGGAGCTGTGTTGGCTAAATCAATCTCAACCCTCTGGAGCTTCTCATTCCACAAAGCCTGTGCCTGGGCGACAATCTCCTCGAATGAAGAATCACCGACTTCGTCTTCTGCATTGGCGCACGCCTGATCCACGGATTTGAAAGAAACGCCAACGCGTATCATAATTTCGCTGGGATTATTTGCATAGGAGAATAGAGCACCATATTCGTAATCGTCCCCGATAAGGCTCTTGGTGAGATTCAGCTGTGTCCCTCCCAAGCTTCTCCCGTCAAGCCCCTCCCTAAAAGAAAAGACAGCTATTTTCAAACGATAATGAGTGAAGAACCACGGAACATACAGGTTTGCAGTCCAGACTCCATATTCATCCAACGTCTGCGATCCCTGGTTCAATAAATCATAACAAGAAAAAGCTGAGTAATTGTACGACGAAGGACCCCAACTGGTAAATAATGATGAGACTTAGAAAAGGGTAAGACAGAGCACGACAATGGCATACCTGGAACCCCAATGTCCGGAAATCATGATACGACCCAATTCAGGGTCGATTGTCATGTTACCACCTGCATAGGAATCTGGGAGATCATTCGAGAGGTCGAGGACGAAATACGGTGTCGAATCATTGGGAAATGTGAAACGCTCAAGCCCGGCGCGCCGCGTAGCAGTGGCCTCCATCTTAATATCGTTGTCGAGCGTGAGAGTAAAATACCCAGGATAGCCGTCTGTCAATCGCAATAGTTCGTGTGAGAAGCGACAATAAGAAAATATGTTCAGTATTAACCAACCATCGGTGTTGTTCTTCCGGTATCGCTCGCGAGACAAGAGTTGCGTGGGACAAGTGTAGAAGCCATTTGGACATACTTCGGGCATTATCTCAAAGTTCCCATAACTGCCTAGCAGAAGATATCAAACATCGCATAGGTCAAGAGGTTGAAAAAAACATACCAGATGATGCGCCAGTGCCGCTATCGTGCAAAGGACTCATTCCACGAACTTTCTGAGTGGGATCCGTGATATAGCCTAATATCTCGATTAACTTTGCCGTAACGTGCATCATCTACTCGAAGGGACGTGCCAGCAGGAGCGTATCCGGTTATATCTGTCGTGATTTTGACCTGTGAAGGATGTTATTAACCGTGCCGGCTGCATCTGAATGACTCACCATTCCAAAAGGTATAGACGCACCGGGACTGAAAGAGAAAGAGTGAGCTGGCAAATAGAATGCCAACTCCCAGATGTACCAGACATCCCCGTCATTGTCTTCACAGAACAACCAGTGTTAGATACGACTGACTTTGAAACGTTGATGAACAACAAGAACGACATACCGGTACCGATGAAAACATTGACGAATGACGTATAGTCGGGATTCGTGGAATTGGCGGCATCGGCGATCGCTTGATAGATCCTCTCTTGCAAGGCAGGCGTGGGCTGGCAAGCCACACGGAAGCCAAACAGCAAGATAAACAGCAACAAAATGAATGTGTCGGTCATCGAAGCGAAACGACGAAACACGCATTACCCGCCAGCTTGTACTTATCGTCGTTCTAAAATTGTGCGCCTTCGAAGGAATTCCAGAATATTGCAGCATTGAATAGGCAGGGGTGCACGTACCATGTGCCTCAATACCGTAACGAGAATGATGGTCCCTCTGATAGACGCAAAATCGGTCCAGCGACATTACGACAACTCGTGGGGTGGCGGAGACGACCGCCGCGGGTCGACGATACCGCCGCAGGGAGCGCTTGCATGGGAGTTCTGGACCAGAGAATCCTGGGTAAAGATGTATGGAAGATACCTTGGACGGCGGTAGTCCACCACTAAATCCTGAGTTCGTGTGAACTTGGTCGGGCTGGGTAGGTGATGCTTGACAATTCGTTCTCTGGCCAAGAGGCACATCTGCACTGCACATGTAAAGTAGTGGAGGTGTGACCTCGGGTACAGCCTGCTCATCGGCGTTCTTGAAGCTTGAAGCCTCGTGCTACTGATAGTCAAATGGACAATTCAATGTCGTTTGCATACGATTGATACCAAAGAAAGAGCCACTCACCGAAGATAAGACCGCTTGCACACGAGAAACATAGTTGAGAAGGGATTCCATTACGCAACACGTTAAGTAAGAACGAACAAGTAGCACAGTGGAGATCGATAGATCAAAGCGAACGAAGTCAAAACAAGGATAACGATGCGGACGCCGAATCTCCTGCAAGGTCTGGCCGACCATCTTCATGGCTTTCGTGAAATGTCAGTCTTCGGCGTTCAGTGTAGACAGCAGCCGTAGCTCATCCTCTTCGTCTGAGAATGTTTCGTTAACAGTACACATAGTGCCGTTCTCCGGAGGATGTCCAGCGAAATGAACACGTGAACACGAGTCAACTTCGCAGTGCACAGCGACTGCATAGCAAGAGAGCAGTGCTGAGGGGAAATAAATATAAGATCGCTTCTGTATGACGAAAAGAAAAAAAGACTCTTACACCTGGTCCATCCTGGATGATGAGACGTGAGGAGTCGGGCATGAGCCAGTCGATCTTGAGTCCAGAGGGGAGCGGCGTGATGCTACCTTAGATGAAGTGATGTACGCACGGGTCCAACGGCAAGGAGTATTTGCATGCCGGTTTAGCACACGCTCTCAAATGTAGAATTTACATCATCATCGTTCCGTATTGCTGACAATGAGCAACGGATAACCCAGCGTCGCATTCCACGGGCTTGTGGATCTCTCAGGACTTCAAGACGAATTAAACCCACGATACTGGCACCCGCCATCCGGTTCCATCACAGTCGTGCTCATACCAAACCTCAGCGACCCACGTTTGAGATTCTTGACGCCCTGGTCGGCCAGCTCCTCTGGCGTGAGGTGCGTGCCAGCCGGTCAAGGCAAGGCACGTGAGATCAGCTGATTCTGCGACGTCAGCTCCCCCGCTCGTGTACGGGGACACGAACATGTCGTGTAGTCCCGCACCATCCCCCCTCCTGGCTGCGGCGGGATGGTGAGCGCCGACAGACCACCACACGGGCTCTTGTAGGTATGCAGGATAAACGCTAGAAGGCGTGAGCGGACTTCGCATCCGGATTTGTGAACCGAGACATACCACGTGCCATCCCGGAGGTGACGAAGGAAGGAGGGACAGTAGAGAGCACAGGAAGTGGCGTGAGAGCGAGTGTATCTAGGAACTTATCCACGCGTGCCATGATGTCCGGTACTGGCTCTTGTGTGAATCTAGTGAGAGAACGGTGCCACGGACCAGCCTGCGACAGGTCGTGTCAGAGGAACATAGTCCAAGGACACCTAGCGCACCTTACTACAGTCGTTCAGGAATCGTTCATACGTGCGGTCGGTATACGCGATCCACTCGGTTGGCCATTTGTGTGAGGGCTGGTCTGTGGAAGCCTGACCTTAATATGTGTTATAGAATCTCCGGTCCAAAAGACATGCTAGCCCCCAGAACAGGATCTGCGACACCGTCAATTGCTGCAAAACCGATGCGCCCTGGTGGGAGCCTGAAAAAAAAAAGTATATATGTGAAAGATGATTCCATGGCACAGCGGAGGACCTACATATTAACCAGGTATGCGCCCAGAGTTGTTCCATACAAGCCCCGCAGTAGTTCACACGTCCCTCTGGGTCATCGAGCGCCTTCGACATGAAGTTGATGTGGCACACGACTTTCGCAGTCTCCATATATCTACGCTCCTTCGCCCATGTTACGCGCGCACGCGTGGAGTTTGATTTCTTGAAGGGCAGGGAATTGACGATATTGTGCCGTCAATGCACGACGGACCGTGCTCCAGCCAAAAGACAAAGACGAAACGGTGAAACCTTGTTTGAAGACCATGTTCGCGTGGAAGACAGCCACCTCGAGTGTACTCATGAAGCAGTGCATTGCTAGTCTACGGAAGGCGGCTCAGCTCGGTGCGAATGCAATTCTTGTCTTAGTTAAGCACATACTCTGTCTGGTCAATGCCTCGAGGGTAAAGGCTGGCTAACCCGGCTCCAGCACGTATTATGAATAATGTATTCAAGCCTCCGAGACCGCCTTTTTGTCATATTCGTATCTCATAAAGTAAGTCGACGGAAAACACTCTCTTACCAGTATTCAAAAAGACAGTGCCCCGCATTGGCGATTTTGCAGCCCTACACCGCGCAAGAGCTATTTTTTTCAGTTCCCGCAGAGGGATCAAGGTAATCCTTAGGCATTCTGTGGTCGCAATAAAAATGTTAGCCAATCGTACATACTCGAAACTCTCACATGATGAATCCACAGTCGACTATGTCTGGGTTTCGCGTCCCTCGCGAACTGTAAAAGGGGGGGTTCCGCTCGATGGATAGGTGTGTCGAGTCTACCGATGGTTGCATCGCAACAATGATATATCCAGTTGAAGTAGCAGCA
Source organism: Fistulina hepatica ATCC 64428 (assembly GCA_000934395.1). Classification (NCBI taxonomy): domain Eukaryota; kingdom Fungi; phylum Basidiomycota; class Agaricomycetes; order Agaricales; family Fistulinaceae; genus Fistulina; species Fistulina hepatica. Next base: position 121,467 of record KN881617.1, on the reverse strand, counting down.
GGCCGTAAATTCGAGACGAACAACATTTGATGAAAACGACTCCCAAAATAAAACCATGACATGGCAAAGACAATGCCACAAGCAACAAGTTGGCACCTAACAAATCGAAGCAATTCGAGAATACATGGCGGAGGCTTCGCTCTCCAGATTATCCCAGCATCCTCCGAATATTTATGGTCACAGTCCATAGCGTTGCCATAGCGCTGACCCAGGGACAGTATGTACTTATTGCAATCCCGGTGTTCTACTTGCGCTTGCGCTGGACACAAAATGGGATAATACATATTGGAGTTCACAATCCCGGAAAAATCAAGGAAATCAAGCTAGTCACAGAGAAACTTCGACGAACATCCAGGACCACAGTGCAAGATGTTGGACCGTACTGGCGTTCAAGCTGATCAATATCAATCTACGAATTCAATGCATTGATGCCCGCACATCGCCGATCGCGGGCATCTAATAGAACATTCACCGTGACTGTCACCGCACCGCACAAAGCATCGATGTGGCCACTCAGCTTGCATCTCTGCTATTGCTCTCATTATTTAGAATGGCCAAAGGGGAGACGAAGCGTCAGCGACACAACACCGCCTGCAGCGCTTGTAACGACGATGACGACGGTGATGGCTAGTAAGTTTCGCGTGTGCACAGCGCTGACTTGAACCATGCTACCTGCCGCCATACAGCGACACGAATTCGAAGCAGCACAGTACCACTAGTATGTAGTGGCGCGCACAACATTGAATAATGAGTTGTGGTCTCTTGATATTTTCCATGGTCATTGGTGCCATCGTCTTTCGGTCACGAATCTTTGTTCGTCTTGGCGGCAGGAGATTGCAGGTCCGAGTCGTTACTGGTTTCGTGAGGAGATGATCTACGGTACGTTGGGATCCGGTATAGTTATGTACACTGTCACGCGGTAATTTATGACGACGATTTAAATCCAATGAATTTGACGTCGGCGCTGAAAATAGAGCCAGCGTATATTGCGAAGCACCGTATTCACTGCCATTCATGCCAAGACAGCATTCGCTGGAGCATACCTTCGTCGTACGCCTTCTGAATGAAGTCCCCACGCTCGACTTCCTTTGGTCAATCCAGATTCGTATTCATCATAGCCGACCATCTTGCCTCCTCACACTTGCCTGCACAGTCGAAGTCGATGAGCCTCGCCTCCAGGCGCCCGTCACCTCGCACAACCAGCACATTTTCCTTGCGAAGATCGCCGAAAACAAAGACATGCTTATGAAGCAGGGCGATCGCTCGCTCAACATCATCGAACACCACGCGCTTTTGGTCCTTAGGAAGATTGTCATCGCCAAAATGATAGTAGGCGGTATCGACATATTCCACGACCACCATCATGAGCGGTCCAAAGCGAGGCTCCGAGGCTGCCGTCCCATCATAGAGCAATTTTGGGGCGAGGTTGTGGCTGGCCAGCAGCCGATGGGCGTCTATGCCATATCGATACACAAATTTGACAACCACCTGCTGCTTGTCGTCCAGTGTCTCAGCGTGGAAAGTAAGACGGTGGTGCTCTTCTGGGACCAGCGACTCGATATAGCGAATAGAACGAAGAGTGTTGTTGCGATGAGAATCGCGAAACTGGCGGACAGTCGGGAAATCCATCTGGGGCTTTTCTAGTGTGAGATCCAAGTTCTGGTACCACGTACGAAGAGTTTGAACACCATCGCGCAGGGCCGTCAGCAGTCTCGCTACATGACGCAGGCGTTGCTCGTTGAATGGATCCGTCAAGCAAACGAAGTCAGTCAATTGATCGTAAACAACGAAACCATTCACTGCCATCCCCGCAACAGCTATCCACGATCCGGCAATGCACAGAAAGAAGGACGGGCAAGTGCATGATGAAACCGTCAAATTGAACCATTGGACATGAGCAAAGTGAGATACCTTGTAATAATTGTAATCTCACTTGCTTATTTAAGTACCATGCAGAGATGGAAGGAAGGAAGAAAGGAGCGCGGTTCGTCCTCGCGTCCAACGCGCGTAGACAAGGACGCGGCGTGGCCAGTGCGAGGTGTTTCTTCCCTTTCTCCCCTTCCTGTCCACAGTTTATTCTGGTGAATGTTCGTCCGCATATCGTTCGGCGGTTCTCAGTCGCCTTCCTGTACGTTATGGCTCATGCGGTTCGGAAACAGCTATCCGATTGAACCCCAGTCTTTCCTGTGAATACTCGTCAATACGGCATGCTATCCCTAGGAAGAGTCAGCAGATCGTCGGCATACATTCAACGTATAAAAGTACTTTCTTCGCCGTCAAGGACCCATGGACTAAGGCCTTGGTCCATCCTTTACTCTTCAACGGGACGTTCCTCTGGTCTATTCTTCTTGCGCGGCTTATTCTCGACTGTGTGTCATGTTTCAACACTGGAGCTTAGCAGTTTGTGTCGCATCAACGGCACTCAGTGCCTTCATCCCTGGTGTCTCTGCTGCACGCGCTACCTTCGCTGACCCTCCGAGTCCTCGTGTCGTCACCCTGGAGACACGGACCGAGAAATACGGTTCGTAACCCGCCTGGTCGGACAACGCACAGAGCCAACTTTCTCGCAGACCATATCATTGCAGGTGCTGGTCCTGCAGGTATCATTGGTACGTTGAGTCCGATCTTTCTGTCACAAAAACACGTCTAATAACATGTCTAGTCGCCGAACGGCTCGCAGAGGCTGGATCAAAGGTCCTTCTCATAGAGCGCGGCAATGCCTCACTCTGGTTGTCGGGAGGCAACCGCTTGATGCCATGGAATGACACTGTCACGATCTTCGACGTCCCTGGCTTCGACTACGAGTTGACCGACTTGAGTGATCAGAGCGAATATTGTACTGATACCCCCTGGACAACTGGCTGGTCGGCACTGGCTGGCTGTATCCTGGGCGGCGGCACAATTGTCAATGGTTTACTTTTTGTCCACCCTCCCAAACATGATTTCGGGACATGGCCTAAAGTAAGGCCTACTCTATTATTCAGTGTTCAGTTTCCGATCTTCCCTGATAGGGGTGGACCTGGGATGAGGGCGTATCCGATGCTGCCGAGAGGGTCTACGCGCGCAATCCTGGTACAGAATATCCTTCCATGAATGGTAAACTATACGACCAGACCGTTTGGAATTTGTTCTCGGAGCTTCTCGAGAAGAATAATTACACATACGCGAACTCGATAGAACACCCGGATGCTAAGTATATGGTATACGGCCATCCTCCTTACAACATCATAGGTGCCGAGCGCGCCGGGCCCGTTCGTTCCTATTTGCCCCTCGCTGAGAGGTATGACAACTTTGAGCTCCTGCTGAGAACCTACGTCGTCCGCGCAGTTCGCGAGAACAGCACGGTAACAGGCGTCGAAGTTGAGGTCAACGGCACTCGCTCAATCATTCAGGTAAACGAGGGTGGTAGTGTCATCTTCGCCAGTGGCACGCTTGGCACGCCTAGGTATGCATAAGTTCCCAACGTTACAGTCCCGAGGCAGTACTTAATTATGTGCAGACTACTGTGGAATTCTGGCATTGGCGGCACAAACATGATTGAGATCGTGAAGAACGGCGACACAAATGTCACTCTTCCAGAAGAGAGTGAATGGATAGATCTCCCCGTTGGGTGAGTCGTGTCAGCCCTGTGTCTTTCCTCAGGCGATTTATTGTTGCCGGATAGGACGAATTTCCAAGACCATGTAATCTTCACACTTCTTTTCAATACTACCAAGTCACCATTCAAGTACTATGACTGGGGCAGTCTGGTGACTGATGACTACGATGTCGACAACACCAGCTTTTATAGCCATACTGGATCAGGCCTCTTCGCGCAAGGCCGTAGTTATCAGTATAATTTAGCCTTTGTATTATTATTGACGCTCATTCGTACAGCACATCGCCTCATGTGGTTCAATGAATACGTCGCAGAGATTGACAACATCACTCGTTTCGTTGAAGTTACTGTCGCTCCAACGTGAGTTTTTCCATCGGCCTGAGGATTCTTGACACACAATAATATGCCACTGTAGCGCGGACAATCAAATTACCATGTATGCCTACCTTACACACGGCCTTACCTCCCACGGTATCCTCGGCATCGCCGCCAATGGCTCGACGACCTTCGTTCAGGAGCCTTGGCTGAACACCGCAGGTGACCGCGAAATCGGCGCCAAGCTCATTGATGATATCCTCGGCTACATCGCGGCTCAGGACAACCTCATCCTGGTGAACTACAATTCGAGTGCGACTGGCGCTGAGATTATCAAGAACCGCATTTCTGGTCGTCATCTCACTGGATCTGCGAAACTGAGCCAAGTCGTCGATGTGGACACCAAGGTGTATGGTATGGACAATCTTTACGTTGTCGATGCCTCCATCCACCCAACGCCGCCTACCGGTAATTCTCAAGCCATCGGTACGCGTTCTCTCACTGCGTAGACCTTGAAATTTATTGTTTTTTTATCACAGTTATGGTGGTTGCTGAACATGCGGCGAAGAGAATCGTTGCGCAGACTGGCTGACAGTTTCCACAATCATGCGAGCATGAATATCTCGGGCTGCACACTGTGTTATGTGTGTATCTACTTACGTACCCAATTTTTCACGCTTTCAAGAGAGATTATTTGACATTTTTTCAACACACTGCCTACAACTGGGCATCGTACATAGTTCATTCGTAATATATGCAATGTTTTGGCAGGAAGATGGGGAAATAACGAACTTTTTTTTTTCCAAAGATTATGTCTACTGTTTTTGACCAAAGTGTATTGCATTGAATATGATAATATTTTTCGGTATTATATGTAGATAGGAACGTTCCCAATGCAAACACTAACGAAAACTGTATTTTGCCTGTGCAATCACGCGTCACAGGTAGATGCTAGTATATTTACAAACAATTTTCGCAATCTGCCTACCTAAACAAAGCAGCAACGGAACCAACGCAAACGAAACCTATCGAAACAGTTATCCTGTAGTAAGTACTACCATCGCATACAACGTGCCATCAAATAATGGCACTTTTTCTGTCAACCAGAGCTCCTGCTACTGACAGACATCGACGAGCCAGTCGAAGCCGAGCGCGAACGTCCATGGAATGGAGATCTCGACTCCGACCTTCCGCGCTCTTTCGAGTCAGATCGCCCACGGCCTCTCGAATCTGAACGCTCACGGGCGCGTGGCGGCGATCTGCCATTTCCGCCAGGAGACGCAGGGCGGCGCGATGGCGGCGACGGCGACCTGGAGCGCGACGACAAGGACGACGGGGTACGTGAGATCGAACGGCGGCGTGGGCTACCACGCGGAGGAAGGCGACGTGGCGGCGGGGAATCGGATGTTGGCGACTCAGAACGGTCTCGTGCGCCGCGCCGTGGGGGCGGAGAACCACCTCTGCGCGGCAGGGGAGGAACATAGCGACGCGGAGGGGGAGATTCGCTTCGTCGTGGTAGTGGAGAAGCTCCGCGAAGATGAGGGGGCATATCGCGGCGTAAACGTGGCGAAACCCGACGACGCGTGGGCGGGGACATACCGCCGCGCGATCGGGGAGGTGGGGACACAGACATACGATCGGGGGATGGAGAACGGCGACGAGGAGGCGGCGAACGTGAACGAGAATGACGACGTGGTGCTGGAGACAGCGACCTGTCCCGCGGTGGCCGCCGGCTTTCGTATCCAGCAGGCGGCGAGCGGTCCCGACGTGGAGAACGGTTTCGCCGTGGTGAACCGTCGACACCACGGCGTCGAGGTGGACTGACACTGCGTCGGCCTTGAAGTGGCGGTGGGGGCATGCGACGACGATCAAGTTCGTCGGCCCTTTCTCTCTCATCCCTGTCTCTCCTCCTCAACTCGGCCTCCTTTCGCATAGCGTCTTCTCGTCGACGACGCAGACGGTCACGTTCCTTCTGTTCCTTCATCCAACGTTCCTTCTGCTCCTGCATACGCAGACGATCTTTCTCGCGACGCTCTTCTCGCTCAGCACGTTCAGTGGCCCGGGCTCGGCGCTCTTCCTCGATTTTATCTTTGTTCCAGGCGTCCCCTTCCTGGTAATCTTTCCGCACACCAAGTGCGGCGGCCATCTTGGCCATTTCGTCCTTCTTCGCAGCCGCCAGCGCGTGTGTGTCAGACGGTTTTAAAAGCTTTGCCGACTTGGCGGCTGCATTATTTGAGTCGGTAACGAGCTTGGTGCGTAGTGCGTCGACGCGGTCAGCAATTTCGTCCTCGTCGACTCTGTAATATCACGCAATAAGAACCAGAGATGCACATCTAGATCCGAAAAGATACGCACCCGTCGTCCTCAAGTTGCAATTGCAATTCCAGGCATTTTACTTCAACCTGACGGAGGCGCTCGTGTTCCAGAATTGCTTGATCGGGTTCGCGATGCTTTGGTGGAGCGACATCCCAAGCAGCCGCACGATCCGCTGCACTCTCTGACTGGTGGGGGCGCATCGCAGAGAGGTTGCGTATGACATATCCATTCGTGCCGCTTCCACGCGGCGTTGTGAGACCAATACCGTTGTACATTTCTACAAGTGCGTGGCCTGGTCAGTACTGTGTGCTAGAAACGAATGGACAGTTATCACGGAACAAAAAACAACTGGCTAGCTGATACGAAACAACTGCCCACTGTAAGAATAAACTCACTGTTACTGTCCGACGAAAATCGCTAGCTTTTGTGGTCCACAAAATGCGACGCAAGACTCGGCGCTCAGCGACAGATGCTTAAATCTGTTCCGCAAGATCCCCCGTGCCGTGAAATATAGAAACGATAGTCACAATGCAAATAAGAGTAATTCGTAGGCCGCGAGCTTGTTCCTGTAGACGAGGTCCCAGTGACTGCCAGTTCCAACAAGCGAAGTTCGACTGTCCGTCTGTATTTGGACCGTGCACTGGTTATTTCGTAAGAATTGCCTTTATATGGAACGTTAAGAGCACATTTGTGGCTTTTTTGTATTGATGACTCATGCCGTGTCATAAACCTGTCGCGGCCTGAGCTGATAGACGATATACGTAAGTAGTTCATCCTCACCATCGCAAAGCAACTCAATCATGTACGCTCATTGGAATATCCCAAGGCTTGGTGCTCGCTCGCTTCTATTACTCCGGCTCAGTCTGGGAAAACGAAGGATAGCGTGAACCGTGACACTGAGGTGTTTCCGTATGGTGTCCATGTCTAATTTCGTGTAAATGAACTGCGTAGTCCTCACTGCATGCAATCCGGTACTCTTGGAATATGCACGTATATGGCACTTTTTGAACGGTGTACGGCAGACAGGATGAGCAATCGGTTCGTCATATAGTTGCATGCGGTTTATCAGTCAGCTGGGACATGCGAGTCGGATATATAAGCACCTGCGTCTGTCTATCTCACCACAAATAGTTCGTTCATCGGAAAGCGTTCACCTTCACAGCCATGAGCAGAGGTCAACTTGTTTTCGTGAGTGTCTGCCATGGTGAATGATAGCGAGAAACAGGTCCCCACACCCGCAGGTCACCGGCGCTTCCGGATATCTAGGGGCTCAGGTTGTGTACCATCTCCTCGAAGACGGGTACCGCGTTCGCGCGTACATATTGTCCCCTTCAGGATACATCCAAGATACTGATGTGAATGACAGCACAGCGAGAGGTGCGAAGGCCGAGCAACTTAAAGCGCAATACGGCGATAAGATCGAGGTCGTGACGATCACGGACGTCGCGAAGGACCAGTTCCCCGAGGCGCTTGCAGGCGTAGACGCACTAGTACACGTCGCATCGCCGCTGCCTGGACGTGCGCCACCTGAGATCATGTTCCAGGTGAGTCAGCCTGTAGCTCAGATAACTCGCGATATAAACCATATAACTGAACTCTCAGAGTGCCGTGGAAGGCACTCTGAACATCGTCCGCCAAGCTGAAACGGCGGGCATCCGTAACATTGTGGTAACGAGCTCAGTCGTCACTGTGAACAACCCCCAGGATAAGTTCACTGATCCCAACAGTGAGTATACTTAGTAGACCTCAAATGTCTGCTCACCCATCTTCAAACTCATAGTATGGAACCCCGTCACGAAAGAGTCGGCTCTCGCAAGCGGCTCGCCGGGCGCTATCTATGGAGCATCGAAGAAGTACGCCGAGCTCGCACTATGGGAATGGGCCTCCGCGCACCCACACGTGGAGATCACGACAAGTGGGTACTTAGTACTCTTCCATTATTCCTTACTCTGACATACACACCTCGACCAGTCCACCCACCATTCATATACGGTCCTTTTGCGCCCGGGTTCACGCTGGCGGAGCCCAACTTCAACGCGTTGTCAACGAACCTGGTAATCTACAACCTGCTCTTCCCGGACGGCGTCTTCGCGCTCCACTCACGGTACATCGATGTGCGGGACGCTGCCAAGGCTCACGTGCGCGCACTAGAGGCGCCGCCGACAGCCCGTGTCGGGCGGAAGCGCATCTTTTTCATGTCGCGAACCGGTTTCAACATCCCGTATGTCCTACAGCTCATTGCTGAGAAGCGACCGGCGCTGAAGGATCGTCTCACGCGCACCCCGGTACCGACGTACTATATGGGCACGCCCGATTTTACGTTTGACCGCGTGGAGGAAGTGCTTGGTATCAAGGAGAGTGACTTAATTCCGCTCGAACAGGTGAGTGTAGCCTCTTGCTTTTGTCAGATATGTGGTGCGCTAAGGTCTGGCCACGCAGACGGTCTTAGAAACGGTGGACCAGCTTATAGAGCTGGAAGACGAGTGGAAGGCCAGCGGATACACGATAAACAAAGTCCCGAGCTTCTGAGACGGTCAGGCGGCCTGCCAGCCACTGATAACTTGGCCTCTGGGGTTGTGCCGTCTTTCTGGGAATCATAGGTATACATGTAGAGCAGTCGTACTTGTAGTCAAAATGATGGTCGCCGTGCCCCGACGAGTTTCCTTTTTTCGTTAGCCAATCCGCTCACTTGCAACCTTGAAGATACATTTTTTCTTGTGAGGCTCAATACAACAGTATCTGAGGTGATTGTGATCCCTTGTACATACTTTGGATCCTTTCGGGTCCAACAGAATGAGTTGCTTAATTTCCTCGTTTCGTGAGCATTCTCCATGCAGAAAACGACTCGGAGTGCGGAATGTGAAGCGCTGAACGTTTGAAGACTTATGGGACGCGAAGATCACTACTGTTAATTCGTGCTTCACAGATCGCCATGTCACCGAGAATGTATCAAAGCGATGGGATTAATCATTATGTAAGTAAAAATTTAAAGTATTCTCTTATGTATTTGGCTGCAGGTAACAGTGTGAAAATATTGCTGGCGTATGAAGATGTTGGGGATGTAGGCTCACTTATATCGCGCAAAGCGCAGTAAAAACCTATCATTTCGATGGTATAAGCGTCCCCAACTCGTTACATACCACTTCAAAGGTCATGTCTGTCGGCTGAACCTAGAGAATCGATATTGTCAGTGTTTTCTTTCGACACTAAGGTGACAAAGACCTACCATTAAACTTAGGTCGTCGTCTGCAGAGCAATTTTCTCTACTTCACGAAGAACCGCATCGAGCCCTGGCCTGCGCCAATATTCTATTTCTGGAGGACTAAGGCGGTGCATGACATACTCCGTCGCGTCGGCCGCATTTTTGCCTATACCGACGCGCATGCGCCAGAAGTCGGTATTCTGCCCCAGCGCCGCAATTATGCTTTTTACCCCATTGTGTCCGTTCGCAGAGCCACCTAATCGCACGGACAGTGCCATAGGTTTGTGGGATAGGGAGTCGGAGATGACGACCATAGACTGGGGCGAGCCTACCGTTTTGCGGCACGCCGCAACGATGGATGGGCCGGATACGTTCATGAGATATTCTGGCAACATAATTTAAAAACAAATGATATCAAAAGATGGCGATTACTATATGTAACTTGATTTGAACAACGTCAAGGGTATTGTTTCGGCTCCAGCACGCAGCGTTCCATGACCAATGTGGCCACCTCTTTCAGAGCGCATGGATATACCCAATCGCATGGCGAGACCGTCAACAATAAGCTGACCAACACTGCCCTCTCTAAATCGATTTTCAGTGCCATATGCGTTGAGAAAATAACACACCTGTGCCGTGTGAGTGGGTATGGCATGTTTCCGAGCGCTGCCACGAAGATGTGCGATCCCTGCCGCATTACAACCATAAGTGGAGAAAATGCGACAAGAACTCGTCGGCTTGAAAGTTGGTGGTATTTATATATATATTGGTGAAGGGTATAAACAACGACCGTCGCTGTTGTGTGGTGACAGTCAAGAAGGCTTGGAATAGAAAAGTCCGAAATAGGTGATAGGTGGCTGTGCGACAACCACGTGGATTAAATCAGCGCGTCTATCATTTTTCGTGTGCCGTCGAATGGACTACAAACGCAGAGTCGGTTGACCAAGTGTTCATAGGATCTGAGTGGGTGTATACATGTAAATTGAACTTCCCCGTTTCTAGAACATAAACTCATCCTTGTGATCCACATATTCTGTTTACCTGGGCCCCATTCAGTGAAAAACAATCATCAGCGTCCGGAAGCAGGTTCGAAGGAAATATAACTGGCTAATGGACATATGGCCGAAAATCCCGATCTTTGTATGCTTGCTCTGAAAGTGCTCTGCGGAACAGCTTTGTAGGTCCGTGGAGCGAATCGTAACGAAGAACGTGTTAGGTTCTTGCAGGTCGGTCTTTCTTAAAATCGAAGGAGACCAATAACCATTCGTCATCTCGTTTCATTTGGAGCAGCAAAACCACCATCAAGGCTTATCGATTATTGTACAATTCAATCCGTCTTATCGCCCCTGTCACGTTTTGTGTCCATGTGTCCAGGACGTTTTGGCCACCCACTCGTATTCTTCATATCCCCCCTGCAAGTGGTCAAGTGAGTGCTCCTGTCGAAGTTGAGGCCTTTCCACATAGGGAATTATCTTTGATCATCCGAATGAAGAGGCGGGCTACCGTATGTCCGTGGCCTTTGATTACGTGCAACGTTATAAAGTAGGTGGCAGACCTTTGTGGTACGTATTCCAATCTTCTGCGATAGTGATATGTTACAGCAGCTGGTCCTTTCCACCTTTCTTTTGATCGTCCCAGTCGTGGCCTGGATAAGGTGGCGAGCGAAATCTAATCCGCCTTTGCCTCCGGGACCCCCTGGAGACCTGTTCATTGGCCATGCTCGTCTGCTCTCATCGTTTGCAGAGAATGAGGATGCTTTTCATCAACTCACCCGTTACGGTGGCTTGCATTTCTTCTTGAATGACTCGATCTGTGTCTGAATTACCTGCCAGGTGATGTTGTTTATCTTCATATGCCCGGAATGTCTGTAGTCGTCGTAAATTCTGAAAGCATTGCGACGGAACTTCTAGACCAAAGGGGGAATATCTACAGCTCTCGTCGTAAGGGGTTCCTTCTGGAAATGTAGGTCTTTCTTACACGCAATGCTGTACAAAAGTAAACTACTTCATGTGCAGGCTGGGCGTGGAGCTGCATCTCGCATTTTTACCTTACAATTCACCACTCTTCAATCAACACCGGCGTATCTTCCAGAAACACTTTAGTCGTGACGCAGTTACTTCGTATCAACCACTCGTTGCAAGTCGTGCATTCAATCTTCTCAAAAATCTCCTTGCTCGACCTGACGACTATGATGAGCATATTATGCGGTAAGCCTCGTTCACATTTTGTCTTCGGTTATGAAGACCAAATCCTCTCCAGGTTCGCAATGGTCATCCCTTACAAAGCGGCGTTCGGCTTTGACGTAGAAAATGATGACGAAATGCTTCAAAATTCTCGTGCTGCTTTGCAAATCATAAACGGCTTCCCTGAGTTGTCTCTTGTCGACTTTATTCCTGCACGTAAGTGGCCTAAACATCAATGTGATTTTCTTGACCGTTGAATTTGCGTATAGTAAGGCATTTCCCCGACTGGTTTCCAGGTGCTTCCAGCATCAAACGAGTCAGAAAGCTTCGACCCCTGGTCCGCAAGATTTACGACTATCCATTCGAAGTACTGAAAAAGCAAATTGATGTAAGCACGGTCTTTTTAACTGATCGTGTCTTACATCTCCGTAGGATGGCGTAGCAACGGAGGCTTCAGTAGTGGAGAAAGAATACCAGTTAGGGTTGGAAGCTGATGCGGATCCTTCAGAATTAGCATCCAATGTAACGGGTATCGGCGGTACAATAATAGGTGCCGGTGTAGACACGGTAAGGTTTTAAGTTGGTTGTAACCACTAGCATGCGATGCCTGAGATCTGAGATTTTATCGATTTAGGTCTGGTCCACACTGGCATTCGCCGTGATCTTCATGGCTATGAATCCGGAAGTCCAACGAACTGCTCAAGCGGAACTGGATGACGTATTGAAAGGAGAGCGACTCCCTGACTTCAATGATTGGCCCTCTCTTCCGTATATTGATTGTATAATCATGGAAGTTCAACGGTCCGTCGTTCCTGCACCTGCAATTTTTTATGCGTCCTGACTCCTAATCGTAATTAATATTGAAGACTCGAACCTACTCTCCCACGTGGTACGTTGTAGAAGCTCACTAAATAGGCAGTGCTCATGCCGAATGCCACCACACCAGGTGTCCATCACCTGTCGACTGAGGATGATGTATACAATGGATATTTTATCCCCAAAGGTACACTCATCTTACCGAACGTAAAGTACGATCCTTCGTTACTCTATTGCTCCCGCCTCTGACGACTTTTTTCAGGGCTATCGGTCGGGATGGGAGGGTCTATAAGGATCCCGAGCGTTTCAATCCTGCACGGTTTCTTCCCCAACCGTACGGTGGCGGAGAGCCCCCATTTACAGCTAATTTTGGATATGGAAGAAGGTGCGCAGCAATTTAAGAGTGTGTTGCATCAGCTCACCTGTCCTATTTGCTTGTACTTACAGGATCTGTCCCGGTCGGCACCTTGCCAATGCTGAGCTATTCATTGCCGTAGCTTCCATCCTCGCGGTCTTTGACGTTCGGCCTGCCATGGACTCCAATGGTGTAGAGATAAAGCCTGAACTGAAAGTGGGGTCTGGATTTGTCAAGTAGGTGCCATGGCCTTCTCAGTGCGGTCCGGACTGACTCCTACTGCAAATGTCAGACACCCGAAGCCTGTGGCCTGCGATTTCCGACCGAGATCCCCCCCCTTCATCCGTTTACTTCAAGGCGGTATTCATTAGGTTGTCGTAAAAATATCCCGTCGAATCAAAAGACTGTAAGCCCGAGGTACGGACGTTTCCACATCCACACCGTGCGTCTTTGTGTATATACTTACCAATATCTTGACCATAAATATGTGTATTTACCAAGAAATAATGCTGAAGTGTTGTCGGCGATGTATCCAACGGCAAAACCTAGGATTACTGATAACTGTACGTGCCAGACGTCTAAGTCAACTTGTTGACGCAGAAAAGGAAATCAGGGAGTCTTCGAAAGCACATGTTTGCGACATGTTTGAATGAGATAACAACACAGATGGCCTATGCTCCTATTTGACTAATGTTATGTTATACAACTTATAGAACGGACGCTATGATTACTCTTGCCCTCTCAGCTTGATACATCTAAGGGATGCGGAAAGGCAGGTCTTTGTATCTGTCATATGGCGTGTTAGAAGACTCCAATTTAGCTGGACCGGAAAACCGAAATGCTCACGGTTCTTCCAAAGAGGAGATCTCTTCGGCAGTGAGCTCTAGTCTGCCAGTAAGGTTTCCTTCAAGTCGCTCGACGGAGTTAACACCGATAATGGGACTCGTTCCCTTTGACTTGACCCAGGAGAGCGCCACCTGTGGCATCGACCAGCCGTGCTTCTTTGCCAGAGCTTCTACGCGGTCAACGATCTCTGCTTCTGTCTCGTGGACATCAATGTAAATCGGGGTACCCTTGGTCACCTTCTGCCTATCTGTCTCGGGCGAATTGTTTGGACGCGCGAGAACGCCCGCACAGACAGGGTGAAAACAAAACTCTCAGTCCTGGCCCAAAAGAAAATAGTGACAAGCATATCTCCAGCCAGTGGACTCCAGGGGATGATGTCAATACCATGGAATTTGCAGTACGGCAGCATCTCGCGTTCCTAAGCTTAAATCAACATCAAATGCGCGGGTGAAATGAAGGAACGTCCGGGGTATACCTCTTCACGATATATCAGAGAATATTCATTTTGCATGCTCACGAAGGTCGTCCAACCATTACGACGCGCGACCTCGTTCATGTGTGCGAACTGCCACGCACGCATGCTCGAGGCACCGATGTAACGCACCTTGCCGCTTTGTTCAAGATCATGCAGCGCCTTCATTGTCTCTTCGACAGGCGTCTCTGGATCGAAACGGTAGATTTGGTAGAGGTCGATATACGGCGTATCGAGCCGGGCCAGGGATACTTCAACGGCGTTGAAAATTGCGGCACGCGACAGGCCCGCCTGATTGACATAGTCACGACTGTTGAGCAGCGCTGGGTCCCTGAGATTATCCATCGGATTCTCGGTGACAGGGACTGTGACCGAACAACTGTCAATCAACAATCGCATAAAAGAGGCGACCAGGGGGCCGCTCTTACAGAAGCACTTGGTCAAAATGGCAAGCTTGTTGCGCGGTATGTTGTACTGTCACACAAGATGAATTGTAAGTAAGAAAGCTTGAAAAAAATAGAGTCGTTGTAATAAGAACCTTTTAGTGAACTTGCCTATCGTAACCTCTGATTGTCCATACCAGTATATGTTCGAGGTGTCGATGGTGTTAACGCCACGGTCCCAGGCAGCCTTGAGAAGCTCGATGCCGGCATCCTCGCTTAGAAGAAATGGCTGAACATAAGATTGGATCACGACTTCTAGGTGATTTCACTAGAGTGGTCGTACCGCAGGCATGTTACCGCCAAAGTGCGCTCCTCCAAGCTGAATGTAGACATGCAAAAGTCAGCAACAGTACAGGTTGGACAGTGTTCAGTGTTCTTCACGGAGGCAGCTGCTCACGATTGGCACGGACACACGCAATCCCGAGTTCCCAAGCCTACGATACTCCACCTTGGCTGGGGCGAATGGCATAGTGAAGTACAATGTCGCGGGTGACTGAGCGTGATACCAAGTACTACTGGCAAACTCGAAGAGCAACTAGTACTTGTGCGAAAGAGCTGTTGTTGCGGAGTTATATGTTCTTCCAGTTGTTCTTCGTCAGACTCGCTGCAGCTGACGTTGGTTATAGTTTTCGACCTGCCGGCGGCCGCGCGTACAACGGCAAGATCATGACATTGACGAAAAATGGTTAATGACAGATCGAAAGTCATCCATTTGCAGTCAGCAGCAGCTTCAGCAACCCAGCGCTTCAGCAGAGGTAATACAGTGGTTAAACGTTAACGTTAATGCACGTTAATGGACCGCCACAACAACCGTACTTTCAAGTGAGGCAATGAACGACATTTTTGTGAGAACACGATCACGTGGGCTCCTCTAAAGAGTCGCCCACAACGCGTCCAGTTTCTTAGCATGACGTTGTACTGGTAACTGTACCATTCGTTAATCAATTCGGACGGTCACGGTCACAATGGTCATCGGCGGCGACAAAATCGAGTGTCATTCACGGTCAAAGGTGTTCGATGAACCCGCTGGCTTAGTCCACAGTAAATACAAAGCAAAGATGTTAAGTGCAGATCAGCGCAGTGTTCTAGAGAAAATATGATAAAGGTTTGAAATGTGCTAGAGCCAAACCAAAATTTCAGTGTCTCATGCAAGGGTGTGATGATTAGAATGAGCTCACTGTGCCAAATGCTACGACTCTGTCGTATCGAGCTTTGCGAGCTCATTGTATTCAGACCCACTACCACGGTGTGGTTCCCCGAACCCGTCGTTACCTGCCCGGACACACGCGCATCGTACAGCTCTCCATCTAGATATACTCCTGCCGACGCATCCGTCCCCGCAGGGAGATAGACCGTCCCCGTCGTGTTCGCGGGGCTCGTCACGTTCAGCGTCCACACGCTGTCGTCCAAGTCACTGCTGACCGCCCAGTGCACGCCGAACCTGGGCAAAGGTAGGTAACGAACGTGTTAGTTGAAGAACGGGAGGTGCGAAGGAATGCCTGAACATGTGAATATAAACTTCCAAATATGCGTGATCCGAAGATGGAATACGCGATAAATGCGCCCTGAGGCATGAGTGATGCGTCATTAACAAAAAATGATATGCAAGATTATATGAGGGAGACCGTCTTTGACAAAATGCATCGCTGCGGCTGCGGCTCAATTATCATGCGCTACCAGCGGTACAGATGCGCACATTGCCACAGGGATCGACAACAACAAAAGAAAGAGAAAACCAATGAAAAAGATAGAAATACAAACAAACCCAGATACCAAACCAAAAAGAAAGACAGCAAACATAAATGATTACGGAAAAAAACATCAACTCACCACCCCAAAGCCGTCTCGAAACCACCCTGCGCCTCGGTGAGACCACTCAGCACGGGGCGCACGTCAAACGTCGTACCGGCGGGGGCTGTCAACTGCAGACCGAGCACGTAGTTCGTGAGCGCGGCCGTCACACCCGTGCTCCACCCGTGCGAGAGACTCGTGTACGAGGAGTCCTGGTCGTATCCGTAGTTGCCGCGGTAGCTGCATTAGATTAGTGTGGGAGGAAGGCGGGAAGGAGTAGGCATGAAGCAGAAGGGGGGTAGGAAGGTTAACGTGCGCTTGTGGGGTTGGAGAGCCGTGAAGGAATATGAAAGTGGGATGCAGAGGGATGGAGGTGAAGGGGGAGAAGGAAAGGGAAAGGAGAACTCACCCGAGCGACCCGTCCGCCGTGTAACCCTCCATGAACGTCGAGCGCGTCGTGATGTTGCTATACAACATGTACCCCCACTCCGAATGCAGGAGGTCGAGCGCACGCTCGCCCTCACCTGCAACAAAGTGTGCTTTGACCTGCACGTAGGTGTTGAGTTGACGAATGTATCATGTATACAATTCACAAGTTGTGACAGTGCAGAGAACGTGGTTATGATGGGGAAAATTCGCCTGGTCGGTAGACGTACCACGCACCTCGAATCCGCCGATGAACGGTATAACCGTGTCTGGGAGCTCAGGACACAGCGGGCCGATGTCGGTCCAGAACTGCGTGAGGCCCTTACTCACGTTCTTGCTCTGCTCCGTCGTTTCGGTCAAGTTGAAAAGCACCGCGAGCGCGTTGCCGTCCTGCGGATGCATTGTCGTCGTCGCGTTGTCGCAGTACATCCCCGCACTTTCGTCCCATAGCAAACTATTGAACGCAGCCTTAACGACACTTGCGTTGTAAGCGCATTCCGCAGCGAGGTCCCCATCGCCGACCACTGTGGCGAGCTCGTATCCTTTGAGTAGTGCCTGCATGGAGAGGCCAGGTGGTCAGTCGGGATTATCCCGTAGGCAAGAAACAACCAGAGGAACTGATCTCGATAACGATAATGAAAATAATGAACAAATGGACTGACATAATACCAAATCGCATTCGCCGCCGAATTCTGGCCGCCAGCAGCCTCGCGGCCCCAATCATTCGCAAACGAGTCCGGCACATCAAGCAAGCCCGTCTGCGTATCGATCAGCGTGCCGAGGAATGCGAGCGTACGGGTATAGTTCTGCCACACGTCCGTTAGAGTGTCCACGTCGCCAGTATACAGCCAGTAGTCGTGCATGCCAATGAGACTCCAGCAGATATATGTTACGCTGTCGTACTCGACGTCCGGGGGTCCCACGTACGGCAGAGCGCCCGTCGTCGCGTCCTGCATCGCAAACAAGGTGATGAGCGAGTTGCGTGCTGCGACTAAGTCGTTCGTTGATACGAGGACGGTGTGCAGTGCGATGCCCATGTCGCCTGAGAAAAATGGAGAACAGGAGGGGGGGGGAGGAAAGAGGGCATTAGCAGAGCAGAGACAAAAACGAGAGAGGGGGGAGGAGGAAAAATACGGAAGTCCGTGTAGGTATGTATGTGTGTGGGTCATGGATGGACAATCGGTCTGACGCGTGCTTACCTGGCCATACCCATCTAAAATAGTTTCCAATGCATGTAAGTATACCCGAAATTGGCGATAGAACGGACAAAGATGATTTTTGCTTACCTGTCTCGCTTCGCGCCGTCGGTCAGTATAGGTCCCTCGACCACAGAGCCGGTCGCGTTGAGAGCCCATCCTGTAAGCGCACCGCACATTAGCACCAATAAAAAGGCATCAGAATATTAGGATGTCCAACAAGAAAATACACACCTTGCACCGGCCATCCATGCTGCCTCGCCGCATTCCACGGTATGATATTCGTCTGCACGGTGTACGCACCGGCATACCAGGCCTTTGTCAAAAAGTCCTGGTCTTCCCCATACCCATAGTCTTCGGCGCTGAAATTCGTGTCCTTCGCATAAAAATATCCAGTGTATGCATCGAGCGGTTCGTCCCAATGAGGCATGAACGTGATATTGACAACGATGTTCGCAAGACTCAACGGCGCGTCATTCGTCGACGCGATCGTGAGGTAGCGAAAACCACCACGCATCCTGCTCCACTCTTGCGTCCACGTCGTGCCGTTGGCGCCGGACGCACTGACATCCTCCACGCCGTCACTGTCCATTGCCGATGTCGGGGTGCGCGAATCATCGCTGTTAAATGGACTGATGAATAGCGGGGACTCGGTGTATGCGAGCGAGAAGGACGAGTTGTCCGTTGCCTCGGTGATGTCCACCGAGGTGAGGCCACCGACCTTCCAACAAGGTGTAAGCAAGACGGAAAAGTGCGATCAATATATATGTGCTTTCTCGAGTGGAACAGGCGACTGTCAGGGTTCAAAGGGACATACCTCCTTCCCAAAGTCGAAGACAATGTAAGACGCGTTGCCCGAGAACTGGTATGCTGTGCTATTCGTCACACCCTGGGTTGGGACGAGTGTAGCTCCACTAATAGCGTGTAGAGTCGCAGGAGAGACGAGACGTGTACTCGGCGCATAGTTGAAATCGTCCCAGGGACCAGCTGGCGCCCTGGCAACTACAACCGCGCCGAATACAGAGAGGGAAAGCAAAGAGAATCGCATCGCTGTCGAGAGTTCTGTGGACGATGGAACTCTGGATGCATGTACATGGGAATCTTGAAGAATATGTATATGTATATATAGTGTTGCTGCGAGTCGAGTTGTGAGTCGACTCGTAACTCAAAGGCCATGATCACCGCGCGCCCACTGGACTTGATTTGGCCGTGTTGATCGACATGGGTTTGCGAAACGATGGGCAGAAAGATATGTCAACCACATTTTGATGAATCTGTGATACCTGGGCCCTGGACAAATCTAGCATTCAGACATTCATACGAGGCACGCGGTATGGACAGCGAGCGACGTTCTGCGACGATGCGGCAGGCAAGTGATGATCGATGAAACTCACCGACATGCGAAATTTCATGAGCAAACTAGTTACCATGCATGTGTGGCCGGACATCTAGAATATTTCTGGGCTATACTCGGGAAAGAAACACCGAAACTCGATGAGCAGCGAGTACATGTTCGTGTATGGACCAAGTGATTTTCAGAGGCGTAAGAACAGAAGTAATGTCGAATCGTCGCTCACGACAGAGTCATCGAAAGTAAACAGGAAGCGTTAACGCGGCCGTCGCAGCCACCTGAAATTGAGGCTTCTCCACTGCATCTGGCGACTGACGACATGTACAATTACAAGAGAACACAGAACCGACTTGGAAAAATCAGAGGCGTCTTGAAGGAGACCGTCCTTGGAAGCATAACAACGAGCGCAAAAAGTGAAGACAAGTCACATGGCCCGACGCCTACTCCGACGATCACGATTGATGGCTAAATTCACCGAGCGGCGAGCGCGCCAGGGATGCTCCCTCGAACATAGCACCGTACATCTGGCTGTTATGCATCCCGACAGATGCAAAACGGACAGCAGTCGCTACGACTCGGATGCCTTTATCATTCGTGCCTTTTAAGTCTGGCACACCACAAGTCGTACGGTATCATCTGACGCCTACTAGGTCTGCCGGCCCTGACGAAGTGCCCGCCGCCGTCATCTCGTCTGGCAGATTGATTGTGGGAACGGCTTCCATTTGTTTTGGAGGTTCTGACCAAAGGTAAGTTATCAATGAATGCACTTCTGAGTTCTCCGAATCTTCATTCAAGCATATACTATTCGAACACAGTTCCTAGTGCGTTCATCCACATTGTGGACTCTACACTTCTTGTGAATGGGGAGGTCGTGGGTCATGCATGGTGCAGTCGGGGTATGTGGTAAACGTCACAAATGGCTAGCAGTTAACGAGTTCGCTATACTTGAGGGCGGCCAGTATCCCACGATGAAAGAGGATGCGACTGTACTCTTTTACATAATTAGGGAAAATGTCATTTTTCTGGCACTCATCTTATTTTCAGATTTTAATTTAACAACTGTAAACAAATACATTATAATGGACATAGTTCATTGGCGTTTGAGCGGGGGCCACCGGCTGTGCAATTCGTTTGCTTCTTCATTCCGTTAGTCTGCGGCATCGTACATCCTCTTGCAACTATATTATACAACCCTGAAAGCCAACGCTATAACCACTTTGCCCGCTCGACTTGACTTGCTACGTCTAGATGGTTAAACCGCGCACAGGCAGGTCTTTGTATCTGTCATGTAGTAGGTCAGAAGACTCCTGTCTAGATCGGCCAAAACGCTGGTACGGTGCTCACGGTTCTTCGAGAGTTGCGATCTCTTCGGCGGTGAGCTCTAATCCTTCGGTCAGACTTCCTTCCAATCGCTCGACGGAGTCGACGCCAATGATGGGACTCGTCGCTTTCGTCTTCACCCAGAAGAGCGCCACCTGTGGCATGGACCAGCCGTGCTTCTTCGCTAGAGCGTCTACCCGATCAACGATCTCTGCGTCCGCCTCGTTGGCTTTAATTTCGAGCGAGGTGTTCTTGAACATCTTCTGTCTATTTGTCTCGGGTGAGTTGCGAGGTCGCGCGAGATCGCCTAAGTAGGTGGGCACGTTTTTTATTTAGTCCTGGAATGGGAGGAACATTGAATTGAAGGAACATACCGCGGGCCAGTGGACTCCACGGGATGACACCAATACCGTGGAATTTGCAGTACGGCAGCATTTCACGTTCCTTCGAGAATGAATTGGTCAACCTGAATCCCCGAGTGAGCTCAGATGACAATATATTGTACTTACCTCCTCGCGATATAGCAAGGAATACTCGTTTTGCATGCTGACGAACGTCGTCCAGCCATTGCGGCGTGCAACTTCATTCATGTGCGCGAACTGCCACGCACGCATGCTCGAGGCACCGATATAACGCACCTTGCCGCTTTGTACAAGGTCGTGGAGCGCTTTCATGGTCTCTTCCACAGGCGTCTCTGGATCGAAACGGTGAATTTGGTAGAGATCGATATATGGCGTATCGAGCCGCGCCAGCGATGCTTCGACGGCGTTGAAAATTGCGGCACGCGACAGGCCTGCCTGGTTGACGTAGTCGCGAGTGTTGAGCAACGCTATGTTCGAGATACCACTTATGAAATCGTCGGTGACAGGGACTATGGTGGGTGACCGAATACGCCGTCAATAGACACTCGTAAATCAAGAAAGACGACCAGAGGCCACTCTTACAGAAGCACTTGGTCAAAATGACAAGTTTATTGCGCGGTATGTTGTACTGTCACGCGATGGACTGTGAGTGAAAAGGGGAAAAAATCGAGTCAGGTCTTTGGAATTAGCACCTTCTTGACGAATTTGCCAACTGTAACCTCTGATTCTCCGCACCAGTAGTTGTTCGAGGTGTCGATGGTATTGATGCCACGGTCCCAGGCAGCTTTGAGGAGCTCGATGCCGGCATCCTCGTTCAGAACAAACGGCTGAACATGGGTTAGATCTCGGCTTCATTTCAATGGAGCGCACGTACCGCAAAAGCCTT
The DNA here is from genome assembly GCA_000934395.1 of Fistulina hepatica ATCC 64428. Classification (NCBI taxonomy): domain Eukaryota; kingdom Fungi; phylum Basidiomycota; class Agaricomycetes; order Agaricales; family Fistulinaceae; genus Fistulina; species Fistulina hepatica. The sequence goes on along the minus strand of KN881617.1, from coordinate 99,589 downwards.
GTTACCGGTGAAGTGCCCTCCACCAAGCTGAATACGGACCCGTAAGGTTTGCGATCTATCCAGGAAAGTATTATTGACTTACAATTGGCACAGACACACGCAATCCCGAATTTCCAAGCCTGCGATATTCTACTTTGGCTGGGGCGACCGGCATGATGAACTACGATGTCACAATGACTAAATAGAGAGGTCAAGAACTGAACAGAGAGGTCAAGAACCGACGAACAGAGATGCGAAGACACTGTGCTCTGTTGCACATAGCGGTTTTTAATATGTTCCTGCGAACACTGTCTGACAAACACGCTATGACCGATATTAATGGTACGTTGCAGCCCGGCCGTGGCGCTCATACGAATTCGAACGGCAACAACCTGACAACAACTGCTCAGTCAGCACATCCAGAATGACGTCGATCGGAGTATACCATATCTTCATTCAAACAGCGCTTGACATTCCGCTGAAAACTGAGCAATACACCTGTATATATTGATGAAGGGTATGGACAACGACTGTCGCTGTTGTACTTGATATGTATTGTGGTTAAGATTAAGAAGACTCGAAATAGAAAAGTCCGAGTCACCTGTTGGGGGTGGCTGTGCGACAACCACGTGGAGCGATCAAATCAACGCGTATGTGCATGGTCAGGATTTGGAAATTCAATGTCACGGTGTTTTCCATATTTCGAGCCTATGAAAAATCTCCAACCTTCGCATGCAAGACTTCTTTCGTTTCAAGGAGGTCTTTATTCGAGGTATCAACAAGTGAACTCCTGTTTCTCGTTCTCGTTCGGAGTCCCATTCAATGCTTGCGTCCACGCATGGCATTAGGATTGATAACTTTGAAAGTTTCTGGATTTCGTTTGTTCCACAGTGTGGCTTGCCTCGAAACCGGGACCCTCGTTTGAACCTCAACTGCTTTTCTGTCTATATCATCATCATGAAGCGTGGTTTTCTCAGCAAAGACTCCAGCGCAAAATTCAAGGCCGCCACCTCTCCTTCCCCTGCCGTGGAGGCATCAGTCGCAGCGCCACCTGCTGCGAAGCCTGTTAGTCCCACGTTCAAACGCGGTTTTCTCAACAAAGAATCCCACGCAAAGCATACACTTTCAGTCTCTAACGCGCCTGCTATCGCAACCTCGGCCGCAACGCCAGGCCTTACAAAGTCAGTCGCTGCCGATTTCAAGGCTGTAGAGCCTGTAGCTTGCATGCCTGCGAAGCCGTTCAATAAACCAATTGCCGAGGCTACTCCGGAGGAGGGTTCTGTCGAAGTTCCCTCACCTCAATCAATAATGGTTTCGCGTACTGAGGGGCGTATGTGCACAACAGAAGAATTCCTTGAAAAGGCGAGACGGGGTGCCGTCCAGCGAATTATGACCTAGTAATTTGATTCTCTCTGATCAAGCAAAAGAATGATCTAACTCTGCCGTAGTCTTCCTCCGGTGGAGACAGGCTGTCTCTTCTTCACTGGTGTGAAAGAACGCTTGTTAGCTCGTCTGTCCTGGCCTGCGCCTATCCCAGAGGCAGCTCAAAACTGCTACCAAATTGGAGACTCACTTCTCGGTGGCTTGGGTCTATTCGCAGTCCGTAACATCAAATTGGGAGAGCTTATTATCGTAGAACGTCCTTTGCTGATTACTTCCACGGTGCTTAACATGTTATCATATTATGTGGTGCCTTGATCTCACATATTTTCGTCGTTTGCTAGGCAATGCGCATGGAGAATGAGATTCAGCTTCTCAGTTTTGAGCAAATGTTGCAGGGTGTTGCGGATGCCTCCTGACAGGGCCGCCCAAGTTCGCGCGCTCTCGAATTGTCGATGGAACGGGAACGGCGCCAATGAAGAGCCCATGATGGGTATGGTGGAGACGAATTCTATTAGTATTGATTATCTTCCCGGAGACATTGATATGACTTATGGCGCGATCTTCAATGTTGTATCTCGTTTCAACCATAGGTTCGTTCCAATCTTCGCACACTACCTATATGTCTCTTACACGCATCTTTTTCTTTCAGCTGTAGCCTCAGCGTCTTCGGCAGTTGGGACGTGCAATCGTTCAGCTACAGCGTGCGCGCTAGGCGGGACATCTCGGCGGACGAAGAGCTCACGTATTCCTATCTTGACAGTAGTGAGCTGCTGACCCCTTGCGCAGAACGCGCCGCGGAACTGAAACGCTACAGCTTCAAATGCAAATGCCCTTCGTGCACTGACATGGAGCCCGGCCACTCCAACCAGAGCGACGAAAATCGCGAAAGACTCGGGATGAGCCTTATCCTGACGATAAAACACGGCGAGACCATGCTCCGGGCGATCCAGACGATAATTGACAATCCGAAGGAAGACGTAAACGGACTGGTGACAGGGTTCTTGAATACGCTGGTTCTCATGGAACAAGAGCAGCTGGTGGACGACGTGCTCTGCGCTTTCCATTATTCCTGCCTGTGCAAAGTAGCGCTGGCCACGAAAAACGAGAAGAAGGCGCGCAAGTGGGTGCTGAAAGCAGCTGACATTGGACAATTGTATAAAGGCCCAGACGGCGGCTGGGCAAGAGTAGCCCAGTATCCACGCCAGTCGGGTTGGTGGGGACGCAGGAACCATGGCGTCGCCGCTTAATGTGCAGAGATGTTCACGTTCGGCTACATGTTGAAGTTACTGTATTTTTTTCGCGGTCTGTATCCGTTTATTTTTGTTTGCTCCTCGCTCTGAATGCTGAAGTTTTGGGTATTATCAGAACCCGGCAGCGGCAGTATTTAGAGGTGTAGTAGCCGCCTCTCACTGTCTTTCTACCTTTTACCGGTCACATCACAACGAGTCCCGCCAGCAGTCCCGCGATTGATACTACCCATGATTGACAAATCGTTATGTAGGCTCCCGCCATGAAATTACAGAGCTTGTGCGGCAAAATTAGCGGCTTGGTGTCTTTTGCACGGTCACCTGATCGTGGTTTGTACGACCACGTGACTTTCCTTCTCTCATCCGGTCGTCGACTCTGAGTCTCAAGGCTGGGAGACCGGCGACGCTGGGAGACTGCGATTGGGCCATAAAACTCTCGTACAACATCACGTTTGAGACGGCACTTTTTACTACTATTGTGTGGGCCAAACTGCTTTGCTATCATGATACAGGGCTCTCAGCCGCTCATATGTACCACAAAAGTAAAAGGAAAGTATGCGTTCTCGCAAGTTCACGCGAATATCTTTACTCTTGCCCGCTCAGCTTGATACATCTAACTGATCAAATTGCGCACAGGCAGGTCTTTGTATCTGTCAAATGACGTGTTAAGAAGGCTCCAATTTGGCTGGCCCGGAAACCGAAATGCTCACGGTTCTTCCAAAGAGGCGATCTCTTCGGCAGTGAGCTCTAGTCCGCCAGTAAAGTTCCCTTCAAGCCGCTCGACGGAGTTAACACCGATAATGGGACTCGTTGTCTTTGACTTGATCCAGGAGAGTGCCACCTGTGCCATCGACCAGCCGTGCTTCTTTGCCAGAGCTTCTACCTGGTCAACAACTTGTGCCTCTGTCTCGTGGACATCGACGTAAGCCGGGTTACCCTTGAACACCTTCTGCCTCTCTGTCTCGGGTGAATTGTTTGGGCGCGCGAGAACGCCTGGATGGGGTGAAACCAAAACTCTCAGTCCTAGCCCAGAAGAAAACGGAATGGGTGTTGAGTGACAGGCATACCTCCAGCCAGCGGACTCCACGGAATGATACCAATACCGTGGAATTTGCAGTACGGCAGCATCTCGCGTTCCTAAGCTTAAATCAACTTCAAATGCGCAGGTGAAATGAAGGAACGTCCGGGGTATACCTCTTCACGATATAGCAGAGAATACTCGTTTTGCATGCTCACGAAGGTCGTCCAGCCATTACGACGTGCGACCTCGTTCATGTGTGCGAACTGCCATGTACGCATGGTCGACGCACCAATGTAACGCACCTTGCCACTTTGTACAAGGTCGTGCAGCGCCTTCATGGTCTCTTCCACAGGCGTATCTGGATCGAAACGGTGGATTTGGTAGAGGTCGATATATGGCGTATCGAGCCGCGCCAACGATGCTTCGACGGCGTTGAAAATTGCGGCACGCGACAGGCCTGCCTGGTTAAGGTAGTCGCGAGTGTTGAGCAACGCTGTGTTCGAGATACCATCTATGAAATCCTCGGTGACAGGGACTGTGACGGTCAATCAACACCCGCAAAAAAGACGAAAAGGTAACCAGGGGGCCGCTCTTACAGAAGCACTTGGTCAAAATGACAAGTTTGTTGCGCGGTATGTTGTACTGTCACACACGATGAACTGTGAGTAAGAAGGCTTTGAAAATCAAGTCTTTCAAGTTGTAACAATGACCTTTTTCATGAATTTGCCAATGGTAAGCTCTGACTCTCCGCACCAGTAGTTGTTCGCGGTGTCGATGGTATTGATGCCACGGTCCCAGGCAGCTTTGAGAAGCTCGATGCCGGCATCCTCGTTTAAAAGAAATGACTGAACATGGCCCGGGGTTATCACGGCTTCATTCCAACAGAGTGCACGTACCGCAAAAGCTTTACTACCGCCGAAGAGCCCTCCACCAAACTGAATACAGACACGTAAGGTTTGCGATCTACCCAGGAAAATATGATTGACTTACAATTGGCACAGACACACGCAATCCCGAATCTCCAAGCCTGCGATACTCTACTTTGACTGGGGCGACCGGCATGGGGGACTACGATGTCACAAAGAACTGATGAACAGAGATACGAAGATACTGTGCTCTGTTGCACCTAGTGGCTTTTATGCTCCTGCGACCAAATACAGCCAAATACGCGGCGACCGACGGCATAGATCACAATCAGCTGCTCGGTCAACCTCGGTCAGCAACACAACATGCAATGTATCTTATTTTGGGTAGAAATATGATTAAAATATCAAAGATCTTATTAAGATATTCATTTCTTTTTCCTTTTTGCATGAATATTTATTGAATATGATAAAAATATCGTAAAATTTTAGAAATATTGTAACAAAATTTAAACTATTTCATTCCTATTTTGTGAGAAAATAAGAAAGAAACATATTTCCTACCAAAATAGTTTACAATGCATGTTGTGCAAGCGCATATACAGTCAACCATGTAGACACCAGACCGATCGTGGTGTCCGTATATATGTGTTCGCGGTGTCGATGGTATTGATGCCACGGTCCCATGCAGCTTTGAGAACTTCGATGCCGGCATCCTCGTTCAGAACAAACGGCTGAACACGGGTTAGATCTCAGCTTCATTTCAATGGGGCGCACGTACCGCAAAAGCCTTGTCACCGGTGAAGTGCCCCCACCGAGCTGAATGCAGACACGTGAGGTCCGCAATCTATCCAGGAAAGTATTATTGACTTACAATTGGCGCTAGCTGTCATGCACTATGAGTTCCGTGATTGTATATAAGTAGAATAATGCCCACGCACTAAGCAACGCTGCATGCATGTCAACTGCGATTGTCTGGTGTGCCACACGAATGTCGAAGTCAATAAGACAGATAGACATGTACAATTTGTTTACTTTTATTCTGGGAATGAACGTACAGCTTTGTGTGTTCTTATCCGGCCATATAATACAACAATCGAACGCAATAATCACACTGCCTGTCCGACTTAATATGTTTAGCTGGTCAGCCTACGCACAGGCAGGTCTTTATATCTGCGATACAGATGGGTTAGCAGGTTGCTATCTGCTTCGACCCCAAGACTATGATACTCACGGCTCTTCCAAAGAGGCGATCTCTCCATCAGTGAGCTCTAGTCCTCCAGTGAGGTTTCCTTCCAACCGCTCGACGGAGCTAACGCCGATGATAGGACTCGTTGCTTTCGTCTTCACCCAGGAGAGCGCCACCTGTGGCATCGACCAACCACGCTTCTTCGCTAGAGCATCTACCCGGTCAATGATTTGTACTCCTTCCTCGTGAACCTTGATATCGGCTGGGGTATTCTTGAACAGCTTCTTCCTGTCTGTCTCGGGTGCATCGTTCGGTCGCGCGAGATTGCCTGAACAGGGTTAAGACAAATTCTCAGTTCTATCCTCGACAAGAGAGCGGAAGGGGTGCTGAGTGACGCACTTACCACCGGCAAGTGGACTCCACGGGATGATACCAATACCATGGAATTTGCAATACGGCAGCATCTCGCGTTCCTAAGTGCAATTGTGAGTCCCCGGTGAAATAGAGTGGCCTCAGGGACATACCTCCTCACGATATAGCAGAGAATATTCATTTTGCATGCTCACAAAAGTTGTCCAGCCATTACGACGTGCGATCTCGTTCATGCGTGCGAACTGCCATGCACGCATGCTCGAGCCACCGATGTAACGCACCTTCCCGCTTTGTACAAGATCGTGCAGCGCTTTCATGGTCTCTTCGACAGGTGTCTCTGGATCGAAACGGTGGACTTGGTAGAGGTCGATATATGGCGTATCGAGCCGGGCCAGGGATGCTTCAACGGCATTGAAGATTGCGGCACGCGACAGACCTGCCTGGTTGACGAAGTCGCGGCTGTTGAGCAACGCTGGGTCCCTGGTAACATTCATGGGATCCTCGGTGACAGGGACTATGATGGGTGACCGAGTAAGCCGTCAATGAACACTCGCAAATCAAGAAAGACGACCAGGGGCCACTCTTACAGAAGCACTTGGTCAAGATGACAAGTTTATTTGCGCGGGATGTTGTACTGTCACACGATGGACCGTGAGTGAAAAAAAAAAAAAAACAGGTCAGTTCTTTGAAATAAGAACCTTCTTGATGAATTGGCCAATGGTAACCTCTGATTCTCCGCACCAGTACGTGTTCGCGGTGTCGATGGTATTGATGCCACGGTCCCAGGCAGCTTTGAGGAGTTCGATGCCGGCATCCTCGTTCAGAACAAAAGGCTGAACATGGGTTAGATCTCAGCTTCATTTCAACAAAGTGCACGTACCGCAAAAGCCTTGTTACCGGTGAAGTGCCCCCCACCAAGCTGAATACAGACACGTGATGTTTGCGATCTATCCAGGAAAATATCATTGACTTACAATTGGCACGGACACGCGCAATCCCGAATTTCCAAGCCTGCGATATTCTACTTTGGCTGGGGTGACCGGCATGATGAACTACAATGCCACAGAGTGCCACAATGACTGAATACTAGTCACTAGAGATCAAGAACTGATGAGCAGAGATGTGAAGACACTGGCCCTCTGTTGCATACGATGGTTTTTATGTTCCTGCGACCATTGTCTGACAAACACACTGTGACCGAAGTCAATGGTTTGCGCGTTGCGGCGAGACTACGTGCCGACCTGGCCGCGTATATGCGCATACGAATTCGGACGGCAACGACCTGACAGAGAATGATAAGCAACTGCTCAATCAGCAATTGCATATACAATGTTCAGCGGCGGAAGTCGATCTGAGCATATCTTCATTCAAACAGCGCTTGACATTCGTTTGAAAACTTACCGATACACAGTGTCACATGTCAACGTTCATGGCGACCACAACAAACGTAAATCATGTCTCCGAATTGGGTAATCAACGGCATGAGTCAACACGAAGTGCCATGGCCAGTCAGTAATCACAGGTTCGATCGCCGTATTCAAAAAAAAAATCAATAGAAATGTACATATCGATAAAAAGCGGAAAAAAATAGTCATGACACCATATGCGTGACACAAGTCATAAAATGTAATGTCCACAGAGTAACGAACGAGATAGAAGACCAACTGGAATGTAGGTACAACGATCATGGGAGAACCGTGAAAAGAAAGAAAACCAAAACATACATGGTCAAATCACAGGCGGAGTCTATAATCCCTGTAGCGTCTGGAGACAATTCTCTGATCTTGCATGACAAGACGCATGACCTCACCGCGCTCCCGATCGATATCTTTGGCGGGGATATAGTACCAGAGTGGCTCCGTATCCGTGGGCTGGCTATTGTCAATACTTAGTAACAGGACATAACACGAAAGCACTCACTTCACGGTCGGGGCTGCAAGGTAAAGCCATGGCCACCGAATCCCGTTCAATCTTCCCGAACATCCCGTACGTGTCAGCACCGTGCTGGAGCAAACGGCGGAAGATACCTATCCATTCCTCTACACTGCGCTCAGAGGGAAGCGACGGATAGGTCTCCGCAACATGCGCGTAGAGGTTCGCTACTGTCTGTGCTGCAGGTCGGCCGGCTGCCAATGCCTCGATCATCATACCAAGCAGTGCAGACGTCGTCACAGGCTCTTTCATTTCTAAGCGTGGCCACGCTACACGCGCGTGCGAGCTGGAGTACGAGGTCGAGGCAGAGGATTGCTTGACACGGGCGCGCATCCGCGTCACTGCCGTCCTGGCGGTGGACTTTTGCAAAGACGAAAACTGTGCGCGGGACGATTGAGATTCGTCTGATTCTGACCGCGAATCGCTCAGAATGCGCTTCAAAGAACGAGAAAACATGGTCGGCGACGAGCTTGTGTTCAAGACCTCCGGGCTGCTAATGTCGCCCGAGTTGCGGTGGGATCCAGAGCTTTCTGAGCATGATCCCAGTTCATCGGATCCATGCGGTTCAGGGTCCGAGTCAGAATCACAGCCAGAGGGATAAATTGAACCAAGAGTAAGACGAGCTGCACTAGGTGTGGTTTCGACCTGGTCGCAAAAGAAACCTTCAACGGAATCAGGAGTATTGAGAGTAGCTGGCGCAGCCAACTGGATCGTGAGGGCCGAGCTATGAGAGGAAAAGCTGCATTGAGTGAGAGGCGAAAAATGGCTTGTGAGCTTGTCGTTCAAAACCGGCAATCCACCGCCGGCGACAGAAGAGGAGCAAGTTCCATAGTCTGTAGATAGAATGTCAAGTGAAGTTGAGGGTTGACTTGGTGTCAGCAAGCAGCATTCACCAAAGGTTTGCTGAAAGGTCGGAGAAACGCACAGGCTGTCGCGCGCAGAACTGTGTTCAATGGTTTGGTGGTGTTGCTGGTTTTGGTAGTTACCGCCTTCTGCCGAATCTTCTTCGTCAGAAGAGCAGCTGACGTATTCCCTCAGAGAATCTAAAGAACTGGAAAGCACCACAGAATGTGGACGACCAGTCAAGTCCTTCGAAGCAAAGGCATTGGCTGAGGGTGGGTTGAGTGGGGCATGAATACCATCGAACACCGGTGACGCTGTCTCAACTCGTGGTCGTTTTGCATCTCCACGCTGCGGGCTGCTAGTTTCCATTGAAGAGCGTTTCATAGGCACAGACTCATTAGAAGAAACAGCGTCATTATGGGAACTCCTGAGTGAAGTAGGCGTCGAGTCGATAAGAATGCTGTCATGCAATGAACGAGTACTGATGGAACTATCTGGCGACAAAAATAACGGAGTTCGAGCTCTGGGAGTAGACTGAGTTTCGAAACGACAATCTTCTTTGCTAATGCATTCCTCGAAGTCTGCTGGGCTAACAGGCGCATAAACATCCTCTGATAGTGATGAAGGTCGAACAACATCGACGTTCGAGTAAGCTTGTTCTGAGAATATGGTGGGAAATCTGGTCAACAATCGATCTGCGCAAGATTGACACAAGCTGTCGATGGAGATCTGTAGCACCACTGGCAAAGACAGTCTACGGGATTCACTACTTCCAGGGACCGATGTTGTCTGGCAAATAGATGGATAATCGTCAATATTCGTGTTTACCGTGCGCGAAGACCCTATGAAAGATGCATGGAACCCGCTCAAGGCTGGCTGGGTCGTACAGTATTTTGAATCTGTGTTGGGGCGACCGTACATCGTGTAGTCGAAATACAGTCCGCCCAAATCGGGTTCCACAGAACCTACACTGGCTGGAAGGTAGGCAGGAAAGACGTGCGCATTGGAGGAGAATGTATAGCTCATAATGGAAGGCAAAAAAAAAGCGTAGTAGTTTAAGGCAAGATCACTCCTTTTGCTGCTCAGTCGGGAGTTTCTTATTTTATATCGAGTTCCCGAAATAGAAGTTGATCTTGACGCGATCAGTCGCTATGTGGTTAGACGCCTTACATTGAACCTTCCATTGCACAAAAAACCGCGGGTAAAACATCAATGCAATTGTGATTCTAATAGTGTACATTGCGATTTATCATGCTACGATTATATGCACCAAAGCGAGCCAAAAAAAAATAGTATGACATACGTATATAGAAAACATATGGCTATAGGTATATATATACAGGAGCGTTGGAAACTGTGTATGTTACATTGCGGCTTGAAACTATGAACTTGGACTTTGTAACGCAGAGAGGACGTTTTGCAATGTTCGTTCGTCTAGAGCAGAAAGCGCAACAGCCCAAGCAGCAGTTTGATCCACGCCAATAAGAGGATTGCTGCTGACAGGCGTGACGGGAGCGGACGGGATAGGAAATGGCGTGGTTGGGAACGGTGGCAGGGGAGACCAAGGCGACTGCGTCGGGAGAAGAGATGTTGACAGAAGGGGCCCGATCTGTGGCGGCGGGGGAACAATGTCTGGCGGGCGGTGCTTCGGACGGAGACGCCGATCTATCGTTGACAACGCATTCTCAATGCGGACAGAGAACGAGTCCAACACCATCATAAGCTCGAAATCAGAAGATTTCTCAGTAATAGGCGGCAGCAACACGTCGGGATCCCCATAGAAGCGCACAGACTCGGGGGGCTCCTGCTCACGGTCTGTTGTGTCTTTGCTCTGGGAAGTCTGGACGCTCTCTTTGCGTTCGGACGTAAAGCAGAAAACGCGAGACGACGCAATAGCCTCCAGTCGTAGGCAGAGGATGCCTAGCTGCCTCATCTGTGAGACGCTGAACTGGATACGCGAGCCGGACGCCTTGGGATCTTCCTTGTCTTCTTTGAGATCTTGGCGTGCCTCCAAATCCTTTGGGAACACGAGGGACAGGACCTCTGGAAGCTCAAGACCCTTAAGCTTGACTTCGCCGACCGGAATAACGGTGATGCCGATGCGTTTCACAGAGGGAATTGCCTGACCCGGATGCGAGTCATGCTGGAACTGTATTTCGTTACTGTCTAACGTGGGTGGTTCCGTCTCGAATATTCTGGCGTTGATCTCCCTGACGATATCGGCGCTGCACATGATCTGCCCGCCACCAGCGCTACCGCATATTCGTGCTGCACGATTGACCATGGGCCCGAAATAATCCATACGATCGGTCAATGGATCACGTTCGCACAATGGTGCTCCGCAATGGATACCCATGCGGACGGACAGTCCTCGAGCGATTAAGCGGTTCTCAGAATCATAGATCGGCTTGCCGTCTTCGCACTCGAGGATCTCGAGTGGCCACTCTTCCTGTAACAGTTGCAATTGCACTGTCAAACACCACCAAAGGGCGGACATCGCACTCGGGAAAGAGCACATGAACGCATCACCCTCAGTTTTGACCTCGTATCCACGACAGAACCGCAGCTGCCGACGAAGAAGGTTGTTGTGCAGACGCATGGCAGTGTTCATACCAGGATTTGCCTCCCACAAGTGCGTCGAATTGCGGATATCAGTGAACACAATAGTGATGTTGCCAGTGGGAGGAGCAACTTCTCGCGCAAGACGCGCGATGTTGCGATCGGTGATCTGATTCTTCTTCGCGCGGATATCGTTGATGGCTCCGAAGACCTGCTGGGCATGCGTATCAACCACAGATTCTGGTGGTGGCTGTATTGGGCGTGTCTTCCTGAACAGATCGGAAACGCGAATGACCATGATCATCGTGCTACCCTCGGCGCCATAGCTGATGGCAATGTCGCGAAGCTTCTGAGCAGCCACCATAGTGTTTTCACCTTCTGAACGGGCGATATCAACTGCAGTCTGATACGAGACATAGTCCCACAGCCCACGATTGCCAACAATCACAAACTCATCCAGTTCAGACAGCTCCCACGCATTGATGTCCGGACGCGCATTGACGACAGGCAAAAGATGGTAGAATCCGAACGAACGCGACAAATCGATCTCGTCATTAACCAGTCCCTGAGGCGATATCCATCCATCTGCGGCACGAATACGCTGTGTCTCCCCGGGATCCCAAGGATCGTGCTTTGTCGAAAGAGCGTGAGCAGTCCCATTCTTGCATATGACAGCTAGCGCATTGCCGCAGTTGGCGACATACAGCATGGTATCCTTGAAGTAAAGGACGATACCGGACGCTCCACTGCGTGCGAAACCAGGATCCACAGGCGGCGTAATACGCTTGGCTGAACCAAACATGCGATCATGCACGTACTTGTTTAGCCAAAGAAAAGTCCGTCGCAGTGCATCGGGCACTGTATCTCCTCGCTCAGGATTGAGTGTGCCCAAATGCGTATCGAACGCGCGAATGAACTCGTCGTGCAAGACTTTGGCCAACCTATTCGTACTGCCGCCAGGTGGGACACCCTTGGGTGGTTCTGCACGACCAAACATGGCAAAGACCGCACCACCACCAGCACGAAACTCGTGGACAAGATCGATCATGTTCAACTCGTCGTTTTTGCCCAAGGTGTCAGAGATGCCATAAGACATGCCGTTGACAGTCGAAAGCGAGGTGCGAACACGACGATCCTCATTCTCATCCGGTATGTCAATAGACGCATTGTCGCCCGTAGTGATGATAGTGACGTCCATGAGGCCCAATACACGGAGCTGATTCAAGTCCGTGAAACCGGAGAGCGCTTTCCGACTTCTCTCGACACGACTGAAACGATGGTTGGGAGAGAACGTCGTGACGTCGGACTTGATCTGAAGCTTGGTATTGCCTGACAAATTTAAATACTTCAGTTTCGGGTTGAAGTTCCTGCCGCAGAAGTCAGTCTTGAAGAATAAAAGGGCACACCTGCGCAAGCTTACCAATTCCAGTCAAACTCCCAATTATTGATATTGTACTTCAGATTATTACTACCAACGTCAAGGCTCATAAGCGTTTGCACTTTGGCCAGGTCTGCGGGCAACGTCGTCATCCTATTCCCATTAAGGAATAACGTCGTCAACTTCGACAACCGAGGCATGTCCTCGGTAGGCAAACTTGTGAGCTTGTTTCCCGACAAATAAACGGCTTGAAGCTGAGTGAAAGATTTGAAGAACGACGAAGGGAGATCTGTGATGTCATTGAACGACAGATTGAGGACCTCCAGTGAATACAAGAGGGTCAGAGGAAGCAGTGATTCGTCTGTGAGACGGTTCTCGCCGAGATAGAGCCGCTGAAGCGACTGCGAAAGTGGCGGAAGGGAACCAGACGAGGAATCCACGCTTGAGGCCAACTCGCCTAATCCTGACCCTTTCCTCTCAGAGCCAGCATCGATACCCCCGCGACTGTCTTTGCGAGGTGGGGGAGCAGGGGGACTGTGCCAGATAGACAGCAAATTGCTCGTAGCGTTGAGGATCTTTAAGCGACTACAATGCCAGATCTCAATGGGAAATTCCCGCAGGCTGTTACTGTGCACATCCAGCTTCGTGAGCCTCTGCAGACTCCCGATCGTCTTTGGGAGCGCGACAAGGGCGTTGTTGGCGATGCTGAGGAATTCAAGAAACTCCAAATCGCCGAGCGAATCGGGGAGCTCGCGAAAGGTGTTGTAGTTCAAAATGAGCGTGTTGAGGGAAAGGAGATGCCCTAGCGTCTCCGGAGGGATCGAGGATAGTTTAGCGTGCGACATATCCAAGGACGTCAACGCACAGATCTGCGTCTGCGACAAACTCGATGGACGAATGGAAAATCGCGTGATATCATTGCTCGACACGTCCAACACCACGAGTTCGGGCGCGAGCTCAAGATCCAATGCATGAATGGCGTTATGGTCAGAGAGGAGCTGCCGCAACATAGGGAGTCCGCTGATGACACTAAGATCAGTGATCGCATTCCGTCTACAGTCAAGAATCTCTAGAGCATGCATGCTCGCACAATCATCCGGAAAGCGGCCGATCTGGTTGGCCAGGATGTTCAGGCGCTTCAAGTGTTCAAGCTTGCCCAGCTCCTCCGGAAGCTCCGTGATCATATTGAAGGAAACATCGAGGTCTTCCAACGCCTCGAGTTGCGCGATCACTCGCGGAAACGTGCGAAGCTTGTTATTGGAAATGTTGAGGTTGGCAAGGTGGCGGAGACGAGGGAAATACCAAGGAATGGACTCGAGGCGGTTGTTCTGGACCCGAAGTGTTACAAGACCGGGTATCTGGTCTAAATACGCGTCCTCTAACTCAACAATTCGGTTGAAGGACAGATCTAGGAGCTGCAGCGTCTTGCTTTCACGGATAGAGTGGGGGACCTGAAACAGACGTGATATACTTATCGTGGTCTAAAAGAGCACACGAACCTTTTTCATAGCCATCTGACACAGGAAGAGTTGCTTGAGCTGGATGCAGCTTTGTATGAAATCGGTCGGTATCTAGTCCAACGTTCGGATATCATGTGTAGGTACAAATAATATACGGACTACTCACGTCCACGATCGGATTCCTGGACAATTTAAGGACCACGATAGAGTCCGCATGTTTGTGTAGAATCACCGGTATCGTCAAGAGGCCGTTCGCACTGACGTCAACGAGTTCGAAACCGTCCAACTTCAAAGGATTATCCTCTTCCTGAAATTTGACATGTTAATGAGTATGCATTGCAGACATGATAGCATCTGTCCTCACCGTCGAACCGAGAGCCTGGCTTTTATATACGAACTTGTATATAAATGTCATGTCTTCGCCTCCGTAGTAGTTAAGGGAGTCTATCCGGAATAAACGAGATCAATGTACGTCAGGACAGAATGCGTTGAGCTTACCGCTTTCGTCGTATCCTGCTTGGATCAGGCGCCGGCGAATAATGTCAGCAGGGCGCTCATTTTGAGCGAGAAGTCGCTCTGCAAAACACACAAGGTTACTCGAGCTTTCAAGAAGACACAAGCCTTCATATGAAACGCACCCCTCCCTCGTTCCTTTAAATGCAGCCGGTATTGCTTGGGAGACTGCGTCTTGACGCTCTGCTTAGCAATCTCCTGCATTTGTCTGGCAACAGTCAGGAATTATAGACAACATTCTTGATTGGCCGTGAGACGTACATATCTGCGATGACCTTGATCAGGTCACCCACCGTGGTATGATACGGCAGCGACGCGACACGATGTTGTTTACCATCGCCGTACACGCGCACACGCCACAGTTGGTTTCGCAGGCTCCGCGACTTGGCCGACTTCGCGGACGATTTACCTGATTTCTCGCGTGTGCGCATACCATCCTTCGACGCTGCTTGATGAGCAGAGTCATGGTACGATCGAGTCGTTGGGGGCTCGTTCATGCTGGAGTCCCAAGACGAATGCGTGACCACGCTCGCGCTTGCTTGAACGCTTGGCGCATCCAACGATGGTCTTCGTATGTCTAGGAATGACTGTGTCCCGCGGGTGCCACTGGTGCTAGACGTCTTAGAGAATAATGACGCGCTCGATTGACCCCCGCGCATCTCCCCATCGCCATGGGCACTAACCAACGGGAACGACACAGACGCACCGCTGAGCTTGTGGGAACGATCATACAAACTCATGCTGTGTTCGATATGCCCACTGGAGAGCGCAGGCCCGTGAGCGGAGAGCGAAGCGGGGGATATTATGGTGGAGGAGGAGGCCATCGAGTGGTGTGTAGACATGGAATAAGAAGTGGACGACGAGAGATGTCCCGATGGAGACGAAAATTGCGAAGATGACGCGGTCGAGAAGGTCTTCCGCTTCTTGCGCTTTCGCGGCGGTAGCACACTAGAAATGCTCCCTGCAGACAGATCGTCAGAGCATGATACCGGGACTATCATGGCGAAAACCCACTTGACGGCTCATCGAGAGAAATGGAATCTTCGTGAAATGTGGTGATGGTTGCTCCACCATCCTTGGCCCAATCTTCATCTCGACCGTCATAGCCGTGATCGTCATCATGTTCCTCCTCCGCGGATGAATACTGTTCATCCTGCACTCCTTCTTGTGGCTGCACCGCCCAGCTTTCGGGTGGGCGCCAGTCCTCGTTCACAGACTGCGATGCATCGGCCGCCACTACATCTCCGATGATATCTGGCCCAAACGACGTCACCAACGGTGACGAATTCGTACCACCTGATGGATCACTGGCTCGATCATGAGAAGACAAAGAGGCGTCATGGCTCAAAGAGGTCTTCTGCGACGGTGTAGAGGTCAACGACACAAGCGTCGTAAGACCAGTCGTGCTGTGCGAGTCCCGGGAGAGAGATGTATTGCTCAGTGGGATGTCCCGATAGTCCCCCTGTACGAGTGGCATTACCCCTTGACGCCTTGTATTCGAGTGTGAACGACGGTGCGTGCGGGAATCGTCCAGGCTACCGTTGTCAGACGAGTCAATGGATCCACGCACAGGCGCGACACGAGGACGTGAAATGTCGACGACCGCTGTCCGTGTCAGATCAATGATACCGTCCATCTCGCTGATGTTCGTGTCGAGCATGAGCGACTGTGTGTCATTTTCTGGAACGGTCGGCGCAGTGTTACGCACTTGGCTCTCCTTGTGGTGTCGGAAATACCGTCGCTTGGGGCTGTGCAGTGAGCTGTTGCTCATCGTCAGCGCCTTTGACGACCCCAAGGGGACGACAATGCGCTTATGAAATGGCAGCTTCTTCTTGGCATCTGTGGTTACAGAAGCCGAAGGCAAGCTTTCAGAGTCCGGCGAGGAGACGGGGTCCTCAATGTGGATGGCGAGCGACGGCGCAGATCCAGCGAGCCTATAATTTTCCTGTACAGGCGGGACGACAATTGGAGGCAGAGGTGGGGGGGAACCCTCTGGGCTATCGGGTCGCAACTTAGGTATCGAACGCTTCCTCATGAAGGCAAGTCCCAGGAAACTTGGCTTTCTGCCCATCGGCGACTTGCTCCGTTTGATAGCCTTGGACGGCGACGTCGCGCGTCTATCGGTTATATCGACCTCTACGTTGAACCGCGGTTCGTCGGGTGAGTAGGGCCGTTGTGTAGATATGCTAGCTGTAGGCGAGGATGCAGGCAAGCGAGTAGATGAAGCGCCGTTGTTTCCGTACGAACCAAAGGAAAGAAGCGACAGGCTTGCGCCGCTGCCTGCCTGACTGTACAGCTGTCGCGAGGAATGCACAGATGGTACAACAGACACCAGACTCGGCTGGGCTCGAAGACTCTGTTTATCAGGCGCCTTGTGTGCAAACGAGGAGAGAGACGGCTTATGATTGAATCCGAATTTGGACTTGCCAGATTTTGGAGGCGGAGTGGGCTGCATTCATGGTAGAAGAGACCGCGAGTATGCGATGAGATAGCATGGCAAGTGGATTCGTTGAGCAGTGCCGCTCATGAGGTGCGGGCTGGCCACTCACCGGCACATCATTTGCATCCTGCCATGGTGCGATATCGACATTAACGTGCAAGTCTAAGTTACCGACACCATTTGAAGGATCTGGGGGCGCATAAACTGAGCGACCATACTTGTCGACCGCATCAGAAAGATAGACGGGGTCTTCTGTGGACGCCATTGCGATAGCTCTGAGCAGGTCGAAAACTAGTTATCCAGAGAATTATCAAAAGAACAAGATCGCAGATTATTGTTCACGAAACGGGGTCGTTCGACGAACTTCAAAGACAAGAACAATGCTCTCGACGTCGATCGGAAAGCGCGCGAGAGCCACAGCTCGTTGTGTATCCTCTGCTTCGCTGCGTATCCTCTTCCTCGCCGTGTGGTCGAGGGCGGGCATCAGGGAGTAGAAAAGTCGTTCTGGCGTCCAGTGTCGTCCATGTCAGGCTTAATTAAAGCCAGCCCGAGGCATATGCAGATACATTGTGTGATTTATTGATTGCCGTACTACAGTCCACGTATTGGATCCGAATATTCCATAAGTATACACAATGGAACTCAGCCTCTCCCGGCAGTAATTATAAGTATATGTAACAAAAATTGATTCATTGTGCGACTCTTGGATACTCAACGAAACGAGCTCATTGCCATTGACGCCGACGAAAGGTTCCCAGACCGCAGCATAAGTAACTTTCAAGCTTCAAGCTTCATGCCTTCTGAACTATTGCCGGGCCGGCCGGCTGTCTCGAATCACTTGCGAATTCCGAGGGGGCTACCATCCCGCGAACGACTTACATTCAATTTGGCCTAAGGGAAACTATGCCATCCCGCCAATTAAGTAGAAGAAATTTTTATTTACACTGAATGTAATTTCTGAAAATTTTTTGAGAATTTCTTACTCCGATTTGAAGTCACACAGCACCGTGTGCGAAGTACCCCTAAAACACTGTAGAATTCATTATTCAAGTTCTACAACCACGACCCGTTCCAGACATTACAGAAAGTCATCTATTGTGTGCTGTGACATATGGCAACATTATCAATGGAAATATTATTGCTACTATTTTCCGAGAATCGCTGGAAGATCCTTTTAATTCGGCGGCGCCGTGGCTCGGAGCATACTTATGACTCATATGAGGGTCTTTCTAGAGGCGAAAGCTTCATTGATCGTTATTTCCAAACGCGTAAATAAGTGCAACGAGATCCTTTTTTCCGAGGGCGGGAGCTGCGAGATTTGGAACGAGATTCATCGAATAAAAATCCCGAACAATAATGAAATGTGGTTAATGCAGCGTCCGGGATGAAGTCATCCTCCCACGCAGCTATCGGACTCGGAAATCCGCAGCTGCGAAGACAATGTTGACCTACCGATACAATTTCTCGATGTCTTCAGTTGGTGCAAGAACGCATGGATGACATCCTTGTCAAGGGTTACTCATATCGGTACGTCTGTCTCACATTTTTTTTTCTTCATATTAGCAAATCTACTTCACCTTGCAATGAAGAAATAACAGCAACTGCCCTCGCCTCCATCTCGAACGGAGAGCCGCCACGAGTCGCAACAAGGTCACCAGACGGGTGCTCTATCCCCAGAAGTCGTTCCAGGTTGGTAGATACCAGCTTCCACATCTCTTCCTGTGAGATCTCCCCTTCACCAAACCCTTGCGCGGCCCATGCGGCTTCCAGACGAGTATGCTGTGCTTGCCAACCTTCTTCCACGCCGAGCGCAATCGTGACATTATGTGCACGGAGTACGCCCGCTGCGTTCGATGGCGTGAGAGGCGGTCCTGAGTGGCTGTTCACAGGTTAGCTCATGTGCTTCTCATTGTAATTTACGGAGCGAATACAAACATTCGACGAGACTCCCAACGCAGGGGTGTTACACGGGCAGGGACAAGAATGACACCCACGCCGGCAGCCGCAATCTCTGGTGCAAGCAGATGCGCCTCTTGAGCACCCACGAAGACCATATGCATGGTGCCGCCATTGCGAGCTTCGACCGCCGTCTTGAGCGCAATGAGCGAGGCCATAATATCCGCGCTGGACACCGTCACCACCAGGGGCAACTTGCCCTTAGATAAGCGTGTGAGCCGACATGTACAATGCTCATCAATCCCATGTACCATACCTGGGACACTTCTGCAAAGCGGGCCCCGAGATCGCCGGATCCGCCACGGAGTAGGAGAGTGCGCAAAGCCGCAATCTGAGTACTCACGCTTTCCTCGGCGGACATGGACAGCGCAACATGCATCGCAACCACATCCTTGATATCCATTCGGTAAGGATTGATTCCAAGCGAAGCTGTTCACCTACCTGGATCACAGCGCCATCGGCAAGCTTGTGCGGCGCGGATGTGCGAAATGCGGTGCTCAGACCGGCAAGGAACCCATCGGCCTGAGGTGCGACAATGCCTGTGGTCACGCAGGCACGTAGGGCGATGCTGAGAAGGAAAACTGTGAATAAGTGAAATGCATTTTATCAGTACGCGTACAGCATATCGCGTGACGCAAATTGTAGTCCATCGCTCGCACGAGTTAATGTTCCACCACCGCCCACAATTGCGGATGGAGGTTCGTTGAGACGATTCGGAAGCGTGCCGTCGTTTGTGGATTTCTCATAGAACATGTGTCCCAGTCCAAGTGGCGACCCGAAGGTTGCAAGTCCCGGCCTGCACGACGTCTGTAAGAAAGCAAGTTAGCTGTCAGACTGTGATTTCAGCGCACCCGATCCACCCGCCCTCAAGATCGACAACGACAGCGTCCGCGCTGTCCGTGCCGTAGTCGCATGATAGACCATAGCATACAATCCGGCCCGCGTCGACCACGACAACACCGGGCGCGCGTACTAAACTCATGTTGACATACATCGCCTCCACATTCACAAACGCTACTCGTCCCCTTTCAGGCGAAGGATCAAGCGATGGAAGGCCGTCATATTCAACGGCGGCACGGGTCTCAGCCTCGAAATCTGGGGTCTTTGGTGGTCTCTGGTACGCGGCAGCCTTTAGAGGCGCATAAGGAGAGAGACCTTCGGAACCGGCTGGGAATTGCGCGATACCGTCAATGAAAACCTGCTGCGGCGTCGCTCCGAATCTCAACGGATATCTGTCCCATAGGACTACATCGGCGTCAAAGCCTATTTTCTCAGTGTATAAATCCCCGTTTGATCAAAAGAAAAATATCTACCTTTCTCGATATAGCCGATGCGGTGGTCGAGCCCTAGTACGCGCGCTGGTGTGCTCGTAACTGCCGAGAGGGCAGCAGAAGCTCGCAGGCCGAAGTAATAGGCCTGTTGCGCTTCAAAGAGTAAGTAGCGGGAGTCGAGTACAGCGTGGTCACTCTACGCGACGTGTTGGAAAGTATCGACGACTGAAGGCAAGAATAATGGAGCGCACCTTCATCACGACGTCAATGCCGTTATCATCGAGGATGCGTGCAGCAAACTCCGAGCCGCGGTATGTCTCGCGCGTGTAGCCCATACTCGTGGCAAAGAGTGCGGCGGCGGGACGCGAGCCTGCACGTGTACGTGGTAGAAATCATAACGGTAAACATGGTTAAGCGCGGGAACGTACCATACGACTTTTTGATCAAGTCGGGCGCAAGGTACGTTTCCTGCGCATGATGGAATGCCGCAATAGGAAACTTGAATTCTTCTGTGAGCTGAGGACAATTATACGGATAATCAAACAGACTCTAAGGATGCAATTGATTCACATACGCGGACCATATTATCCAAATCGACAGCTTCGTAACAGTGGACGTGCACTTTGACGCGTCCTCGCAGAACATCGACGAGGGCTTCCCATTCCAGGTCGTGCGGAAATTCACCAAGTGCGGCAAGCGCCTCATAGGCGTCCTCCGGCCAAGACGAACTGACCCCAGATTCTGGTACAATCGGTGAACGTGTTAGCCAGTATTGGATAAACCGAGGACATAAGAGTCTCTTACCGAACGGAACCGCACCAATGATACTCATGACTGAGTCGCAGTATTCATCCTGCTGTGATTTGATTTTACGTGCTGTTTCGTAACTGGTCGCATAATTTGTACCAAAATAAGGAACGTATTCAGAGAGATCTCACGCTTCTCGAAATGCCCATTGAGTATCCATGCGCGTACCTTCATGTATTCGGCCTGCACGGATCTTCTGAGACACAAGCAGAGGAGCACTTCAGGCGTTACTCACTGGGGTTTTCACCTGGCCAGGCGCATGAACATCAAATATAGATTTTCTGGAACTACGCGCATACCACACGCATGTTTGATATGTCGCCAACGGGGACGCTGCGTAAGTTCAAATGGACTCTCTAGCAGCATTGCACTCGTGCTCTTTTCGACTGTGGGGCGCAGCTTTATTGTGAAAGCCTGTCCCCCGATTGCGTCTGCGCTTCCTGGAAGAATATTGGCACTAGTGACACCGCCAGAGATAGACAACGCATAGGTGTCATCATGAGTGTTGATGCCGTCGACAGAGCGCAGCCAGGGCATTGCCAGGCCCTTGAACGAGACGACGTCAATGGCTCCGGAAAGCAAAGGCAGCGGGCCAACGCCGAGATGCGAATGGAGATCCACAAGGCCAGGCGTTAGCCACGCGCCACTAGCATTGATTATTTGAAGCGATTCACTGTCTGTTATGCTTCCATTCGCATTTCCTAAGGCGCGGATGATACCGTGATTGAGAAATATGTCGGTACTTGTGAGGATTTCGGTGCCATTGTGGCGCCCAGTCCAGATTGTCGCATTCTTTATGAGGACTGGTGGAATGCCAGCTTCAAAACGATCGGACTGAGCACGTGAATGAAACCCGTCCGGGGGACCGGGAGCGATGCTCAGAGCGTGGCAAGTTGCAATAATATCGCGTATTGCCTCCACTAGGGGACTGACTGCATGGTTATTTCGAGGATTTGGAAAAGAATGCCGGGTGCGACCAGCAGGTCGAAATACCAAGCTCGAGGCGATGAAAAGCAGTACAACCGACACCACTACTCGGAAAGTCGTCTTGCAAATCATAGGCATTGCGAGCCTTCGGTACCGCGACGCAGACTCTTCATATACCTGTCGCATTATTAAAGGGTCCAATGAGACGCGTTTAATTGAGAACAGGCTTGCAAGTAACCTGGTGGTCGATCAGGACCTGCGATCGCGTGAATTGGCACTGAGTATAATCACGCCCGAGGTGAAGGAGCCTAGTACTAACATTCAGGCATGCTTTACCGAAATGGTGGTCATTTCACCAGCCTAACTTTTCTGTATAATGACCATAGATATAAGACTCACAGCAAGCCGTATTCCTTTGATTGACATCAGCCTGTGGGGGTTTGATGAGAAGAAGAATGGCGCATTGAAGTCAGTCCCCGTGTGACCCTCAATTACGGCGATCATATCTTCATTTGCAGACAAAGATCGGCGACCATTTTCTTGTCCATTCACGGAGTAGCACTTATTTAAATCAACTTGAAAATGTGCAAGATGTGGGAGTCCTATTCGTGTGGTCGTTGCAATAACTATGACATGCTAATTTATTTTCGTAGCTGTATCACTCGACACTGGCAGATATTCCCGTTCTTGAGCTTTGCGTGCATGTGTCACAAAATGTGCGACGCCTATCCGCCTGCATAAAGGGTTTCTGGGAGTTTGAACTTTAAAGACTCCACCGAACTTTACTAAACACATCCGCGCTACGGCCGTCTGAGACGCCTCGAAATCATTCATCGCGTCAACAAATCTTAGAGACTGGAAAGCGCCACAACGGATGGATCTTGCATACCTCTGAGTGGCTTGCGCTACTATTCCGAGTCGTCCATCGCTGATTTCTATGTATGTATCTGACGTCAAGCTGGTACGGCGTGTCGGGTCTTGCCGCCATGTAGGGTGTGGCGCCTCAATTAGAGACGCTCCTTGTTCTAACCATTGAAGCCAAAATGGAGGAGGCCATGCATGCATCCGTGAGCGATAAACGCCAAGTCCGAAGGTCATGGATTACTGCCCGTTACATATCCCGTCTAACCAGATAGTCTTCTGGAAGACGATCAACACGATGGACCACACCTGTTCAGCTTAGTATGTGCAATCGACGAGAAACGTAAGCTCACCGGTTGTCGCGAAAGCATCAATGAAATTTGCAATGTAGTGTCCATGGGTTTCCACGACGAAATCATCCACCTGGGAAAAACGCTACCAATCCGGGAGATTCGGCATGGTTTTGAGAGTCGTGTTGTTCTCCATAGGGATTTATGTATCACACCCGAATGTTAATCTTTACCTTTCCGCACGGCTTCAACATCCACGTCCCTTCGTTTGAATAATATACGTTTCTCTCCTTGGAAACGGCGCCGAATGATTGGTCGACCTAACGTAGGACACACTCCCTGGCCCGATGCGAGGCGAGGGACATAGTGGTGAGCATTGAAGGTTGGTGAATCCAGAGGTGTATAGCGTTCGTCTCGCGGTGGTTACCTTTCCGGCAGAGTATAGGCATCAGTACGGTCGAGGATGCAAAAATGGCACTGTTTCCCACCGGGTCGACCCGACACATACAAATACCGTCCGCTGCAGATCGACGTCGAGGCAGTCGGTAGTCAGTCCTGTAGTCACTACAGGCGGTCCCGGGGCCAGTCCTCACGGGCCCGACTCGCGGATCCCGAAGTCATCGTACAAGTATCGTACGGGCACCAACGCGGTTAAGCCTACATGTACTACGTATCAGCGCGTTCTTTCTGTGACGTCTTCATCGTATCTGTCAGCGTCGAATTTGGAACTCCACGCCGAGATGCTCAGCGTAGCTATTCCATCGTACGCACGTCTTTGACTGACAGACAATCGAAGCGGGTTCGGACAGCAGACACGGCC
The DNA here is from genome assembly GCA_000934395.1 of Fistulina hepatica ATCC 64428. Taxonomy (NCBI): domain Eukaryota; kingdom Fungi; phylum Basidiomycota; class Agaricomycetes; order Agaricales; family Fistulinaceae; genus Fistulina; species Fistulina hepatica. The sequence continues at coordinate 75,478 of KN881617.1, read as the reverse complement.
GGTGCAGCGCGAGACATCGGTGAAGCTTTGTGCCAGTACTTACGACGCAGACGAAATCCGCTACGACCCCTCTCGGCGGAGCCTTGCGCTTGCATCAGCACTAGTGAGCTGAAAAGGACCAATTGATAAGCAACACCCGATACCGCCAAAGAGATAATGTTCACTTAAGATCACATAGCAGTTGTATGACATGCGGCACGTTTCGAAACCAGACTATCAGTTCATGGGCGGATTAGTAGCATATGAAGTCGGCGTGTAGGGTTTGAGAAGCCTGTTTGTGCCTGCATCCGGTCTCGGTGGAGCCGTATCCGGTTCTGGTGGGGCCGACGGGGCGGTGCTGGATGAGCACTGTCAGTGTTGCAGATAGAATACTGTCAACCCTAGGGTGTCGGTGCTGTCGTCGGGAATTGTCCCAGCTGTTCATTTCGTCTGACGAATATGATAGACTCAACAACGGCCGATGGTTTGAGAAAACGCCCACATGAACTGTTTTTTACTATGCCCAAATGTAAGAACAGGTGGTATTGAATGCATGACAGTGTGAAATGAACGACGCCGCCGCCGCGTCGGGACGATGTCAGATTCTATGTCGGTACTGAAAATTTCTTGAATCGATTACGGCTGGAATGTGACAGCAAGCTAAAGATTTGTGACTGGGGCGTCGGTGCAATGGGTGCCCCGTGGCCAAGCCCAATTCCAACCAAGCCACTTCAGAAAAGCTGAACCATAATGTCGAGTGTCCAATTCGAAGCAATTTCCGCTTCTTCATTTCGGAAAGGCTTCCCAACGTGCATCAGCTATCGTCCAGAAGGGTGGGGAGTTTGTAGTCAGAAGGTGAGCGCATGATGGCGGTTAGCACTAAAAAAGGTGGCAAACTTGGGCTCGGATATAAACAAAAACTTCGAAAATTAAAGAACGCCACATGACCGTGTCGACTTCGATTTCTACCTTCATTCCTGAAGTCCTCTGGAAGCCTCTGGATGGCAGCGATAGCTCCGTTTTACACAATTCAGTTAACCATCTATCTGGACACGACCCAACGATTGGACGGCGATAATCTTCAGTGACAAGTGCTCACGGCAGCAACGTGTACAAGTCGCTCTCCGCCCAGATCCGTAAAAAAAAATCTGCGCCGCAACCCTCGCTCTTGATCCATGAGGAGGACACGCCTGACTGGGCGTGAGCAAATCAGTTCACGCCGTCGCGGCTTGTGCAACGCGCTGGGGTTGTGCTTCCACTGTCGAAAACTGGAATGAATGACCCACAGCTGAAAAACTTCGAGGCTCAAGCGGATCGTCGTCGTTAGAGCGTTTTTCCAAGTCGGGCCGTAGAGTGGAACGCAAAGAACCGGGAATTCACCAGCGCACGAAACATCTGGCCGTCTGTCGCGACGCGTCACGTTCATACATTCATTCGACGCCTGTTACAACGTCCGAAGCCCAGCTCTTTTTTACATCATCTCGTGCTGGCATTCATGTTTCCGAATGCTTGCAAGCCACCGGTGGCAGTGAGGGCATTTGTCGTTTCAGGCAAGGTTCAGGGAGGGAAGAAACTTCGCGAGATGTCCTGTCATTGCGCCACGAATCGGGTTGGGCTTTTCCCGAATGCTGGCTCCGTAACAACTGCCTCGCAGGTGTGTCCGTAAGTTATATGAGATTTGATGTCTGCATGTAGCTGCACACATGTAATGCAACTCCGCATTCTATATAAGTGTCACGCCTACATCTAGGTCTCCATTTCTGTATTCTGTGCTGCTAGCCCGCTCTCTCAAGTGCGCAGCCATCGCCGTTCCTCATCATGAAGTCCGCCCGATCCCTCAGCGACTTCCACCCCGTCGACTTGCGTCGGGTATTCCACAATCGTTCGCACATGAAGACAGATACGAGCTTTGAAATGTCTGTACTGAGCCACCATGATGATATGGATCCCGCGCGAGTGAGCAGACTCATAGATGAGAAGATTCAGGCACGTCCCTTGCTCTTTGATTGTTTTCTCTCCGTCTGATGTCACTGTGTATACAGTTGGAAGCCCGTCGATTGCGAAACCGAGCAAGCAACGTACGAAGTCGACGGCGGGATGTGCAAGGTCTACACTATTTACCACACTTACACGAGCTTGTCATTGACTCTATGTTAGTCGTCGTACTGGGACAGTCCGATGCTGGGAAGTCGACGTTTTGCAAACAGTTCCAGCTTATGCACGCACCCCACATATTCGAGGACGAGCTACCACTGTGGCGGCCCATCATCTATCTCAATATCATCCGTGCTGTACGTGCCATTTTCGATGACATTGAGCTGGCATCGGTAGTACCCACCTCCGATGTCGCACAAGAACTCGCCGAGTTGCGTCTGCAACTGTTGCCCCTGTTTGCTGTCGAAGAGGCGTTAGTTTCCGAGTTTAATGGTGGTTTTGCGGTGCCGAGGACACGCCGTCCGACTGCCTATTTGCCAACTGGCAAAGCGCCACTTGCCCTGCCACTGGTTGGTTCTCGAAGCGCTGCAGGCGGTGCCCCAACAGACGCATCGTCACTTTCAACAGCGAGCACGTCCGACCATACAGCCGAACAATTAGCGTCCCGCACGATTACATTCACCCACTCCGCCATCGCCCAACTATGGCGCCATCCGTACGTGCAGAAGTTGAGCCGCCTTGGGCAACTACAGCTCGAAGAATCAGCGTCCTAGTGAGTCTGTGCCTGCTATGTTCTTCCGTTATGAGCCGATGAATATTCGTGCGGACAGTTTTCTGAAGAATGTCTTCCGGATATCTCAGATCGACTATTTTCCCACAAGTGGTGCGTCATCGAAGGATGGTCGACCGTCTTCTCATCTGACGTGGATTTGCCTTTGCAGAGGATGTTCTTCACACTCGCCTCGAGACGCTGGGAATTATCGAGCACTCGATATACGGACATCCAACGAGGGACTCGTTTCGGTGCAATTGGATGTTGTACGATGTTAGTGGCACGGCGGTGAGTATTGCCTATTTCGATGGTGTCGCGTGTTTAACACCTCGCAGCGGGGACGTCGCCATGCATGGGCACCTTTTTTTGACGCCGCAAACGCCATTGTGTTCGTTGCACCGATATCTGCGTTTGATCAGTATACAGACGAAGGCCAATGCGTGCCTGGGCAATACACGAATCGCATTGAGCATTCCTTGCGCCTCTTTGAAGCCGTCGTTGCCAACCCGCTATTGGCCAACGCCAATTTTGTACTCATGCTCAACAAAGTCGACGTGCTCAAGCAGAAACTCGCAAGCGGTGTGCACGTAGCCAAGTAGTATGTATCTGCCACCATTTTGTGTTTGCATTCTGATAACGACTACGATTCCAGTCTCACCAGCTACGGTAACCGGCCGAATACCTATTGGGATGTCGCGGACTACTTCCGAGCGCATTTTGTGAAGGCGTATGAAAAACGACATATGCACGCCAAGACGAAACGTCTGTCTGTGGTGAGTTATTTTGATATGTAGGTCATATGCGTGGTGTTGATTAAGCATGTTTTAAGTTCTTCACCACGCTGACTGACGTCCAGCAGACGCAGCAGATGATCTTGAATCTGGGCGAGACTATCATGCGCAATTACGTGCAATCGTGTCCTGTGTTATGAACGGTGTCTCCGCTGTTATTTTGTGAACGCCGTGTCGTGACGGTGTTATTGATTACGATGTCGCACGTTCGTCCGTGTTGCTAGTGCCTCCCGTCTTTCCATTCTCAAGCATCTTCCATGTACACCAAGAGCAAATGCTGACCTTCCGCGTAACCTCCTGACGACCTCTCCGACGACCGTGCTTGACAACTTGACGACCTGAGACGATTCCATTCCATTCTTTTTTTTTTTCATTCTCGCACTCGGATCACTAATTATTACGATTCTTTTAATCAATGTACAATGAGTGGCTTTGTGGCTCCCGATGGTGCCTGGTATACCACGTGTATATCTTAATATTGTTCGATGTGATTTGAATGCAAGGGGTGAATTTCTGTGTTCTCCGTCTTTCTTACTTACAGGGAACGCAAAGGTCGAGAGGTCCTTTGTAAGTATTCATGTCGTCTCGTGCGAATTTGATTCAAAACGAGGCTATTTACCAGCATATATTGAGTGTGCTGACTTTTAGGCGCTTCTCAAATCGTAACACGGGGAGAATGTCTTGATCGGCGCCACACACGGGCACACGGGTTATAGCATACGACCGTTCTAATTCATGACTTTTTATACCGCTGTTGGTACGGTATTCGATCCCCACAACCAAATCCATTTCATGATCAGTCCTAGGCTATCCATTGCATTGCATTATCTCGTATTATGTTGATACACCTTCTGGCTCTTCTGAACTTACTTTCCGTTTTCTCGTCGATTATTCCTGACCACAAACTTTTCAATTGCAATTTCGCACAGCTAGAGCTGCATATTTGACCAAACAGGTGCGTGGTGTATTGAGAAGTCGCTCCTGCGCTTGGCCCTGGTCGTCGTCGCTATTCCGGACTGAGAGTCACAATTATTGCGGGATGAAGCAGAACGCAAAAATCGAGTGTAAGTAAAAGCTCTTTTTTTCTCGTGGAAAATTATTTTATTCCGATCTCTCCATCTGTAGCTGTGTCTCCAGTGTCGTGTTATATAAACCATGCACGAGAGATAGCATATGCAATCTCCAAGATTTATCGAACATGCCAGTCACGACGGGCCCTTCGAAACGAGCAGTTGCGGCATGATGAACGCCGGATTTTGCCCAATCACATACATAGCCATTCAGTAAAAAAGACCATCGCAGGCTCTCATAATCATTCGATATGTTTAATGGTACTTATTGGAGAATCGGTGTCAGCAGTTACACTCTGCATAGCATGGAATCCGTACGTAGTAATGGCACGGCCAGCCCACGATCCCCGACGCTATATTCTCGCCGCAGTGTGAAGAAACAAGTACTGGCAGTTGTTACAGTTTTTGTCGAGAATCATAATTCCAACCATGGTGATATTGTCCGTCGCAAATTCCTCGTTTCTGGCGGTTTTGTCTGACATAGAGATGGAGCATCACGATTGTTGTAAAAAAATTTCCCTATGTGCAAAAAGTGTTTCTGATTTGCTTCTATAATGTTTTGTAAAGTGCTTTTGTCAAAATCGCCCGTTTGTCCAAAAAAAAAATAACAAAAAAGACTGTTTGACACGCGCAATCTACGCTGTATGTGACATTTTTTGGGATTCTCTTCCACCCCTCCCTTGTATCTCCTATGCGTAGCGTTTGATCAAACAACTTCAACCTTCCCAAGGAGCAAAAAGACTCTATTGCTCTAAAAATGTATGTATGAGAGATGCATTCCAATATATAGTGTGTCGAGGTATATACGGGTCTATGTATTAGATGTCGTGGGGTAGCAGTGCAGTGCAATAAAAAGAGGATTACCGACAGCTGTTGCTGCAAACATCGCGAGACCGAAAAATACGAAACAGGGAAAACTCGAGGAGCCCGAAGAGAAAAGCAGAAAAAAAAAGCGTAAACAACCTAGCAGGGTCGTGACTATAGCGCTAGCTACCACTGTGTATAATATCATTATATGCAAACTTGAAAGCGGATGGAGGGGAGAAAACACACGATGCGGAGAAAACAGATAAGCAACGGAAAAAATCACCGTTCGCATAACATGATCTAGATGGGCAAGACGAGGAAGTCGAGCCCAATCTTAGGCGGGCGATGAATCTGACTGCTTTGGCGGGTGCGTCACGGGCTTCGAAGGGGCGTACTTAGACCTGGCCCGTAGTATGGGGCCAAACTTGATGAGCACAAACGGAATGGGAACCATTGCAAGCGCGACGAAACCGATCAACGAAGACGCCCACCGCGGACCGAGTGCATTGTACATCTGTGTCGAGAACAGCTAAAGGCGTTTCGCCAGACTCTGAGCCAAAAAAAAAATGACGACGATTAGAAAACTTACAGGGAACGCAGCCCCGAAAACAAACCGGACAACCGTATTCGCAGCAAGCGCCGACGCAGCCATGTACAAATACACATCAATGATATAGTTGGTCAGGCTCAACTAGAAGATAAAAACAGCAATTGGTTAGTAAATGGCGTAATACGGCGACCCGTTGTTAAAAGACCGAAAGAGAGCACACTTACGAAAATAAGCAAAAGCGCCGCACCAAGCAGATAACCTGCCATCATCGGCGCCCAGTATGAAATTGACGGGAAGGACGTCCAGCTGCGGGAGTGGTGAAGACAGGGAGGAAGGAGCCCCAATCAGCATATATATAGCAAAAAGCCAAAAAGCCAAAAACACTAACCCGAACCAAAAGAACGCAGCCGCAAACAAGGGAGACGCGATGACGGTTATCTCGAGACGAAACTCAGGCGGCACGGGAAGAGGCGCAAGGCGCTCAGATTCGCGCTCGTACCGAGGATTGATCAAGAGGATGTACTGTATCGTCACATGGTCGATCATTGAGTCGTCATCCTCAGACGAAGCGAAAAAGACACTTACCAAGGTGACCGACGTAACACCACCGAGAACGATGGGGAGAAACATCAAACCAGATGCGCCCTCGTTGAGACCGTGGCCTTCCGTAAACACAATCGGGTAGGCCTCAAACAGAAGGTAGAGGCAACCGTAAACGAACTGAATATGTCCCGGAGGAAACGAGGAAAGGCGACACGTCAATCAAGAGTTTCGGAATGAATACTTACACTCATATACACTGTGACCGCAAGTAACATTGGCTCGCAGAGGAGCATACGGAAAGGTCTGTTTTTGAAACGTTAGTCGATCATACGACGACGACAAGCAACAGCATCCGTAGCAGCCGTAACCCGGGGCCCATTACCTTGCGAGAATACCTTCCAAACGCTTTGTGAACTTGAGCTTGTTCCGCTCGAATTGTGCGTAATAACGCTCGTCACCGGTCTCTTTGCGCAGGCGCCGAGCCTTCTTGACGAGTAAAACAGGACTGGATACGAGACATACAGTTAGACCCCTATATTCAATGGCAAATTTCGAGAGTCCAAGAAGAATCGGATTGGATATTCACGCGTATGTCTCCGGAAGGGTGAAAACAATGAGCAGCCACATGACGCCGGCCTACATCCATAAGGTCAAAGACTGCTCGCCAAATTTTCAGGTTAGAGACGCTCACGAGGATAGTCAAAATCCAGAACAGCCACCTCCAGGACACACCAGCTACCGAGAGGTACCCGGCGACGATTGGGCCTAGTGCAGGGCCGGCGAATGGTGCGGTCGTGAAGATGCCAATTGCCTTGCCACGGTTGCGCGCATCCCATATGTCCGATATAATTGCGCCAGAGTTAGTGAGCGGCGCGGCGGCGAAGGTACCACCGAGAAAACGAAAAATGATAATCGACGCGGTGTTCGGCGAAAGCGCACATCCGATTTGGAAGCACTGCGGAAAAAGACGGGCGGTTAGCGGGACGTATTTATTAAGCGAACATGAACAAAGGCAAATGAAAAGAGGCAGTGGAGTACGAGTCGAGCATGCATGAGAGAGCAGGTAAGTGACAGGAATTGAGGAGTTGAAGAAAACGACGAAACTCACCGTGTACACGAAGTACGGGACAATGAATAAGGGCCGTCGACCGTATTGCTCGGACTATACAAAGGGCGGTAAGTAGACAATCTCACCATGGAATCGAAAAAATTCTTACTAGAGGACCCCATATAAGCGGACCGACACAGTATCCTGCCACGAAGAGCGCTATAGCTATATCAATCGCAAGATGGCGCCGATATCAAGGAACAAAACGATTCAACGCATCGGTGAAAAGTATAGGGATGAGCGTTATGCGGAAGTGAGAATTAACACAGATGGGTGGAAAGGAGACTAGGGAAACGCACTGAGTGAGGCAACCTCTGTACCGAAACCAAATTGGATCATAAGGTCCCCGGCCATACCGGAGGCTATCGCACAGTCAGAACGGCGGAAGATGAGCATAAAGCGAAGAAAGACTAACGCGCTGCACTGGCAAATGTTCTGTGTCAAGCGATAGTTAGAATGAACATTCGAGAGAGAGGAGACGGGAGGAGAACTAACGCATTGAGGACAAGCAGCCCACCGAAGACGGTTAGATACCTGTAAAGGGATGTCATTTGGCATAATAGGACACATGGGAGGGACGAGAGAGTGCGTACCATTTTCTAAGTACAGACCAATTTTGGGGGTTCTCTGGGTCGGCATCATCGAAGAGAACAAGGAAGCGATCCTGACCGTCCTTCTCGGAGACAGAGCGAGGCTCGACATGCGACTGGAGGGATTCTGAGGATACACGGGCGGATGTATTTGCCAGGTTTTCGTTGGTGATAGTGCGTGTCTTGGAGTATACACTGGCGGGATGCGTCGAGGCCTGTTTCTCTGTGGGAAGCTGCGATGCGGACGACTGGTTTGGCGAAGGGGAGGGGGAGGCAGCAGCAACAGCAGCGGTCATGGTGGCAGATGGTGGGATGAAGAGAGGACAAGTACTTTTTATATCTCGGTAGAAGATCGACGTGGGCGGCCCTTGTCATTCATTCGGTGAGATCGGCGAAATCACAATGACGCTTGCATGCGACCAAGCGCGGGCTCGACCCAGCGACGTTTGTCACTCTGCATGAAGCCTGGCAGTCGCCGCTTCCACACGATAATCGGCCGATCTACGTTGGGCTGCTTATTCGTCTAAAAGTACACAGCGTGAACTTCCAGCAGATGCAATGCCGCGGAGGCGACAACATCGAAGAACTCGTCACTACAATGCGCGGCCCTCGTGATGATCCTTCTCATCATGGGTGTAGAGCTTCCGAACGTGCATTTCAATGCTATTCTGCGCCTCGCATTCGCTGATCTACCGAAATGGGAAGCGTTCTGGACAGCGATTACCACCAACACCAAACTCACCAATACTGACATCTCGTCTCAGATACGCTATGCGACACGGTCATCGCTCAAGCATGCCACAAGTCCGTCGAACAGGGACGTACTGCCGAAAACACCGCCATGTCGGCCTCCACACCATCATCGAATCCCGCCAGCAAGAAGCACGGCAAGTTCCCACCATGCGGGAACGTTGTTCAAAAGCAGCGGCATCAAGGTAAACAACACCATAACCTGCCTGCCACCGTACTGGCCTGCGCATTCAACAGGCTCTTATCTCGCTTGTAAAAACAGCTGGAAACATCATGTAAGCATGGCTCCTGTCGGCGTCTCGTGTCTATCATCCGGCGAAATCCTGAGGCCTGACTACGCGAGAGCAAGGTGTTTCCCTGGACGCGACACAATGACCTACCGGCTGTCTCTTGCAGTCCGCATGTTTTGGATATGTAAGATCTCATCGCAACAGGTCTTTGTGGTCATCTGTATACAAACAACTTGTGAACTAAGCTGCTTATTGCGCAAGACTCACTAAATACCATACCGCGAAGCTAATGGCCTGCGGCATGTCAGACAGCCTTGTAAGATTCCCTCACAAGGAGTCAATGGTGATAATCTAGACATGATGAAAAGATATGAGGTATTCATTGTTCGGAAGCTTGAACAACAGCAGCCTCTGCGCAACGGAATAATATGCAAGATACCTATTATGGGCATCGAAAAACAGAGTTGACAACCACGTTGCGCGGCAATATACCTCGTAATCGCCGAACAATACAGGTGGTGGTTGTACATATGTACCTCAAATCGAGAACTTTCTGGACCTTTGCAGAGATATAATTGTCTCCCAACGTTGAATCGACACTGGCGCGGTGACAAATCAGTACGAGATCTACGTTCCTCAAATTTTGCATGCTATTCGCGTCGCGAAGAAAAAAGAAATACAATAAGGGTCGAAGACTGAGGGGAGCAACAACGGGCCGAAGTCAAGTGATGCCATCAGCGCCGGTTCGGAGGCAACAAAGTCGATTGTTGACGTTCGGAAGCTAACGCTAACGGAGAACAGCACACCGCATCGTGACCACTGCACGAGATCGCACTTTGCTTCTTACCTCCACCTTGCTCGGTCTGCTTCCTCGTTGTCATTGCGGCTTGCGTCCGCATCCCTGGTAAACAACCATGGTTCCGCCCCCGGTGTGCTTCCCTTTTACCGGAGGGAAGAAACAACGCAGGAACTCGTATTCGGATTTGAGCTTGGGCTCACACGAAAAGATTATTCACAATCGCGACATCGATGAGAAGATGCCGCCTTTCGTCGACCGCGGCTCTTTTGATAGTTCGCGCTCGACACTCCTCAGTCGAGGTGGCGCTGAGCCGTCTCACGACGTGCCCGTCCGCGAGAACAGCGTCCTGAGCCACAGGTCTACGCACAGTGCGAACTTCGTCCCCCCTCCCAAGGTCGACAGTGGTGTCGAGTTTGGTTCCGAATCCGATGCCTTTTATAACGATGCACGCGGTGACATGAACCGTTCCAATTCCATGACGGGCAAGAAGGGCATGCTCAAGCGATCCGATACCCTTCCGCGATCGGGCAAGAGCAGGTTTCGTTGGGGCTACGGGTGGGGCCTTGGAAAGAAGGAAAAGGAGCTTGAGAGGTGCGTTTGTTTGTACTATCTGTTGTTTTGACAATATCGGCAACTGTTAGGATCGACTATGCTAAATTCGCGATTGTATTTGTTATCGTGGATCTCAGTCTTACATGCTTCACTCTTTCTCTTTACAACTGCATGTACTTTCCTGCTTAGCGCTTAGCTTACATATCACTTCGCTCGTTTTCTTGGTTTCTCGCATTGTCTATTTTTACATTTGCGCATCAATTTATTTTTGAACTGATGGTTTACCAGACTTTCTGAAGCTGCTGAATCGGAGGAAGCCTTGCCCGTTTATCCAGGCGGTGCCATCCGTCTTCCACCTGATGAGGCACCGCCCCCACCTAAATCTGCTTCTCCAGACCTGAGTCGGAATAATACGAAGACGTCTCCGCCGGGCCTTAGTCGTCGTACAACGAAGGTGTCTCCATCGCCTCCCAGTCGGGATTCAACGAAGACGTCTGTGGATGCCAAAAGACGCAGAGGCGATCTCTCGCGCAGTGATACCAAGGCGTCTAAGGAGTCCTATGTCTCGACAGTCAGTGGCGCGACTGGCGAGTGAGATAGATGCGTAGATGATTTAAGCTGACTTTCGAGACAGGTAAAACACCGCTATTCAATGACTCGTCCAGTACTTTGGTTGGCTCGGCTTTGGAGCGGAAGCTTAACGACTACGATGTTCCCTTCCAAAAGGTAGCACAAGCATCACTTGCGTGAAGCATATTATTTACTTTTTCCACAGGTCGATTCTGCCCCGCGACTTGCGGGCTTGCGGCAGGAAATGGTCAAGGAGAAACTGGACTATTATCTTGTTCTCAGTGATGACGCCCACGGTACGGAGATTGTGGCCAAGAGCGATAGACGACGTGAATGGATCACGGGGTTCGATGGATCCGCCGGTACAGCCATTGTGTCTGTGAACCACGCGTACCTCATCACAGACTCACGTTATTGGATCCAAGCGGGTGAACAAGTCGACCGGAATTGGACCATTGTGCGTGGGGGTTCGGCGGGTGTCCCCAAGGACTGGGCGGAGTGGCTACTCGACCATGCACACAGGAATTCGCGTATTGGTGTCGATGCTCGAATGCTTTCTTACGAGAAAGCGACGATGTTGAACACGAAGTTGCATGCCTATGGCTCCAAGCTCGTTTATCCTCCGCAGAATCTCGTGGATTTCGTTTGGCGCGATAAGCCACCGCGTTCAAAGGAGGCCGTATTCATCCAGCCTGTAGATTTTGCGGGCGAGTCGGCGTCGTCGAAACTGCATCGCATTCGCAAATGGATAACCGAGCAGCCGGCTGATGTGCCAGCATTTTCGCGCTCGCCTCCGACGGATGCGCAGAAGCATGTAGGAACCTTACTCACGGCGCTCGACCAGATTGCGTGGACGCTTAACCTCCGTGGCTCTGACATTCCGTTCAACCCACTTTTCCAAGCGTATCTCTATGTTGGCCTCAATCAAACAATTTTGTTTCTCGACGCTGGTATGTCTTGGAATATCATGCTGAACATGATCATCCATTGATACTGTTGTAGTCAAGTGTCCTGACGATGTGTCCAACTACCTCAGTTCCTTAAAGGTCGACCGTCGTGAGTACGCCGACATATGGTCCTTCCTCCGCCTTCGTCACTTCGGGACAGGAAAAGTGAGCCGAGCCTGACCTCCGTCATATTTTGTTTGTTATTCATAGTTGAATTTATAGGTCCTAATCTCTCCACAAACCTCTTACGCAATTGCGCTAATGCTCACGAGCTATCGGTACACGGTCACACCGTCGCGTGTCGAGCACATGATGGCCATTAAGAACGACGCCGAGCTTGAAGGCCTGAAGCGCGCGTACATGCGCGACGGATGCGCTTTTGTATGCATTTTCCTGAACTCTCCAGTTGCCGTTGTTTTTCATACTGTTGTTTGCAGATTCGTTTCCTGGCTTGGCTCGAGAACAAGATAAACTCTGGTTTCGACGTCACCGAGTATGAAGCTGCAATGCGTATCACGGAGTTCCGGAGGTTGGTTCAAGTATTTTGCCGCTCACAACATTGCTCATACTTTTGACTTTCAGACATGCGAAGAATTTCATGGGTGTGGCGTACGAGAACATCTCGGCGACAGGTCCTAATGCGGCACTGCCCCATTATACACCCCGGAGGAAGACTGCTGCCTTGATCAGCCGCGACACGCCCTACTTGCAGTTCGTTGGCTTTTTCTCGATTTCGTTGTGCCATTTATGTTCATGTCTCCTTTGCCAGTGACTCTGGAGGTCAATACCGCGACGGAACGTGTGATACCACACGGACTGTTCATTTTGGCCGACCTCCCTCTGAGCAGTGCGAAGCGTACACGAAAGTTCTTCAGGGTCACGTGAGTTCCTATTCGGCTTTGATAGCAGGAAACGAAGTCAATTTTGCATTAGATTGCCATTGACAGTGCCATATTCCCTGAGGGCACATCAGGCACGCAGCTCGACGTCTTAGCTCGTAAAGCGCTGTGGAAGGATGGTATGAATTACTTGGTGAGTAGTTCCTCTTTCAGCCGCTGATGGAGATGAACTCATGTGGTCTGAAGCACGGCACAGGTCATGGCTTTGGCTCCTTCCTTACAGTCCATGAGGGACCTCATGGTTTCTCCAGCGGTATTCCCTTGCAGCCAGGCCACGTCGTCACCAATGAACCTGGATATTGTGGGTCTACTTCTTGTCTCTTCTTCCCGTGCGGGGCCCCTGACACGTTGTTCAGACAAAGAAGGCCATTGGGGCATGCGCATTGAATCTGCCCTCTTCGTCCGCCGCGTGACTACGAAGCGTGAATACAATGGCCCAGTATGGCTTGGTTTTGAGCGCCTGACCTACGTGCCCGTCCAGACGCGCATGGTGAAGGAGAATCTGCTCAGCAAAGAAGAGAAGGCATGGATTAAGGTATAGCTTCGTAACGTAACAGGTGGTCTAGGTTGGGCTGATGATTCTGCAGGAACATAACCAACGCTGTTATGACATTATCGCGCCGTATCTCAAGGAGGACAAACGTGCCCTCAAGTGGCTCAAACGCGAGGCTGAACGTGGCATCGGGCTGGCCCCGTCTGCCGCCGGCGTGTCCATCGAGTGGGATTGAACTGAGTGATCCATTTTTATGCTGTATATCTATTCAACAATCCCAGCGTTTCCTCTGCTGGGCCTATCTGCCTTTACTGTCCTGTTTTAATCTTCTCTGGCTCGTTGGATAGAGCCATACTGTGTCCGGACTTAATGGATTTTATCTCTGAAATTGTTTTCAACTTACCTGTATCTTTCCTATCATATATCTCACACCGTCATCTTTGTACGTCTTTTACATATGCTGCTGCTTGTGTGCGATACCTGTCTCCCTTACCGTCATGATACTTTCATGGTATGTTGGACCTCCTACGTATACATTCCCCTCGCGCGCTTCCTGTTGTGCCTTCAAGATGCCTTTTATCCTGCGCCTGCCTCATAGACTCTCCTAACTTCGCAATGTACTACCTCTACTGAATATGTTGAGTTTCAGGTATATCTGGCAGACTCAGTCGTGGTGCTGAAGGTGCATCATGAGTGACCGCTGCAGTGTGAACTCAATCCTACATAGTCAGCTGTTACTGTTTCGAGATCACTGTCGTATTCAATCCGTTCAACACTTTGCCGTACACCTTGGTCCTTCTGTGTGTGGCACTGGTTTCATCAAAGTTGTAGATGAGGCGGTCTTCACACGAAGGACATACGCGTGTGTTAGCTGACAGGTACTTGTGTCGAATCTCCGTGCTCTTGACCAAAACTAGTTCTGATACCCGTCTCCGCAGAACAGCGCGTCATCGAAACGCTGTGGACGGCCAGTCAACAGAGACTTACGGGAACCTTGTTTACCGGCGAAATCTGTTTTGTATATACACGACGCCTCCGTCCCAGGTACTAGAGATCCTATCTTCCCGAACGGGGCATGGTACGCGTCTCGTCGGGATGTCATACTGTATGGGGGTCTCTCTTATAACTGCAGCTGGCTGTCGACCATGTCTATGTGTGCTCATACCAAGGTATGCAAATGTAGATGATGTTCTGGACCCGTTTACTCATTTGAGAGACAACAGTGTTCCATCCTGTAATGGACGGCCTGCCAGTTGAAATTATCGCGCCTATTTTTGGGCGTGCGTGCTTTGACGACCAGCCCACGGCGCGCTCCGTCGTCCTAACTTGTCGGAGTTTTCATACAATCGGTGAATCGGTGCGATACCGAGCGGTGAGCCTTTTCGGACCGGCGCGCATTGCCTGTTTTCTGCGATGTGTGCGTAAGTGTCCTCCGATTCGACACCTTTTCGTATCGGCCGTGACGCGTCGGGAGGCGGCGAGCGAGCACGCGGTGGAAGTACGTCGGCTCTGCGAGCTGGCTCCTCTCTATAATATAGAGCCGCCATACACAGAAGAACAACTGGAAACTATGGAACCGGAGCATGATCCCCCTCGACGCTCGTCAAACCCAGATGAAAGCCGAGCACTGAAGGCGCTCCTCCAGCTCATCGCTGGATCGCAGCATCTGCGAACACTGGTCATTTCGTCTGGCTGGCATTTGAAGTCCGTCCGATTGCCCCTTCTTCCCTTCCTCTCCACACTCGCCATCCCGCTTGAGCTCGTCGCACTGGAACACGCATATTCCGAACTCCGCATGCTGCACGTCATTTCCCTACCTGAAAAAAGGCCTCCCGGCCCTCCGCTCGATCTGCGTCCGTACTTCCCGCGACTGGACATGGTGTATTTCGCGGACTATGAGCATTGGGTGGACGCGTCGCTCACGGATCACGTGCTCGCGCCTCCGCACCACCACCACTCGTGGTACAGGTTGCCGCTGATTGCACACAACGCCAGCGTGGCGGCGGACGTTGGCATCGTTTTCCCCGACACGTTGCGCCGCGTCGTTATACAGTCCGACCCTGAACCGTACAGGCCATCGTGCAGTGCGCGTAGTCTTCCACCAAAGTTTGGGACCCAACGGATGCAAGTTGTCTTTGTCGAGCCGCGCACGCTCGAGCTATGGGCGGAAGGGTGTATCCCCGCGTTGCAATACTCTTGGTACGATCTGCGGGCAGACTGGACGAGTATGATTACCGGCGGGGGATGGGAGAGACTGACTCGACGAGGTCGTCGACTGGAAATGTACCCGAGATGAAAAGTCACAAAAAGATGAAGTCGCAATCCAAAGTCTCGCAGTCTAAGTGCATGTATTAACGTCACGTATGGCTGTAGTCCGTTATGAAACTGCAATTGCCTAAAGAGGCAGTCGATCGTCAACTGAAAAAGACAATCATTTACGTCGACGCATTGATGTGTGGTCATCATGAAATCGATTTTTTTTTCATTAGTTTATTTTTCTTCACGGATTGTGCATGTGAGTGCTTGAGTACTTCAACAATAATGAATTGCCGATGTGAAGGCAATACATATATTGTGCTGAGGCGAAAGTTTTTCAGACAGGGCTGTCAGCTATATGACGTTCATCCTCGGAGACAAGTCCGTTCCGTTTCTTGCACCTGTTGTATTCCTATTGTTTGGCACCCGGCCTGGCAAAGTCGAGGCGGGTAGCTAAGCTATTACACTTGCAAGTACAGACGTTATCTGGTACCTGTGGGGTTTCCACATGGACGTCGATTGCTAGTGCATTCTCTTGAACTGAGGAAAAGTGAAAAACAATGTATCTCTGTGAAGCCGAAAACAGTGAACGTAGCTGGAAAGTAGAGTCGGAGACGAGAATGAACGGGTCCGGGGTCTCAAGTTGACATCCAACGCAGTTGTTTGTACTCACTAAGTTACCTAGTCCGAAAGGCTTGGCGACCTACGCGTAATAAATATTTTACAAATAAGTACTCCATGTTATGCTTCCCTCGCCTCAATCTCCTCCTCCCCACCTTCCGACTCGCAACCGTGGAGTAAACGACTGCGTCGACGCGCTCAACGTTTCCCGGACTGGTAGCCACACGCGCGGACCAGTTTTCCCGCAAACGGTGGTGACTTGTAACCCGGCCGCAGTCGCCGAGTGTGGGATCCCCGGTTCTATATTTACAGAATGTTGTATTTGACATCCGACAACTTTCCCATTTGTATGTTCGTCTCTGTGACTCAACCAGCTTGGGCGAAAACTCGAGTGGATACTCAGTTTACCTTCGACAGTCGTGCCGTTCGGTGTCATTGGTTTCTTTCGATACCTCTGGTTCCTCATTCGTCTGTCGGCCAGCTTCACATATCGCCCAGTCCCGCTCCCAGCCAATCCAACCTACCGTGCTATCGAAGATGTAACCATTATCGTCCCTACCATCGATGCTGGTGAGGAGTTCAAAGAAGCAGCTCGCTCATGGCTTGTCGGAGAGCCCAAGGAAATCCTCATTATCACGGAGGAGAAAATGCTTGGTCCTCTGGAAGCACTTGCAGCTGAAGTCACGTCTTCTGCATGCATCGATCCGAACCGTATACGCGTGCTAACCGTGCCTTTCGCGAACAAGCGCCTGCAGATGACCCACGGTATTAAGCATTGCACGACCGACATCATCGTGTTCGCGGATGACGACGCGATCTGGCCCCCCACTCTCCTTCCCTACGTGCTTGCTTGCTTTGAAGACCAGAAGGTCGGTGGTGTTGGCACGAGCCAGCGCGTGCAAGCGGTCGGTGAGCGCATGACCGTCTGGGAAGTGCTCGCCGCGTTCCGCCTGACTATTCGCAACATCGAAATCTCTGCAAGCACGCACATCGACGGTGGTATTCCATGTCTCTCAGGTCGTACTGCAGCATATCGCACTGTCATCCTGAAGGACCCTGATTTCCTGCATGGGTTCACGCACGACTATTGGTGAACACTATCTTTTTCGCCCTTCAAAAATTTCCAAGCTCATCGTGCATCTCATTTAACGTTGAAAGGCTAGGCAAGTATCAACTCAACTCAGGCGATGACAAGTTCCTCACCCGATGGATGGTGTCTCACGGCTGGAGCACCTACGTTCAATGTTGCAAAGAAGCTGAACTGCTGAGCACTATGAAACCAAACTGGCGTTTCCTCAAGCAAGTCCTACGTTGGACGCGCAACACCTGGCGCTCAGATCTGCGTAGTCTCTTCACGGAACGCTACATTTGGACGAGCCATCCATATGTGGCGTATACCATGGTGAGCACCTTATTTCCAAACTTATGTTTTTTATTTTGATGGGGAATGTCGCCGCTCCCTAAGTGTACTGATACATAGCGATTATCTAATATTCACATATTACAGTCCTTGTTCCTCGCCCGACTTTCTTTGCCTTCTTTTTTTGCCAAGCTCAGACCGCTGATTCTCGCCCAAATAGGTCGATAAGCTGTACAATCCGTTCACTCTACTTGCTGGTCCGTGTCTTGTCTCGTACTTGATTTACAAGAGCACGATACCTGTGGATAAGGGCGGATATCATCTTCCGTGGTGGTAAGCTCTGCCTTACAATGTGTAACCATGTATTCAGCTGCTCCCTGTTCCCAGGAATATCTTGCTGTCATACGGCGTATGGCTGCTCGCCACACGCACAGCCAAGCTCTCGCCACACCTTTGGCATCGGCCACAAGACATCATCTACGTCCCCGCATTCATTCTTTTCGGGTATGAGTTTTCCGTTGTCGGCAGGTGTCTCTGAGCCAATTTGTTCGTCCAGGTATTACTTCGCAGTGATGAAACTGTATGCTCTGTGCACGCTGCACGAGGTAAGCGCCCCAAATCGGGTTTGCCCATTCCATTTACCAACTGGAGCCATTCTGTAGACTGGTTGGGGCACGCGAACCGGTATTGGTGACATCGCTGCTGCGACTGCCGCTGTGGACGCAGAGAAGAATGCGGCTATGCAGGCATCTCACAATCCTTACGCGAATCGTCCACACGGCCTGGGTGCTTACCAGAGCGCTGACCTGCTGCCACCTTCACCGGCATCGGGACCCGCAAAAGGCAGCTTCGAGGGTACGTACAGCACCGCGAGCGGTACTGAGGGTCAACAGCGGACCCCGCAACAACGGACCCCACGCGCTCGGGCTGTGGCCTTAATGTCCGACGACGAGTACTATGCACAGCCTGCAGAGTTCTCGCAGTGAGCTCGAGCTATCGGCATTTTTCAGTGGTATGTATGGATTCGCTCTGCTTTGCTCTCGTCTATCGCGTTCGCATTTCTTTTCCTCGCTTTCCTCGGACGCATACAGGCACGAATATGCAGCGCATCCGCCTAGACAATTTTTTTGCATTGATTGTCACGATAGGTTCTGCAGGTCCCGGCAATGACTTCGTATTTTTTTTGGCACGACACAAGTATTGCATCACATACAGTCCATACCCCTCAAATTTAATTATTTCGTCCACATAGCATGAATACCCTTTTTTTGGCTTGGCCCGTTCGTGCAGGAATGTTCGCATACTTTTCCCCGTCCTTCCTACCCCAATCGCAACACCATCATAATTGTCCTTATTTCGATCGCTCTTGAGCCTTTCTTTTTGAAGCCGGTTGTTATGTCATCTCTTGATACGACCTGTCCATCCCCCCGTCCTCGCAATTCCTCCCGTTCGTATAGAGTACTGTATATATCATGCCTAATGATTCTATCGTACAACACCATACAATACACGTAGTTTGTCCAGCCAAGTGGAAAGCTTTGTAAATCAAATTTCTTTCGTTGGAAATCACACGATACATATTGCGCTCTAAATAAAAGCTATGTGGCAGCCTAGTTGGCGATGGCATACTTAGTGTATATCGTGACTTTATCCACTGTGGTGTACGTACGTCGTATACAATGAATAATACATTCATCCAAGTATGCATGAAGACATTCAGTTACTGGCTATCTGCACGTGGCTACCCACGCTACACAGTAAGTTAATACGGCCCCCCTTCTGTACCCGTTCTCAACTAGAATTCCACGCTAACATCTCAAACTGAATTAGAGCATGCGTGGTGTACTGCGTATTTCTCTGGGAAGCTTTCTTTTTTCTTTTCTGACCGTGGTGGATCGGACTACTTTTCTACTGCCTGCTGTCTTCGATTTGCTGAGTGATGTCTGGGGTCAGCTTTTATCTTACATAACCGGGACACTCGATAAAGCTCAAGTTGAAAAAAAAAGACAAGTGGGTGTGTCATCTGACACGGTGGCCGAGTACGCACCGTGGCTGCACACATTTTTTGGGTATCTTGCAAAGGCTGTCCGTCCCCCGGTTCGGTAACTATGTAACTTTATTTGATCACTGTTGTACTTCAATTCTCTCAATCTTTTGTCAACCCCATCATCTGAGCCATCCGCGATTTTTTCCGAATTGCTACATATAAACAACATGTATCTTAGCAGTCTCTGGAGATTACAGCTCCTCAAGAGAAAAGAGAATGGCTTGGAGGTGCCAACACATTTTTTTGGTCATAGAGCTTACACAGGGTGTGTGATAACTTGTGCACGGGCGTTCATGCATATAATTTGTTCCCATTCCTCCCTTTTGTAGTGGCCCATGAGACGATGGCCAGCAAGAAGTTGCCCATTGATGCTCAGCTATGGTTCTGAGTTACATGAAATCACGTGATCGCGTTTGGATTCCCTATCGCTTTCCCTTTTCTGTCTTTACGCTGATAGGCCCTTATCTTCTTGTCCTGAAGATATAATTTGTATAAACCAATTCTTTCTATCCGCTGTTCGCTACTGGCCGAATGGAATAGATAATACAGGAGTACACACGTGAAGTCCGCCGCGGCCGCGGCAAGAAGCCTTATGACATAAGGTAGGTGACATCTGAATCCCGCACCCCTTATGTAAGCGATCGGTTTGATCGGAACAATTTGCTTCCGTGCCAATTTGCGCCGGACAAGTTCATCGATTACGGTCCTGCGCTCCTCAAGTCGTCGATGACCATGATCCAAGAGATCTATTCCTCTAATGATACTACTCTATGGCTAGTTATGAATTAGTGCCTTCACGACATACTGCGGTGGCAAGGAACGATGTCCATGATACTTTTTATTGGCCCAGGCAGCACCAGCACCTGTCAACCCCTGCTGATATGCCGACATGAAACGAGCCGCACGATTTGCATACCTAGTAAAGTATTTCATTTGTAAGTCAAATAGAGTAATGAAATGTCATTCACGCACCTCCTTATTTGCCTAAGCGAGACGTCGTCAAGACTTTGGAGAACATTCTTCTCCATCTCGGCAATCTTCGAAGTGCGGGGACAGGATCGGTATTTCACAGCTCCCCAATACTGTTCAATAAAATTGAGCTCACAGTGATATTTAGGGTAAAAATCACATAGGTGTCCCCGCCGAGTGATGTGTTCCTCCAGCCACGATTTTTGGTTCACAAAGTCCGGTTGATTGAAAAGCAGTTGGCGGCAGCAGCAATCGGTGCGTCCCTTCGGGCATTTAAATCCCTTGCATTCCGCTTTTAGCCTGAAATTTTCAGGCCAAAGGCCACGCTCACGAATGATCTGCTCCATGCCTTTGAACCAGCCGGGCATAGTGGGGTGACTGTCCGGGAAATAGAAATCCTGTATGTCTCCATTTGGCATAGTTCCTGGGCACATCCGAGGACCACCTTTGACAGGCGTCCAACTTGCGTAAGGTTTTATCGGCATGTGTCGTGCAGAACGTGCATCGGGTGCACGTTTTTGATGACTCGGGGCGTTGTCGAACAGCCATAAACCTTGCGCTTTTCCAAGGACTCTCCCCTCGAAGATATCGATTCCACGATCGACTTGTGCGATCAAGTCTTCAACCTTGAAATATCCATCGCGGTTTGCACCGGCCCTGAACAGCACCCGGCAATCCTCGTCGCCATCGGTGAAACGACCCCAATCAGCCGTCAGAAAGTCGGAAACCATGATGGACTGGCCGTCTCCTTTGGGAAGAGGCTTTGGCATTGTCGAGAGGTGATTCCATACGAGTTTCCACTGATCGTTTGCGTAGAACGTGCATTCGTCTTGTGTGATGAGAATGAGGCGAAAGGGGGTACCTGTTGTCGCAAATTTTCATTTAACTCAATTATGGTCTTGCTTATGTAGCTTGGACAATCTGTAACGAAGTCCAGTGCGTTGACATGCTTCGAGTCACACTTCCTGTTTAGTATATTTCCTTTCATGGTCACGGTCTATTTATTTACCCTTTCACGGCCATGTCGCCGCACCTTATATATATATCATGCCACGTTGTCAGCCTCCCTCAGACGATTCTCCTCTGTGGACAATCGCTGAGGTGAGCAGCTCCTCATGTACTCATGCTATTGTTACTTACTGTGTATTTACCAGACGCCGTACTTACGTACTCTAGGTAAATACCAATACAGACGATTCTCCTCCATGGACAATCGCTGAGACGCCGTACTTACGTACTCTAGATCCCCGTGCGATTGTGTATCCGCTCTTCAGTACCAGGTGTGATAGGGAAACCTTTGGGAAAGGTGGGTTCGCCAGTCTCGCTATCATAAGTAAC
Organism: Fistulina hepatica ATCC 64428; assembly: GCA_000934395.1. Taxonomy (NCBI): domain Eukaryota; kingdom Fungi; phylum Basidiomycota; class Agaricomycetes; order Agaricales; family Fistulinaceae; genus Fistulina; species Fistulina hepatica. The sequence continues at coordinate 53,502 of KN881617.1, read as the reverse complement.
CATCCGTTTTTCGTATTCTTTCCATCGCACTAAAAACTCTTGATGATAGGCAACAACATTGTCGCGCTCATGACCGTCGATGTACATTCCTTTCCGAACACGTTCGTACCGCCACCCGAAGTGGTTCAGCCAGCGCTGAGCTGTTCTCAGCGAGATTGATCGCTTCCGGATGTTTGCCGCCTCCAGCTTCGCCTGGATTTCCTCACTCGCGATAAGCTCAACGAGTGTCTGTGCCCTCAAATATCCCGATTTGGCCTTTTCGATAAGTGCGAGCTGCAAGGTAGATGAAATGTCCTTGTCAATGAGGATTGTTGAGTGTGCTGTTCCATATCGGTGCAATGGCAGCTTCCGTGCAGGTCCACTTTCGAGATATTCACGCAGCCAGATGCGTAAAACCCATGCGTGCCATCCACCTCCACCCTGGGCCTTCGAAGCCATGAGCGATGCCTCACGCCAGGTGAAAGTTAAGTCGGAATCGAGGAAAAAATTGAGTGTTGCAAGCATGCCGCTGATTCGTGCGCGAAAGACCACATCCAATTTATGGTCCTTCGACTTGACTTTAAGGTGGGCCTGTGCGCGGAAGAGGGCTGGACGATCCTGCCATGTGTTCAGTTGTGTGTCTTCTTTGGTTTCGAGTCCTATGTCTGTTGGATCCACAGGTTTGCGACCTGCACGAACATCAGCGAGCATTGATGCAATAACTGCAGCGCGATCTGCAACAGCTGCAGCATCCATTGCGGCAGCGGCAGCTTCCTGTGGCTTTGAATCCAGGTCGTGTGCCATGTATTGGGCTGCAATTGTGCGTTCAGCTTCCTCCCGAACTTGCATCACATGCTCAGTGGCAATTCGAGCATTTTCAGCAGCCTCCTTTGACTCCAGCAGGTCAGCTGCGCGTCGAGCTGCCTCCTCGATAACTGCACATGTTGCTTGCTGTAGGGTAGCATTCTCATTGGCAGAAGTCCCAGCTCGCACATTGTCTGCAACTCGAGTGGCAGTTTTCATGGTAACCTCCCTGCGCTTGTATTCCATAAAATCAGTGATAGAGAGATACCCCTTCGATTTAAGAATCTGAGCTTGTTGTTTATGACGATACATTGACCGTTTCGACGGATGGATTTTGTATTGTTTCGGACGAACACGGTGAGCTTCTTGTTCCCTATGCACCTTCAATGCAGCTTCATGTGCCTTCTGTAGTGTCTCCGCAAATGTTTCGAGTGCAGAAGGCTGACGAGCCCAAGATTCAGTGAAGGCCAGCTCTTCGGAGTCATCATCCAGGTCAGACTCATCTTCGTCCGAATTCAGAAAAAACTGCTCAACATCCTCCGGTGCAGGTGCGGCCTCATCCACATCACTTTCCAGGTCGCTGTCAGCAATGGAATCTGACACGTCCGACTGTGCTGGCTCGTGAGCAACAGGAACCACGGGATCAACCTCCATACATTTGAGTTCAGCAACAATATGCTTTGAAATGGGACCACTGCTCACTTTCTGAAATTTTTGCAGTCGGGCTTCCCGAGCTTTCTGTGCTCTCTGTTGCTGGGCTTTGGTGAGCCTGCTCTTCCTTGGCATTTTGTTGTAAATTTGGTTGAGATTATATGGCTTCCGTCAGTGTCACGCCTGCGCTTCCTAAATGGGATGAATACCATATATAGTATATCACGTGACGCACGTGACTGCCAAATTCTTGAGGTGCCGGAAAATAAGACCCTCGCAAATGGGTCGAGGTTGCATGTAAAGCACATTTCCAGTAGAAAACTTAATTTGGTAACTACTCAGTCATTTCGAGGAATTTCTTTTAGATTTTTTAATGGACCTCACTGTGGACTTAAAATCTATGTTTCTGTAAAACAACTTTCCTATTGAGAAAAAAATGCGAGAGGAGATACCATTGTGATGGGAAGTGATCGAAGCTTACATAAGGGGGTGCGGGATTCAGATGTCACCTACCTTAGTTGATGAACTTTCGGATTGAGAAGTTTACGCATCTGCTTGAAATTCACGTATCCACTCGCCAAGAAGATGAGACTTATTATTCAGCAGTAAGTTCTAGTTCTCCGGTTAAATTTCTTTCAAGAGACTAGCTGTATACTTAGTGTCTGCTCCGATAATCGGGCTTGTAACTCACGCATGACAGCGTCGCGTGTGGCATCGACCAGTCACACTGTTTAGCCACGGTCTCTAGGCCATCGATTATTTCGTACTCTTGCTCCATAGAATCCTTCCACTACGATAAAGATAACTTGGAACATCTTTACACGGACAATTTCCGGAGGATTTTTGGACAAGGAAGGTTATGTTGTCATTCCAACAATGGTACGTCGTTAGTACTACGAAAAGGACGGTGAATGGCAGCGGATAACGCACTTGCCACCGGCCGATGAGCGCTACATGATGACGCCGATGCCGTGAAACTTACAGGAAGGCACTTCGCACTCCTAGACTAGCGTTAGCCTTACAAGCGAGGCGAACAACAGCGAAGCAAGCACCTCCTTAGGATACAGTAAGGACTAGTAAGGATTACTCATTCTGCATGCTTACAAACCTTGTCCGACCGTTCCCGGGAGATGTCATTCAGTTGCACAAACTGCTACATACGCGTGGTCGATGCGCTAGTGACCTTACCACTCTGCGCGAGGTCGTGCAATGCCTTTATCGTTTCTTCGGTGGAGATATCCGGGCTGAAGCGGTAGGTCTGGAATGTGCAGATCGATGTACGGTGTGTTTAGCTGCATGCGTAGGAGAGGATCAATAACGTTAAGAGCGCTGAACGCTACAGGCCTGCCCGGTTCACAAATTCCCGATTTTCGAACAAAGCTGGGACTGATATATTATCCGCGAGGTTCTCCGTGACAAGGACTGTTCAGCTAGTGTCAGAATGGGACTCAATATTGGCAGAAACATTTTATCAGAACAAGTTCATGTCGCTGAATATTGTATTGTCGCCGAAATATAATATCAGTTACGGGAAATATGATTTCTGGAAACCCTCACCTTTCCAATGAAGTGCCGATGGCCATCTCTGACTCCCCGCAGGTGTACGTGTTCGCGGTGTCGATAATGTGAATTTCACGGTCCAAGGCGGACTTGAGAACTTCGTAGCAGAGCTTCCTCGGCCAACAAGAATGAATGAAAGGAGATAGTAAGGAGATGAGCCAACAGATACTTTTATGATTCTTTCCATTTCCAAACCGACATACGAGGCGTTTTATTTTTTGGAAGGTGTGCCACATGAAGACAATGTCAAGATCGATATGGAGTGCCGTCCAAAATAGGCACCAACACTCGCAGTCTGCGATATTCTAGTACCCTTGCTATAGCTGTCATGTTGGTGGCACGCGCGTCTGAAAAGGCCGAATATACCAGCGGACATCGCAATGACGAGAACCACAGTTCACGCAATACATCCGCTTGATGACATTCCGCGTATATGGGGTCTTACCAGTTAAAACGATGCAGTGCGGAATGCACCTGAGCTCCAAATGGGGTAGTCAACAACATGAGTCATGAGACGAACGGGGAACTCGCAGCAGTCTACGCAGTCGCAACAGGGTTTTTTTGTCGTCCCAGAGTGCAGACATTCTTGCTAATGGACACTCGATGTAAGGCACAAGTGTTATGATTTCATCCCTGCGAAGATGAGTGTTCAAGGCATGAGGACACGGTGGAAACCATACCAAGAGCCGGGTTTGTGGCAGACACGAGAACCGGGAATATGGATATAATAACTTGTCAGTGACGGGAATCATCGTTCATGCATCCTGATGCAGATGTCGCATGCACTTGTAGAACTTTTCAAATACTGAACAAAGTGCACATGCCTGACATAAAGATTCGACGTAGAAACATGCAGTACTGTCGGCCGCTGCTCACCTTCGCTTTAATGACTCAACACAGTGGAGTCCATACCCGATGATGGCTGCGACCGCTGGAACGACCTCAAGGAGGAAAGTGCTTCATTTCGTATGTTGCCCGTGCTCATGAATCTTTAATCTTAGTGTGCTGAAGGCTTCTAGATGTGGTACTACGTCCACGGTATCGCAGATACGACAACGGCAACGTTAATACAGTCTTAGCGAACCTGTGAAAGCCCGTGAAAACCTAACATCCAACATAACACAGTTGGAGGAAATGTACCAAAGAAAAAATCATGCGAAGCTTGTGAATTTTGTTATCAGCTTGCGTAACCTCTCAATCGGCGACACATTGGGCGTGCAGTAACTTCTGGGTGGTCGGTTTACGCTCTTGCGTTCAATGCATTGGAAAGAGTGGAAGTTGCGAGCAGCGCGTACGCTGTAAGTTGCCTCCTTCCAGACAACTAAAGTTGTTGAAGCTGAAGTAGTTAGAAACCCGGTTCAGTAGAATTTAATTTAGCGGTCTCGTAGATCTGACTCATCTCAATATCAGAAGGGATGATAAACACTGGATCTGCGTTGTAGCGCCAGTGTCCGCGTCGGGATTAGAGTTAGAGAATGCATGGATTGGAATGTGGACGAAAAGGGACTATAGAATAGCCACCGGGGCACCGACGATCTGGCGCTTTTGACCGTCCGGCGTCGTATCATTCGCCGCAAGGCGTCACGGCGGCGACTCGGGTTCAAGCGCCGCCCACGCGTCGGTAGTGACTGGCAGGCGCCGCGTTCCCACAATCCGGTGTCCACGCGGAAACGCTTGTATCAGTGTACATGAAGAGGGTGACGGGCAATAATGAGAACGTGCTTCCTGGACGCCGTCCCAACGGCAACGGCGTGATGACGGCGTTCGTTATTACAATTATCAATGGGGAGCTCGAAGTGGCGTCTGCGTTCAGCGACATAATTTTATTTTCTAAACCAGACATTCTGAGTATCTCTTCAGTTTCGGGAACCGAAGCACACGCAGATACATATTGTATGGATAACTAGCTTTGAACATGGAAGCAAACTCTTCAAAAACAGTCGTGAGCACCAGAAAATGGCGAGATGAGACTAAACACATACATATGCACCACTTAAGCTGTCGTGCAGTTCGAGACTGACTTGAACTGCTTTCAAAATCATGAGGAACATGGGAGAAAAAGCGGAGCAAGATATAGGCAGAAATATTGTTGTAGAAAGAGCCGGTCTTAGCACGAAACAACACAAAACCAGACACGCCATACTTACTGTTCTTCATCGATTAATGGAAGCAGGGAACGAACATCCATATCTGGAGTGAGAAAAGCGCAGAAAAATATGACAATTTATGTAAGCCGAGATCTCTGCGTCGTGCAAACACAACAGAAAATAATGAAAATCCGTAAAACTGGTTCTGTGGCGCAACTCATGATGCATGATTAGCGGTGCACGTGGGAATAGGTGCACGTGGGAATAAGCGAGCGGCGAGGTTCCAAATTGGGCTTCAACGCGATGAGTCATTGAACTTTTCGGACGCGCAAGGTTGTCAGCGACTTCGATACCAGCGTGCTATGTTTGATTCATTTTCTTGATTTTTTTCTGAATCCTCCGCCATGAAACGAGCGCAAACATCGTCGCCGTCTTCGCCTGTCCACAAAAAAGCTAAAGTCTCTGTCGGCATGTCGCAAGTTGATTCGCAAGACCAGGATGGGTGGACGAAGGTGGAGAAGCGCAAGCGTAAAAAGACCCAAAAAATGCAGATGCAGAGACAGGTTTTTTTTTTCGTTCTTCTAGTCGTCTGTCACTTGTACTGAACGCTCTCAAAGAACTCGCTTCCAAAATTCATGTACAATCCATCGGAAATCGTTAAACGAAACCATCCAATAACAATTGACGTGCGTTTTTGCTGCTGTTTTTTTTTTGCATTTATATGTACTTACCTACATTTTCTGGTTGAGTAGGATATACGTGAGCTGGTGCTCAACATTGCTGCCGATGCTCCTCCAGCGAACTGGCTTCGTATTGACGTAGGTTGACCCAGTTCGAGGTCACGTATTTAACGTACATGGATGGTGCTTATCGTTTGTACAGAATGCCGACCAAATCCAAAAGGTGGTCACTCTGTTGATCCCTGGCATTACCCGCGATATACTGTCCTTGCCACCTCCCCCCACATCTGCGACAGAAAATCCAAATGTTCCGATACCGGTACCCATGAATTCGAAGACGCTACCATCGTCACCGGGACTCCCGTTTATCGCATCAACTTTTAGTCATGCTGTTCCCACTCGTGCCCCCGGCGACCAGACTCGCATGCACAGCGTTCTGAGCACCTTTTTCACGGGTCCAGTTACCGGCGAGGAGAAGCGGAGACGCGTGCTAGACCGTATAGCCTGTCCGTTGCTCTTCTATCACTTCTTGGCCGGACTTTTCACAATTAATTCCAACAGCAGAACGCTTGAACGATAAGGATCCGTCACGATACATGCTAAGTCTACAGCAGATGACAGAAAACGACTATCCTATCCCATCATACATGGCTGATGTATTCGAGAAGCCCCCTGGTTGGGTCGAAACGCCTGAGATTAAGGGGTCCATTTTGCAGGACCTAGAAGATAAGCAGAACCCACCTCGGCGTAAAATATACGCCATAGACTGCGAAATGTGCATGACGGAGGATGGTAAGGAGCTCACCCGAGTTTCGGTCATTGACTACGATACGGAGAAGGTCGTATACGATCACCTGGTTAGGCCCAGTAAACCAATTATTGACTTTCTCACACGGTAGGGCTTTCAGAAATCTCCGCGTTTTCCGCACTGATCTCTTCGTAGCTGGTCAGGGATTACCCCTCAAGCCCTCGAAAACGTCACGACGACACTTGCTGACGTTCAGGAACACCTTCTACGCCTACTTTCGCCACCGACTTCCAATCCATTTGCGTCATCTTCATCGGCTTCTTCGCCACCACCAACGCCAATCCTTTTAGGGCACTCGCTTGAATCCGACCTCAAAGCGCTTAAGCTTTGTCACCCGTGCTGTATCGACACCGCGCTGCTTTATCATCATCCGCGCGGCCGCCCGCTAAAGCCTGGACTCGCATGGCTAACGAAAAAATGGATTGGTCGCGAGATCCAGACACGCGGTGACGGTGGCCATGACCCCCAGGAAGACGCCCGCGCATGTTTAGATCTGTTAAAAATGAAGGTAGAAGGAGGACCCGGCTTTGGTGAATTCAAGGTCGATTACGAAAGTATTTTCGAGCGCATGGCGCGCAGCACAAAATCAAGCAACGGAGGAACGGCTGTTATCGATCATGGAAACCCTGCTGTCATGCACGGCGCAAAGGCGACCTGTGTTGTAGGCTGCAAAGACGATGAAGAGGTTCTCCAGGGCGTCATCGATGCTGTGCAGTTGAATCGATTTGTCTACGCTCGGTTCATGGCATTGGCCGATGTGCAGGGATGTAGGCATCTGATTATAACATCGCTTTTCATCTGTATTTTTCTCACCTAAGTCTCACTACAGGGGTTACTCCAAAGACGTCTGACGGCACGCCCTTTCCGCTCCCAAATGCCCTACAGACATCGGCTGACCCTGCCGACCCTGAACGCGTGGCAAAGGTACTCGAGGACCTGAACAGGCAACTGAAAACCTTGCATGCGGCGCTTCCGCCGCGAACCGCCCTTGTCATCTTTACTGGCCACTCTGATCCCAGAGCTATGAGCGTACTTTCTGCGAGAAAACATGCTTTTGAGTTGGCGCTGCGCAAGCAAAACGAAGCGGCTCTTCAACGTACTACGGAGTCCGAGCGTCCGGACCCAACCATCTCGACTAGTGTTGACGTTCGCTGGACGGCTGTTGATGGACGCGCTTTGGAAGAAGCTGTAGAACTGGCGAGAAGAGGCTTGCTTTTTCTGGGTGTTAAAAATTGACGGTGGGTCACTGTCGGTACCATTTGTCAAAAGTTAGGCGTCGTTAAGCAGTTGGCCCGTCTATACTGACTTGTCCATATATCCAGGTCGGATTCACGACACCTGCAACTTTCTTTCAAGCTTTGTGAATTAGGTCAAGACTTTGTATCTCTTGTGATGGCCATGCATTCTTGTTGTTGAGGGCGCCGCGGGGCTCTGCGCATCCTTGTCGGTAGGTCACGTTGAAAATTACATATCATCGCTCCTGCTCCGTTTAGCCCAGTGCGCGCTTGTATGGAGAGGTTGTATCATTGAAGCGACTTGAAACGACTTGGAATTCTGACCTGGAAAACTGTGTGGACTGCATGGGGGTGTGCTCGTCTTACTCCAAGATCGTGATTCGTGATTCGCATATCGTGTTGGCCCCTCGATATGCCTTCAGTGCGGTCGTCTCGTTCCGTCAACCGCGGCTCGCGGTTCAACGATGCTCCTGTAAGTAGTCTATCCTTTTGGGGAACGCATCTTGCACGATAGTCGTATAGTCGACGCGGCTCTCTGATTTATAGGATTAGATGGAAACCCTGTAAATTCAAAGGTCTAACGACAGTCTGGTCATAATGGTGTCCCTGCGCCTTGTTTTATGAGGTTGCGTCGGTCATAGGCTCGAGTCTAATGAAGAGTCATTGCAGTTGCATGCTAACCCATCGCTGGCACCGACCGCCCTATCCAGCGGCTCACCAGTGATCTTCCGGGATGGCGCTGCTCCCGATTTGACCGGCATGGACCCTTGATCGCCGCTCCACTATGATCTGTGGATCACCCTGATTAATACCTGGCTGTTGACCGGCTAACTGAGAGTGGTAGTGCTTATAATTGTGGCAGCACGAGGGATAGCTCCCGACCTTGGACGCGAAATACACCGACGGGAAGATTTGGAGTTCCATGTTGGCGAATGTTCGTCAACCATCTGGGACCACATACATCAGAAGCTGGAGTCGTGTTCTCTCCCATTTACGTTTACATGTATCCGCCATGTTTGTCGATGTAAACTGGCCGGGCTCCACATGCCACATCGCAACACGTTCCAACAAATAGATTATCCTAAGCGCTCGGTTACTTCTCAAGTGGACCCCATTTATTCACACTGCATTCACTGACGACAATCTGCGGTACTGTATTATTTCAGTTTTCACATGTATGATACAACCATACATGATGTAGGTTTAGCAAATACTCGCAGGCAGCACTCCAGAAATTCGACGATGGGCTTCCTGGCAATCAGCACATGTCAGCCTCAAGGCGTGCTGGCGCAGGACACGGACTTGCGGTGATATGGTTTTCGAATACCCATCAAGTAAGTCGGTAACCCATGAGCAGGTCTACCATATCGCTAATCGATCTCCTCGATTTTCTGCTGGGGATAGGATGGTATCGGTTCTCCCTTTTTAGACTCGCCATACAACGAGATTTGACGAGACTTACTGGGTAAGTTCTCATGCATTTCATGGCTAGACTGTCGCTTATGAGCATGCCGTTTCCGGCCGACGCGTTTTTTCTTACACACAGAATTCCAAATGGTCAGGCGATAATCCCAGGATAAGTGCTGACCGTTTGTCACGAATTTGTTCTCGCCCAGGAAATCTCGCAGATAGCGCTCACAGGATATAAGACGGGACAGGTTCCTCACTTACTGACATCATCTCCCTGTCTCTAACATCTTTCCCGCCACCTTCTTTCCTGCGATGGCTAGTTCGTTCATTTCCGTGTTCGACCGTCTTAGCGTATGGGTCCGTCAGGCTCGTCGCCGGCGTTCACTTACGCCCACGTCCACGTCCACGTCCACTTCCACCAATACGACCCCTGTCCCTTCGTCGCTGTCCGGTACGTAATGCGTTGTATTCAATTGATAGACTGCCAACAAGGGGGCCAGTCGGCGAAACAGATGATCATCCTGAGAATGCTGAAGCCGGAGCAGTTTCGGATCGTGAAAGGATCGGTGAGTCCCTGGGTCCTTGCCCGTGGAAAGCTTTTGTGATAGTGACATGTTGTTTCGTAGCGCGAGTACTGACGCCCCTTCTGAAGGACTTCACACAGGCTGTTGATTATGTGGCTCCCACGTTCCCTTTCGTGAACGATGAACTTGAATCTGCCATGCTTGCGGAGATGGACCGATACGAAACACGCAGTCCATTTCTCGAAAAAGCGACGCGATATTCGTCGACCTATGCTGAAGTTAGTTTCTTCGATGTATTTGTCCACTTTATACTGATGTTGTAACAGCTCAATTACCCCCATGAGACGTTCGATGAAAGGTTAAACATCGCCCTCTTCACTGCGTAGGTGTCATGATTGATTTCACGGCTTCAGGGGTGCTGACTCCCACAGATATGTCATCTATATCGACGATACGGCGCCTAAGAAACCACAAGCGTTTGAAGAGTTCGAATATCGTATCCTACACAACCTTCCTCAGCTTGATCCAGTTCTCAGAGCCTTCGAGGTCATCTTGAAGCGCATGTGGGACATCTATGATCCTCCCTGTGCCCGCTCCATTTTTTCTAGTGTCATGCAGTTCACCGTCTTCGCCTGCATTGAACCTACGATGCAACAGACGGGGGAGCTTGTCGTCGGTGCTCAACGTTTGCCTTGGTTTATCCGTCAGCGTTCCGGTCTCGGAGTCGCTTACGCCTGCTTCACGTTCCCCAAGAATCTCAATTTGCCATTTATGGAATATGTACAGGCCATACCGGACATGGAATATTGGATCGATGTCGCGAATGACCTTTTTTCGTATGCAACATTGTTCTGATGCCCTCTCGTTCTGTCTCTTCTGACAGCGCTCGGCATAGGTTTTATAAGGAAGAGATCGTCGGGGAAGACACCAATTTTGCGCATACCCGTGCTCGTGTAGATCACAAATCTGCCATGCAAGTTGTTGGTGAATTTGTTGAGGAGTTATTGACCTGCCGGAGTGTCATTCATACTGTTTTGGGTCGCCATCCTGAGATTCTGAAAATTTGGATCGCTAGTGAGAATGGTTACATGTGCGTCATATATTCCAATTGTTTTTCCTTCGCTTTCCTCACTTACTTACCCGTGTATACACAGCGCCTGGCACTTGTCACAGGCGCGTTACAGATTACAGGAAATCGGGCTCAGCGTATAGTGGATTTTCGTTTGCGTAGAATTGATTCATTGTGCTTGTCTTGTTTCGTATTGAAATGTCTGTTGTACCACTTGTGAGAGTGTTTCGATTATGTATTGCACAATTTTATGGCTTTTACTGATATGGTTTCCTGACATTTGTTGAAAGTCGTAACAGATGACATACTTTATGTAGACCGCAATTTCAATTTTCATAGAAATATTCCACCTATACTATATAGTATATATATATATAGATATTGTAAATACTATATACCATTCCGTCTATGGGTAAAAACATGTGATCCTCACCTACAGTTCAAAGGAGCATTTTCCCAATATTTTGCTTGATACCTGTGTGTTCAACAATTTACGTTTCCATATGTAATCAAGTTGCCTGGGGAGAAATCGAAGCCCACACGCGCGACGCTACGGGGAGAAGCCACGAAGCCCGCGCATAATAATGTGTAGTGAGTTCAGCGGCGGGTGTCCGGACCGTTGACGCACCGCGCGGGGCCGTGATAGCTCTGTGTGCATGTCTCTAGACCTCTAGAGTAGGTCTAGTCTGATTACAGAATAACTTGCAAGCGCCTATCTCGTCGGAATAAGGCGGAACCATATTGAGAACAAGAAACTAAAAATTAAAATTAAAAGTCTCAGAGCGGCATTTTGACAAAGAACGTCGATCGAATCGAAAGTGAAAAATGAGGCAATCTGCTTCCGCGCTGATCGGAGAAGTGGAGTACGACCATTTCGCGACTACAAGAGACCTTCAAAAGCACGGTGTAGCAAGCAAGAGTAGAGAACAATGACAACAGGTGGTAGCTTTCGCGATTTGTTCCGCGGGCATACCGAAAGCCCGGAAATGGAGAAGGTAGACGCGAGTGACAGTCAATTGAGTGTCTTGTTCAATGGTGCTGGGATGTTTCCGACCACAACACAACCGCAGTCCGTATACTGCAGGTCCTGCACGCATACGACATGGTGGTTAGCGCCTTACTTCTCGGAGTCCTCAAATTTCCAGGTGTGTGATGCGCACGGGTGTCGGTGCCAGTTGCTTATATTTATACTCACAAGTTTTAGATGTCCATGAGAAATGCGCATGCGGACAACTACTGCACCGGCGATTCCTGGGAGTGTCGCTTCACTCGCACGGTACTAATCCATCCATCTTGCTATCCTTTATCTGTTCTTAAAGCACATATGTAAAGGGCAGCACGTTGCACCCATACTATATGGACACTACTTACCACCGTTGGAACTTAACAGTGACCAACCTCAGGCTGACGTCCGAAAGTCCGAGAAAACCCTATCACGTCGTAAATTAAATAACATGAAGGCGCGTATTTTTTTACGTACAAGTGGTTCGGATAATGATATTGTTATCGTCCATCCATCAGTATCAATGATTGTCGGAGTCTGACCCTTATAACTGTAGGTTTCTAGTAAGTATACTCCTGTGGCTTGTGCCGCTAGACGGTGCGTATGTCTCTCTATCATTTGCAAGAAGATATTTTTTTGTCGTCCAATTGCAGGGGAAGAAAACAGAGACGTCTAGACAAACGCAATTCGATGAGCGTTGATAACAATGCAACCGGGCGACCGGAATCCAAGATCATGGGTCAATATGTTCACCTTGCGTCGTTCCGCCAGGGCCATTTTCGAGCACTTGGCCGCACCTGCCACCATTGATCTCTAGACCCCGAGATTAGACCCTGCTTTTGAATACCTCCGACAGGTAGAATGTGTCCCTTGGTAAGAAAACCCGGTGATGATCGCTCTTAAATCCTTTCTCGGTGCTACGCAGCCCACACCGTCTAGGTTCTTGGATTCTGTGTTTTTTTAATTGAGCCTTCATTCTCGTCTGTGTGAGTACAACGCAAGGACAACATGGGACCGTCTAGAGTTCAGCTGGACATTGTCGTCGTCGGGGCTGGTATGCGATGGTCCATCATCTTCCCTTTTCCGCGGTTAGACTGAGATTTTCTTCATACTTGCTCAGGTCTCGCTGGGTTGGCGGCAGCGTATTGCTTGCGTGCTTCAGGCCATCAGGTCGAGGTTTTTGAGAAGATGACCTATAGCGAGTTCACGCAGCCTTCTGGCGTCATGCGAGTATCCCCCAACGTTTGCAACATCCTCCGTCGTTTCAAGCTAGAAGAACAACTAGCCATGTGTGGGACGCCTCTGAACGCTGCAACTTTCTTTGACCGTAAGCTATTTACACATACATGCTCACTACAACAGGCTGGAACCAAACTCTTCGCTGTCAGACCCGACCGGTGAAAAGGTTGCATATACTCCTTATTACGATGAATTGATAGAAGATGCTGGCGGACAGGACCGTTGTATTCGAGTGCGGCGTTTCTTCCGTCCTATTCAATTTAGGCTCACTGTTGTCAGCATATGGACCTACTAGAAGTACTCTACACACAGGCTGTCAAGGCGGGCGTCAAGATTCACTTCGGCGTAGCCGTGACAGCCGTCGAGCCACCGGAGGGACCGGTGCACAGGCCCCGTGTCCTTTTGTCCAGTAAAGGCTCCCAGGCATTGATTGCCGACTTGGTTGTGGTTGCTGACGGTCCGCGAAGTCGTCTGCGGCAAGTTGTTGACACGGATCCGGAAGAACTCAATCCGGCTGAGACTGTTGGACCGAAGGAGGTGTACACGGCATGTTACAGCGATCCTCAAATGCCTCCCGGAGAGCCCGATTTCTCCGTGATGATGGACGAGGGATGTTACGCGACATGTGAGTCGAGTTTGGACAACTTCAGGCATAGTAGCTCACACACGCACAGCGTACATTGTTGTAAGCAGGCGCAATACATCTGTGTTGTCGCCGTGGTACTCATGTCCATCTACGCAAAGCGCAAAAACGAATACCTCGGATTTGCAATATTTTGTCCTGAAAACGAGGAATTGAGTGAGCTCGATGGGACGGTGTGGGATAGAGTGCCGTCATCCTTCGTACTTGATCCATCGTTTCAACCAGAGTACGTGTCCGCTTATACGAGTGAACAAATGTTCAATGACCCACTCATTTCTGCATGCAGTACCCGCTTTGCGAGGCAAGCTAGGTTGAAGCCACAGTCATCAGCGTGGATGCGTGCACGTTGGGTGCCCCAGGGGCAAGCGGGGTCCTGGATTGATGAATCGGGGACCATTGTTCTTATCGGCGAGGCTGCGACGCCTATTGTGGTGAGTACACTTCTCAAAGCCATACCTACAATTAAAATCTATCGTTTCAGCCATGCTCTTCATACAGTTCGTCGGACTCAATGGAGGCCGCAGAGGTTCTTGGCACGCTTTTTAGCCACATAACATCGAAGGACCAAATTTGGACGTTCCTCGACGCTTACGAGAGTCTTCGCAAACCTCGAGCTAGACGCCTACGGGAGCTCGAAACCCAAAATCAGCAGCTAGTCACTATGCGCTCCGGTCAAGGTAGAGAGCAACGCAACGAGGGAATGCGCCTCACGCTTGTGGAATATGGACAAGCCGAGGCAATCCCACAAAAACAGAGTGGTGCAGACGACGAGGAGCTGCGCCGGCAGCTCTCTGACCTAATCGAGGTCTGGTCGTATGATGCGAGGGATGTGGCGGAGGAGTGGTGGAACTCGTGGGGAAAGCTTCATGCGGCGTCCGAGCATCGTCGTTCTCACTCATCTTCCAAGAGCCCTCCCAGCTCTACTATTTTCGGTGTCAAGAACATTGAGGTGTCGTATTCTTGAAAAAACGAAAACAACGTGCTGCCTCTGATTCTTGTTTCGTCTTTTTTTTTTTGGTTTTGGCTTTCATGATGGGTCCTGTGTTCTCAATAGATTTAGGGTACCCAGACTCTTCTAATGATCGCTGTTGGACTCCGCTAATGCGACTACATGCAGGTAGTCACGACACGTTCGATCGTCCCTACGGTCGCTCCGATATATTTCCGTTCTTCAAGCGAACGAGTATATACCCATCAAGTAACGTCAAGTTCTACAAGCGTATTGATTACGTCGTCCAGGGCAGTGTGGGATTATGAAGCCGCGAATGAGAGAAGGCACGGGTTGGAGACCGGCTTGATGGACGTGCGTGCACATAACTGCTTGGCCGGTGATGTTTGTATATAATATGTACATTGCTGCGACCAGAGACTCCCGTTATGGTAGTTGATCTGTACTAACTTATGTATATATGCAGTTTAGGCTGAGTCTGCGCTCCACATGTGTGTTGGCGCAGTACTTAGCATGCGTCGGTCGTTGTTACGAACTCCAGGCACATAACGCGGCGCTGGTATGCACACGACTTAATCATTTCTAGAAAAGCACATGTAAGTTCACAGGAACCGAAACAATCACCGTTTACTCCAAATGGAAAGTCCAATGTGAGCGTCTTCATGATAAGCGTGCTCGCTCGGGCTCGCTCCAAGCGGATGATAGGGCGAACGCCACTATTCCTACAGGTGGGTCGAGTCCCTGAAGGGGCAATATACTGTAAAAAGAAAACATGAAATCCGCAGAAGTACGAGACGGACTAAGAGCGACCTACAATCGATTGTTTGTGGACCGATTTTATCACAACGTTATCGACCAAATGAGAGAGGCGTTTCATTCCTGCAACAACAAAAAACCAGTCCACGTAGTTTAGGCATTATCATTGTATGCTCACATGTCCACCCGCAGCTAGGAATGATCTTTAGAATGCATAGCACCGACGTAAACTATGTCAACACGATTTCAAACAAAACTAGGAAAACTACAATTTAATGGAGATCAATGGCGGTTGTACATAGTAGGCCTAGTCCTGTAATCATTCATAAAATACTGACACCCCGAAAATTCATCGAAGCACCTGCTAGGCACGTACTTATTAAGTTAATTAAGTAGCTGCGCAGGACTCAAGCGATATCGTTGGGCACCTGTGGTGTAACGTGATCGGCATCAAACATAAACGCCGTCTTTCCCATATTCGGTTCCGCTACACCTCAGTCCGAATAGAAGACCCTGGTCACAGCGATAAAACAGCGGACAAAGAGAAAAAATTTGTGAACCATTTTCAAAAAAAAAGAAGCGTATGGACATTGGAGATATCTAGATGTGTGAAGATGCATAATATCGGAGACAAACACCTATTAAAAACCAAGAGGATATGAAACAATTAGACAGCAGAAGAATATGTACTCACGTGCCTACTCAAGGTCGCGGCGTGTAACGTCTGTCTCTATCGTCCAAAGGACGACTGTAGCCGGGCGTAACATAGCGTGGCGGAGTGCGAGGGCGATCGTAGGACGCCAGACGCGGGGGATATCCCTCACGAGCGTATCCGTCATCATACCCATACGTCGAGTGTGAGGCGCTGGCGAGGGGCGGATAGTAGTCGGAACGCGGGCTACGGCTAGCGCTCCCAGGATAATGGTCACCGCGCGGACGCTTATAGGACCTGTCTGGGCTCGGCGTGCGCGGACGGACGCGCGAAGACGGAACAGGGCTACGGCGAGGCGGTGGTGAAGCATAGCGCGATGGAGGCGGTGGATACGGCAGTGGGCGATCCCGGTCGTCGATAGGTGGTGGTGCATACCCGCCCGCAACGCGGTTGTAAGAACGGCCGTTATCATCGCGTGGATCCCACGGGCGCTCATAATGATCAGCTGGAGGCGCATACGAAGATGGGCGCCGGTCGTAGTAATCACCCTTTGGCGGTAGATATCCATTTGGCGGACGCACATCGCGCTCGCGTTCATACACGGCCGGATACTCGGTACGGTAACTGTTGTATGAAGGCAAAGGAGCTGTTGCTGGTGGGGGGTACGTGCCACGCTCACGATCGCGTTCCCGGTCAAAGCGCTCTCGTTCACGCTCCCTCTCAATCCGTTCTTGTAGCTGCTGCTCGTCGCGTGCTATACCTGTTGCTGATGGCGGAGAGAGCGGACGCTCAATCGGAACACGTTCACTGTAGTGCAGACGATCATCAGGCAGGCGGACCCGGTCAACAGACATACGGTCATCGCGGCGGTCGCGAGACGGCAAGCTCTGCTCTCGATCCCGCTCATCATAGCGTGGCAGACCCACATCTCGGCCTCCTGGGTCATAATGCGGGTGGTCGACGTCTGGGCGATAGCTACTGGGACGCACACGCACTGGTGAGGGTTCGAGCTTGGCTGATGGAGGTGGTGGACGAGCACCAGCGGATGCAGAGACTGGATCACGAACAACCGAGGGGGCGAATTGCGGTGGTGCCGGTGGATAAGTGCTCGGTCGGTGATCGTCCTGATTCCCGCGTGAAGGTTGAGAAACAGTCTTAGCAGTTGGCTGAGAAGCGCCTGGAACAGAGGACGGCGGCGGCGCAATCCGCCGTTCAAGGCTTGGAACAGGAGCGGTCTGGGTAGGAACCGATTCTTGTTTGACCACAGGAGAACCTGTCTGCAGAGCAGCCGTTTTAGCGCTTGAAGAATCGGCAACCTTCCCTGAGGTGGTCATCACGTTCATTGATGGGGAGTTGATCCGCTCTGCTAGTGGACGGCGATCCGCGTGATCATCTGGTGCAGGTGCGATACGATCACTAAGCGGTGCAATGCGTTCCTCTAATTTAATCGGGCGGGGTGGAACTACCTGAGTGTCTGAGCTAGACCGAGCAGAGGTCGACGATGGAGTATTGACAGAAGTAGGCGGAGGAGCACCACGAGACGCCTGAGAGACCGAAAGATTGCTGCGGATACTAGAAGAGCTGACAGAGGGCGGAGGGTACACAGAACGAGCGCCAGGAGGGTCAGAGCGAACTGCAGCAGCCTGGACCTGGGCCTGAGCTTGAATAGCAGAACGAGGAGGTGGCGGTGCACCCTCCGCACGTGGAGGTAAAGGGCGGAGACCATTAGCAGAAATAGGTGGACGGCCAGCATCCTCTCGGCGACCCGGAGGTTCAGGTCGAGGCGGAAGCTCTTCTCGACGCGGTGGATACTCTTCACGGCGTAGATTTTCGTCTCGCCGTGCCGACAGGTTGTCCCGACGAGGTATGAAATCATCGCGTCGAGGTGATGGTCCATCACGTCGGGGATCGGGTGGGCGAGGTCGATCGTCGCGAACGGAGTAATGGTCGTCATGGCGTGATACATAGTCATCGCGACGAGGCACCAAGTCATCCCTTCCAAATCCAGGATAGGTATCAGGGCGTCGAGGCAAGCCTTCCCGTCCTTCCCGATGCGAGATATCTTCTCGGCGAATCGAGACATCGCGCTTGGGATAAGCTTCAGGGTATTCTTTCTTCGCTAGGTTATCTCTTCGCGGTGCGACCTCGTCACGTCGAGGCGGTTCGTCAGGTCGGAGCGAATTATCTCGCAGCTGGGGCGCATCACGGTGCACAGGCTCATCCCGTCCAAGAACCCGAGGAGGGGCGGAGTCATCACGTCGGGTAGGAGGAATATCGCGGCGGAGTAACAAGTCCTCACGACGACTAGAGAAGTCATCCTGACGGGCAGGCACAGTATCACGAGGCACAAACCGATCGCTAGGATAAACAGTTGGTTCATGGTGACGCTGGCTATCTGGCGCAGCGCGGTCGCAGTCAGGGCCAAGTTGCGAATCGGCATCACGCTCATGCTCCTTAGATGCACGACTGCCGGTGTCAGATGGGCGAGCAGATGCTTTTCCTTTTTCGGAAGCAGAAAGAGCAGAAGCAGAAGCATTTGACGACAGAGAAACCTGGTCAGTAGTAGACGGCTTGACAGGCAATGGGTCGAGCTGTTTCGTCTGCGAAAACGTGAGTATTTGGAATTAAGAGCAGTAGTAGATAACGGGGTCGATGGAGAACATGGCAGAAACCAGACGCCAAATCTCATGAGATAGCGGCATCCCAACTTCCAAAACGAACAGATTGCTGTAGAGAATATGACCGGAGATCGACGTAACGTCAACTGGCGATTTCCGAAGCAGGCACATCGTCACCGAAAAAACCAACCACGGTGACACTTTCTATACTCAATGTTTGTACCCACGGTGACCGTCAGAGAGGACAAAATTTTCATGGAAAACGTCCAACTTCATAAGATTTGCCCACACACCGGTCCGCCGCTCCAGGGCGCATGAGAAACACATGACCGTAATCAAAAACTTACATTCTGCTGAGCAGGCTCCTGTGCACGCTTTTGCGAGACAGCCGGCGCTTCTGGCTGATCCGGAGGCACATAAAAGACTTGGTCGGGAATAGGACCCAAAAATGCTTTAGCCAGAGTTTCGACCTGAGGGACAGGCTTATAGATCTCGTGTTGCCCGGATTTGATAAAATCTTTCAGCTTTTCAAGGATGAGCAGATCCCGGTTCGTTTCTGTGTCCGATTCTGAGATCTGAGCAGGAGAAGCCTCGACTACGGGCGATGCCTTCTGGGACGAAGGTGCTGGCTGGAGCTGTGATTGGGGAACTTGCTGTTGGTACTGCTGGTGCATAGGAGTAGGCTGAAGCTGTTGTTGCATAGCCAGTTGAGGCTGGTGAGGCGAATAGAACTGCTGCTGTTGAATAGGCGCTTGCATGTACATGCTCATGCCCATTTGCTGGCCGATGGGCGACATGAAACCGTCGCCGTAGCCAAAGTTATGACCACCCAAAAATTGACCCGACTGAGGTCCTGAAGAAGGGAGTAAAGGATGCGGTACCTCCGCTTGATGGTTTGAAGGGGAAATTCCGTTGCCGTTCAGTGGAGCTGCCGCGTGGTTGATGTGGTGACCCGAACTGTGGCTCATTGTCCGTCGTATTCCAGAGCAGATAGCAGAATAGATATCCTAGTGTGAATGGGAGCTCTCGAAGGTCAGTCCAATGCCAGCGAAAAGCAACAAGCAGCGGGATGAGGCTAGAGTGTCAATCAATGGGCTGTGGTAAGTTGCAAGAAGCTGAGGTTCGGATTCGTCGTTTAAGTTTGCATCAGACCGATGAGTCACACACGATCAATCAATCGTGTTCTGCGCCGATCGATCATATGCATGCATACCGAGCAATGACTCAGCTAAAAGTTAAAATTGATTTACTGTAAGAGAAGAATAGTAAAGAGAGAGTAATTGGACTATATACGATCTGTGTATCGAAAGATAGTGTGAGATTTCCCAGTATGTACATATGTGCACGATCCAACCGTATTAGAGATCTTTGAGTAAGTAGTAAATCCGAGTCGCTGTGCGCGCCCTCTTCCTGAGGACATCACAAATCTCGCATACGAAGGGTAGTGAACTGGTAAACATTCAACGAATGTTGCTCAGCAAATGTGGCAAGGAACGGGATGTCAGTGTATTAGCGGATACGCGGCATGATCTCGTTGGTGATGTAGTGCCAAATGTAATGCGTCCATCCTTCCATAACACCCGCACCAGTCATGATGTGGAGGCAGTCGCTCGCGACATGCTATACGCAACAATAAGCGCAAATCCAGTAACAGGCATTGTTCACTCACCGCATCCGGTCGTAACCGCGCAGGATGGTCAATCGCGAGATAGTGAATGTCGGGATATGCTGTAGAATTCAAGATGTTCTAGCGGCACCCGATTAGCATACGAACGAATGAATCCAACGATTAGACTTCACATACCTGGAAAATCTCGTTGAACTGCCAGATATTGCCCCAGTTGTACCAATTCCATACGAAATGCTGGACCTCTTCCCACGGTGCACGGAAATTGTGACAATCCTCATGGCCGGGGAGGTAAGCGCGCACAACCACCTGACGGCAAGGCGCGCGGGTGTCGCGGCGACGAGCGTCATCGAGCCGGCGTTGCACGTCGCCGGCCCACATACGCATGGCGTGACCAAAGAACTCCAGTACATCATCAATGCCGTTGCCAGGCTTGCTCTCGTTGCGGAAAGCAGAGAAGAGCGTTGTCGTCCAGTGCCCGCCCGTGTTAATCACCAGCGTGCCGTAGTGACTTCCTGGCCGTGCGAATATGTTCATGTATTCTTCAGGGCTCAAGGTCCAGTATTGTTCGTCACCGAAAAGTCGTGCCGTGGGATCGCCTTTCAATGTACGATGCAATGTAGTCAACTCATCACCCGACATGAGGACATCCACACGGCGGAATGTGACCAGGGGCGTTGTCTCGAGGTCAAAATTGCGAGGAAAGCGCAGCTTGCGCACAAGCGGTGATGAAGGATTGAGGTAGAGATGCTGCGGCCAGGCGCGATCAAAGTGTGGGTTCGCGGTGTAGTTTGGTGTTGCAAGGACATGCGGGTAAAGCAGACACGATAGAGAGAAGAAGTGGCCTTCAGTTATTGAATCTAAAATAGCACACATTATCAGCCGTTGTACTATTTTCGGTATTCTTTACCCGCATCCTCGTGCCCAGTGCCGGCGCAGGACGTCGCGCCAAGGCATGCGGGGACCGGATAAATACAGATCGCTTTACCCACCACCGATAAGCAGCCATCCGCCCTGCTCTACGAGATCGCGCAACAAGCTCTGTGGCTCTAACGGCCGAACTTGACAGGGCTCCTCCGGCTCCCACGACCAGGCCGTCGCATTCGGAAACCGGGACCACATTTCCTTGTTGTCCGCACCCAGATGCCAGTAGAACTCGCGTGAGCTCGCACACCCGGCAAACCCAGCAAAGTCGAGCGCGTCTTTCTCTTCAGTCATCACATTTTCCAATGAAGGAGGCGGCGGATTGTAGACCCAGCGGCCGTGGGCATACTGCTCGGGCGTGCAGATGCCACGGCGATGGTACGGCGAAGAAAAGAAGGGTGTGTCGCTGAATTGGAACGGCCCCCTCCAACCGAAGACCGACGTGTACAGCAAGATGCAAAACGTACATGCCGCACCCAGCGCGAGCGTCCTGAATAGGCTTGACCTATGGCTTAGTTTCCAAAGCCAGCCGTTACGGATTTTGAATTGTGTCATTACGTTCATGCGGTCGCTGATGCGCTGACGGCGGATGCACTAAGCGCCTGAGTAGTAGAGAACCGCAATAAGGCAACGCTCAGCCTTGGTTTTTGGACTTGTTCAAAAGAAAAAGTAATCGAAAGGACTCCAGGACCATGAAAGAACAGAAAACGAGGGTGGACCGACCCCGACACATACGACCCTGGAGGTGGAGCAAAAACTGCTAGAAGTGGTTACTGATGCGACGCGCTTGGAGTTCGATGGCTTATCCATCTGCGAGATGCGATCACATTCCTTACATAAAACATCAATTTCCTAATCTAGTATCGGTATTTTACACGTAAAAAAGATAACACATACATACACTGCTTAGTGGAATATCCTACACGGCGCTGACAAAACAAATATAGATTCTCAAGAAATTCCAATCCCTCCCATCGTTTCGCTAATAGAGCCACTGAGTCGGCCTGGAAATTTCAGAATAGAGCCTTAAGAATTCCTGAAAGCCCCATTCTGAATATCTCAGAAACAGAGTTCAAAGACCTGCGATCTGAGTACCCTCAGGGTAGCTGACTTCGTAGTGCAGCTGCAAGTTGACTTTCGACTGGGGCTGCAAGCAGCAGTTCCAGGAAATCTTGCCGTCCAAACCGATCGTATCCTTGGGACCATCTTCGGTATACTCCCATCGTGCAATAATTCCTTGCGCGACCTTCACCGCAGCAGTGCTTCCCTGCTGAGCGTGTCCAAATGCTTCAAAGATTAGTAACGCCGGACTGAGGAGCTTCACCGAGATGCGCGCATCCTGAGAAACAGGGATCTGGTCGATGATCTTGAGGTTCTCGACAACGGATGTCTTCGTGTTGAAGACGCTGATTGTCTGCACGTACGAGTGCGAGCGCGACTTGCTGATGACGCCTGTCTGCGCGGCCTTCTGCTGTCGCTCATGGTATGTAACACGCACAGATGGATCAACGCTGGAATTAGGGGTCGTTAACATGTTCTTTTACTTCGTTGTTCGCCGACACGCACCCGAGTGAACAGTAGAAAACTTCCTGTGGACTGACGGTGGGCAGCTGCGATCGCGTAGTGAAACTTCCATTGACGTAGACGCTCGCTTCACCGTTAAGGAAAGTATATTCAGACGCATTGACAGCCTTGGCCTACAAGAGGTAAGAGTTAGCAAATGCGACCAGGGAAAAGAGCATACACCCCACCCTCATAAACACACGATTATCTCGTTTGGGAACCGAGACCAACTCTACTGTTGCATCGAAGCGGAGCTCAGTGATGGTGACATGGTGGTCACAGCCATCGCAGGGAATGTCAATCGTTCCCGGCACCTGGAACGTGGCGTTCACATCGCCAGTTGACGTTACATCCATAACATTGTAGGTGACTTCCGGCTCTGGCGTTGTCGAGCGAGAGTCTGATGTTTGTTCCCGTGGTGCCATCGATCTTGACACCTGTACAGCCGGTGGAGCTAGGGCGTAGGCATGTCCATGATGTCTCGGTTGGTGAATGGACAGAGCCCAAGTACCAAGGTGCGGGACATCTAAACCGCTCGTCGGCGTGGCTGTCTCCAATGTTAATGGGACATTGCTCCAATCCTAAGGGAACACTTCATAAGATCATCTCCCAAAGCCATCAACAATATACGAACCTCTCCAGTGCACTGGTTGATCAAGGCCTTGTATACAATGGAGACAGACTTCTTGTCGTCCGGGACAGTGGAGACATGCAGAGAATACACGGCATTCCATTTGGCATTGTTTACCGCTTCAACAAAATGATCAGCCTATCAGGTTTACGGACTTCCACGCGTACCATATTTCACGAGCAGCTCAATCGTCTCGTCCTGTTCGCTGAATAGTATAACTGAAACACTAAGCGAAGCCTTATCAGTGTTGCTTTTCCCGTTGGCCCTTTTCTCTGCTTCGATCTCTCGTCCAACGTCAGCCAGAGATGACTGAAGGGTAATACATTTTTCCTCGAGCTTGTCGGCGACAGTCACATATGTCTCAACAACCTTCTCCAGCTTAACTTCAGGCGCATTTGCTACGCTCAAGGTAGCAATATATTGATCCAGCGCCGAGGTTGCCGTCTTGTGGTGCTGCAGAGTCGCGCTAAGCGTCTGCTTCTTGCGCTGCAGTTCACGCAGTTTCTTGGAAACAGGCTCTTCGCTAGTGGATTCATGCCTGGATGTAGAACCTATGCGTGACTTGGGCGTAGAAATGGATACGTCGTGTATGATGACATGTCCTCTGCCTTCAACTCTGCAAGACCCACATCAGTCTTCTTCCAATGTAGCCAGGTGTATTTGCACTGTGCTTGCCTCAAAGATCGACTATCCATGACCTTTGGAAGACCAGATATATTCACTGTATTCAAACCTGCCTTGGGAGTGAATCGGAATGCCCGCGTCACCTCCGCGCGCCCAGAGCTGTAGAGACTGACGCCGGTGATGACACTGTCGTTCAAGGAAACAAGGTTCACAACATTGGACTCAGAGGAGACGACAGTTTTTTTATCCATATTTCTACGCAATTTTAAATTTGCTAAAGGAAGAAAGAAAAGGAGGAGACTCGTGAGGGTGAAGGACAAGGACAATCGTGCGGCAGGAACTCAGTGACTTATGAAAGTGAGTCATCTTTGATGGCCGTGCACAGCCACCCCCGCTCTGTCCGTGTCAACCGCCGGGCGGACGAAAGTACTGACGAGTTTGTTAATTTGGATGTTCTACAAATGTCCCTCAAGACGCCTTCACCCCATGAAGCGATACAATTCAATTGATTCCAGTAAAACTCCACTCAAAAACAAACATGCATATTGTACCGTACTTTTACAATGAAATCATTAGTTGGTCTTAACCATTGACATCTGTGCTTTCAAGATAGATTCAGCGTCTTTCCCAGTGGTGGAAGACACCGATCCTGAAGTGTACAGCTCCTGCACCTCCTCAAGTGAAAAGCCTTTCGTCTCTTTGATGAATAAGAACGAAAGCAGCGCGATAATCAGGTCAAAAACACCAAACAGTAGGAACGTCCCCCAGCCCATGTTCGCGATCATATACGACGCCGAGAACGTATAGACAAAGCTGAAGAGCCACTGCGCTCCGACGCCGACACCCACGCCGATGTCGCGAATCCGTGGCGGGAACACCTCCGAGACGAGCGGCCACGGCAGCGGACCCCAGGAGAAGTTGTATGCCATGATGTTGAGGTAAATCAGCGCGACCGTCGCAATGCCCGATGAAGTCACGTCGCCGCTTGCCGGAGGTGGACGAGCGGCGACAACGGCGGCGGTCGGGATCATGCACGCGGCCATGACGAGGGCGCCACCGATGAGAGCAGACTTTCGTCGTAGTCGCTCCGAGAAGAACAATACGAACGTGCCACATGCGACGATTTTCACGGCACCGAATATCCCAGATAGAAGCACGTCTTTGCTGCCGCCACCAACGAGGAGCTTGAAAAACTCGGGGCTATAGTATGCCTGTAGGAATCGTGTAAGTTGTAAGTATGCGTCTGGAATACTGAGCAGTGTAAGAATATAAACTTGCCAGAGCGCTAGCACCAACAGACTGCTGGGCTGTAAAGATGCCGAAAGCGAAGGCAAGCCTGCGCATGTTGTCCTTTTCAAGCAGCTCGTGGATGCGGAAGCCAGCCGTCGCACGCCGCTCCTCGTCTATGTTCGCTTTGATCTCTTCCATCTCGTCGCGCACCACTTGTGAATCATCTGCACGGATCCATTTGAGGTTCTCCCATGCCTCTTCGTGCCGACCAGTCTTTTCCAACCAGCGAACACTTTCTCGCAATGTAAGCATCCCAATACCTAGCAGGGCGCCGGGGACGAGCTGCAATCCGATCGGAATCTGCCACTGCTTAGCTGTTGACGCGACGTGTTCTTCGACACCGTAGTCCACCCAGTAACTGAGGAATATACCTACGTTGTTTCATTGAGCGATGTCATACATAGATGAGTATTTCAAACCGGAGCTCGGAATACAGAACTCACCGAATGTGTACATCCACTGGTAGAAACTGCCAATCCTGCCGCGTAAGTGCTTGGGAGACATCTCGG
This sequence comes from Fistulina hepatica ATCC 64428, assembly GCA_000934395.1. Classification (NCBI taxonomy): domain Eukaryota; kingdom Fungi; phylum Basidiomycota; class Agaricomycetes; order Agaricales; family Fistulinaceae; genus Fistulina; species Fistulina hepatica. The sequence goes on along the minus strand of KN881617.1, from coordinate 27,667 downwards.
CGTTGAACATAGTAATGACCACGGAGGAGCCTCCGAGACCCAGACCGGCGACAACACGTCCTACGTAGAATGCGGCCAGCGAGTGGGTGTTGATGGTTTCTAATATGACACCAATGCAAAATACGAGCGAACAAATCATGAGGGCGCCGCGGCGTCCCCAAAGACGATTGATCGGCCATACAATGAAGCAGCCGACGAGGGCGCCAGCTTGTTGAATACCGACAGCAAGGGAGTCGACGCGTGTCGCCTCGCCAGAGCTATAACGGAAATCCTTCTCGAAGGAAGATAAGGTGAGAACAGAGCCTTCCAATTGTGGTCAATTTAGATCCTCTAAAGCGATTGCGCGCACGAAGGCAACCGACCTACGATACCACCTTCAGAGTTTGTGTGCCAAATCGTCAATCTTGATTTCGCATGACAGGGCAGCTAAGCACTGACTATCGTAACCAAATAGGAAACCGCCTGTGGACCACACTTGGGTATGAGGCCTCCAGACGGGAGAGCACGTGAACGCTCACCTATACAAACCACCAACCCTAAGTAATAGGCTCGGAAGGCGCCAAGCCGGGTGCCGGTATCGACGGACATGTCATTCAATGCAAGAAGGACCAGAAGGACCAAGGATGATGGACGTTAGAACGACGGAAAAGGACATTTTCAACAGCGGAACTCTAGCTTTATACGAATTGCGACGCAGATACAGGAGTTAGACATCCGGGAACTAGACAAATTTGGTACATCATCGGTATCCAAGTGGGATCACAACACCAGACAGAGGATGTCGGAAGAAAACGTCCAATGGCTCTGAGGGGAATGGCGAACAACCGAGAAGCGAGGGAGGAATGCTTTGAGAAACTAAGCAGCTGACACTGCAGAGCAAAGGTTTCACGGAAGGGAAGAAAACATGCAATTACAGCCATAGAAATACAAACTGACATCCGTCAGTCAAGAGAAGCCGGGGCAGCAGGGAAGCCGGGGTGTGAGGGTGTGTGAGAAATTCCGCCGTTGACACCGATGATTGCGCCATGCATCCGGCAAGGCAACATACGCAGAGCTGACCCAAAATACCATGATTGCGCCATGCATCAGGCAAGGCAACAATACGCAGAGCTGACCCAGAGTACCATGTGGACACCACGCGTTCCTGGCTGCGAGATGGTGCCAAATGGCAGACGCAACAATTTCACGATTCATCCGCCATTTGATCTAAAATGGCGTGCCGCAGACGACACCTACCAGAAATTTATACAAGGATTGCCATTAGAAGCAATCCGAGGCCTTTTTCATGAAGATAGAAGAATATTTCGGATTTATGTTCATACAGCTGCGACATAGCAATTAGCAAGTTTGTCTCGACCAAGGACTTCTGGGGGTTGGCCGTTGTGATACGCACCGATCGGTGGTCGGCGGTCAGTACTTCAGTACTTCAGTGCCAGCCAGATAGGCCCCGCGGGATACACAGTGCCCCGTCATTGTCAAGAAGATTCGTTCAGCAGTGAAAAAATTTGAGTTCTGGCTGAAAGATAACACTGTATGGAATCGGTCTCATATGGCAAGGGTTTGAAAGCAGATGGGACTCGGGGAGTCTTTCCCACGTGGGACTGCCCAAAAGGTGAATCATAGTACATTGTAACCCATTCTCCTTGATAAAAAGACAAATACGCTTTGAGAAATCGGCACCAGCAAGAAAAAAAATGTAAGAGCAGAGAACTTTCAAAATTTTGCGGTGTCTTTTGCGGTGTCTCAATATAGATCTCAATCCCTCGGATACATATATAACTCATGTCACGTGGCCGTGACTTATTCTATGTGCCAAGACTGCGAGCCGTAGATTCCTCTCATGTGAGTAGTTTTGCGAAGTGCGGAGTGGGGTAAACAGCCCTTCCACCCATACACCCTGCACCTCATACCCTGCATCTCATGCAGTCACATTTACCCCATCCTCAATGACAGTAACGAACAATACTCCACCTCACATATCAGGGAAACACAACGAAACGCTCTATAAAAGGCTGCAAAACTCTCCAGCCTCACCCAATGCTACGTACACAGAAAGCTATCGTGAAATACGTATAAACATGCGGGTGCAGGGAGGGGTATGAAAAGCAAACGAATGGAAAAATGCAATCAAGTATGTAGTCTGGAAGCGAATGCATATGGATCGGGCAGAGCAAATTAATGTACAATGACGAGAAAATGCGGGATGACGGCGGTAGCATAGCAGCCTCGAAGATCAGACCACATCTAGAAGCGAAACAATGCAGAAGGGAAAGGGTAAAGCTCATGAAGAGTTCGAGCTGGGCACACAATGTGGCAAAAAGATGCCGACTATCGCGAGGCAGGGCAGCCAACGATACCAGCTTGCATCGTTCCGATGGCAGACCGATGCAAACTGACGGCGAGGACGATGAAGCAGTGCCAGATGGCATGGGAGCCTGGACAGTGTCTCAACAAATTATACCACCGATATCAGCCTTAAAGCACTCACCACCACCGATAAGGTCAAGCCGTCGACGCCATGTCACAGGCAAGAAACGCTCGGGTACGTGCGTTGCGTAGAAGACGAGCCCGGTGATATACGATAACAATGAGGGGAAAACAGGAGCTATAAGAGCATTCATGAGCATAGACCTCACAGCCAAGAGGATGTAGGATAGGAACTTATGAACGACAGCATATTGCGAAGCCCGTAGTAGTGTGATAACACAGCGAGCGGCGCGACAGCGGAGAGTGCAAGAACCAAGAAGAACAGGATGCGGTAGCCCTAGAGTCAGAGGCACAAAAAGTGATTAAGTGCGAAAAAAAGCGAAAAGACTACGACGCACCCGGTACTCGTAATGGTTGAACCAGCGCATGAAGGGGAATATATTACCCAGTACGCCCATGAGGCCACAAAATGCGAGGAACACTTGCGACTGCGAAGGATGGCACTGAAAGCCGTAATACACGATGGTGCCCACGCTTGCACTAATCAGCCTGTATAAATATTGAGACTTCATTGAAAAGAAAAGCGCAGAGAAATAAACCCAGGAGCTTACCATCCAATACCAATATAGTCGATGCGAGCACAAAGCTCCATACTGCCGTGATGCGCGCACCCAGACATGACATGCCAGGTGACACTGCTGAACAAACAAAGCGTCGCAAAACACATGAACACCATCTCCGGTGTGTCGGGCAGCGAGGCGCGCACGATGCCGCACACTGCGCGCGCTGCCCAAGTTATCGCGGGAATCAGATGCGTGTGTATGTTCACTGAGCCACAAGCAAATTCAATCAGCCCCGTCAAAAAGGAGAACTAAATCGGATCCGTACGTGTCTCGTTGTGTAGCGCGAACAGCGACAGGATGAGAAGGGGCCACTTGTCAAGCGGTATGAACCTATAGCCACGTGTCACGAACGGGTTGCTACACCAGGGGGCAGGCACGTCGCTGCGTTCGATGAGACGCATGCCGTGGAAGGAGCGCTGGAGCGCACGGCGGACCTGCATGGCCGTCTTCTCGATGCCCCGCACCGGTGACCGCGGGACTACGTCCGTCGCGAGCAGGGCGTCCAGCAGGTCAGAGAGAATCGCACTAGAGGGCCGCCCGTCCAGTGACGGCAGATTTCTGGAAAAAGAGGGAAACAGCCCTTGGTCGTAGAAACGTGCGCGGACGGCGTCAAACTTGGCACGGATGGAATCAAGGCTGGGCAGATCGGGGAGGTCGGGCATGCGTGCTCGGACGCCGTCGGGAATGCTCTGACGCACGTCTTCAAGCGTGGGCAGATCGGACAGACGCTCACGGACGTCTTGGAGGCTCTCCCGCACGCCGTCGAACGTCGGCATGTCAGGGAGGTGCGCACGGAAGTTCTCGACGGTGAAGTGCTCTCCGAAGTGGAAATCTGGCCATTCCGCAGCAGCCATAAGGTCGGCACGGATGCCCTCGAGCGTCTCGAGTGCCTCGTAAGCCCACGCTGCCGCTTCTTCGAGCTTGGTGAGGACTGCCGTCCTGCATGCCTCGGTTGCGCTGGCCCGGAGTTGAGACAAACGTGCTTCAACATCGGCGAGAAACGACAAAAGCAGATATCTCAGGGATGCCAGAGCCTCTATCGGCGACGCAGACGAGAGATCCAGAGGCTCGAGCGAGGGAGGGAGCGTGTGGCACAAGAATTTTCGCGAGCGCACTGGGGCGGACAGTCTGCGTCGGTGCATGCGGGACCGTTGTGTAGCGTCCAGCGTGGTTGCACCGGTCATATCACTGTCTTTATGTGGAGTGCACTCAAGGTAGTTTGAATAACATAAAAGCAAGGAGAGAAAGATATTGTTCAGATAGATAGGAAGGAGAACCGACCCCACTTCCGTGACCTCACACTGTTCTGGACGCCGATCAAAAGAACCTGTCTGTGCATGTGATTTCTTACATCAGCCTCAGCCAAAGAAAAATCATCTCAGGAAATTTATTATTACTAGTGAATAGTGCAAAGAGCCACAAGGACTTTCTTTGAGGAAGATCACGATGAATCTTTATTTGGCGGAACTATCAGAATAGGGAAGTCCACTACGTTTACATCGGGAAGTCAAACCATCCCTTCATACACTTGCTCACAGATGTCCACGAACAGGCTTTGGCTGATATCTATTGAATTCAATAGATGAGCTGTGGCGTAGGATAGAAAAAATATATATAACTCACATGGCTTCCAAAGCCTCACACTCCTCCTTTGTCAATTCAAAAGAACCAATCATCAAACTTTCTTCCAAACGCTTGACAGAGCTGACACCAGTGATAGGACTGGCCACCTTCGAGCTCACCCATGTGAGCGCAACCTGCGCCATCGACCAGCCCCGATTCTTAGCGATCTCCTCGACTTTATTGATCGTCCGAATATCCGCGTCACTGAATGATATATCGAACATCGTTTTGACCACACCGTGCCGCGTCGTTTCGGGCGATTGCACTGGTCGCGCGAGGACACCGCGGTTCAGCGGGCCCCATGGGATGACGCCGATGCCGTGGAACTTGCAGTACGCGAGCATCTCGCGCTCTTCTTCGCGGTATAACAGCGAATACTCATTTTGCATGCTCACGAAGGTCGTCCAGTTGTGCTCGCGCGCGACTTCGTTCATGAGCGCGAACTGCCAGCATCGCATCGAGCTCGCGCCGATGTACCGCACCTTGCCGGACTGCACGAGGTCGTGGAGGGCCTTCATTGTCTCCTCGACGGGCGTGTTCGGGTCGAAGCGATGGATCTGCAGCAGGTCGATGTAGGACGTCTGCAGACGTGCGAGGGACGCCTCAACGGCATTGAAGATTGCAGCGCGCGAGAGCCCGAATTGATTCACATAGTTTTTGTCGTCGACATACTCCTGCTGGGAGCGGAACATGACCGCTTCCATTTTCTCGGCGACCATGACTGCAACGAGACAGTGAGACAAAATGATAGGACGCGTTCAGGTTTGTGCGTGATACGTACAGTAACACTTCGTCGCGATGATGATCTTGTGGCGCGGGATGTTGTACTATAGCGAGATCAGTGAATAGGCGTCTGAGCGAGCGCTTACAGTTTGGGAAACCAACCTTCTTGATGAAATTTCCGACGATGGTCTCCGACACGCCATTGGAGTAGGCATTCGAAGTATCAATGGTGTTGACACCGCGATCCCAGGCGGCTTTAAGAACTTCATGTGCCTCTTCTTCTTCGATCACCCAAGCCTAGTGGTTGCATATTGTCAAAACTACAACCGACAACAAGAGATCATACTTACCTGCCATTGCTTCGATCCAAAGCTCATCGCTCCCACCTACGCACGACGTTCATTCTTCTTAACGTTCGGCCACACTACAAGACGTACGCTTACTCACGATGGGGACCGATACACGCAAACCCGAACTGCCGAGACGACGATAGGTAACTTGAGCAGACATTCCGGCTGAGGGGTACCCGAAAGGATGCAGGCTGCTGCTATTGACATGAACGTTTAAATAACTCCACTATCTATGTGATGATATGTCAGCAACGAAGTCGACTGTCGCGCGATGTGCTGAGTCTTGTCGTCTGGATCTGCACGCTCAGGTGACTGCCATTGTATCCGTGTTCACGGCATTGGACATTGGAGTTTTTTCGGAGAAACGATCTCATACAGATGGGAAGAAACGAACGATAAACATAGCACTTAACCGGATGTAAGTTGATTACAACTCCAACTTGAAGTGGGAGACAAAAAGATACTTACATGCTATCGCCGTCATCGATCGATCATAGACTACTACCAACTGGACCGGATAAGACCGGATAACAAAGACCACAACAAGTGTTCAGTACTTCAGTAAACAAGAAACACGTATTGTTACAATACAACAACCACTCTGACAACATGATTGCCATGGACAGTCCCCGCAAATACTATCGTGACGGTCCTAGAGCTTTGTCTACTTCACATTTTTTGATTTGTCTTCACAGTGCACAATCAGGAACTTCACTCATTCGCGACGACAATCACTGCTTTCCCCGTGTTCCTGCCGTGCTGTACATCCGCGATGACTTGTCCGACCTTATCAAGGCCATAAGACACCTGTTCATTGAACTTGATTTCGCCACTGGCCAGCTTCTCAGGGATCGAGGCGTAGAATTCGTCCCCATATTTGGGAATAAGGTCGAAGACGATAAATCCAGTCATGGTGATGCGCTTTCCCACCAGTAACATGAGGTTCTAGGTGAAGTCGTTCAATTATTGACGGACATCGAAAGAATATGGATCGCGCTTACCCTCACGCCTTGGAACTGCGTGTTATAGGTGGATATCATACCACACTCCTGAGAGGGGAATTGAAAAAGGGTCAGTACAGGCCAGCTCTTCTTTTCGGGCAGATAGCACCCACAAGGAAGCGTGCAGAGAGGTTAGCGGCTTCAAGCGCATTTTCAAGCGTCTCACCGCCGACATTGTCCCAATAACTACGATGACATTGAATAAACAGCCATATAGGGATGAAAACACAACAACTCACATATCAATCGGACCCTCTTTCTTGAGGACATCCGCCGTCTTCTTCGTCTTATAGTTGAACGCGACATCCGCACCGATCTCTTTCAAGAATTGCACCTTCGCATCAGAGCCTGCAGAAGCGATGACTTTGAGACCGTCGAGCTTGGCGAGCTGGATGACCATAGATCCAACGGGCCCGCCGCCGGCTGTGACAAAAGCGGTTTCTCCCTACATAAATCGAGTGCTGGTGAGTTAGCTGTTTCAAGTCTAAGTAACGAGCCTGCCTTTTTCGCTTTGGAATACTCCTTCCACGCCATATATGCCGTCTGACCGGGCATGCCTGCAGCACCGACGTAAGTCGTCCACGAGAGTTTTGGGTGCTTATGAAGGATGCGGGCGCCGTCCAAGTTCGGGCGGACATAGTACTCTTGATGGGCTGCAGGGAGAGAGTAAAATGCTTTATCAGATGGCAAGAGACAAGTACAAGTAAATGGCGCTCACGTGTGTTACTGGAATAAACGTGATCTCCGGGCTTGGCGCCTTCGAACTCGGATCGCAGGACCACAGCAACGCCATGGCCGTCGAGGGGTTTACCAACCAGGTATGGTGGCTGTAAGGGCAACAATGAGTTGAGAGAACTTCCCACGTCTCCTGAAGAACATACGTACAGAGTAAGATTCTTCGGTGGGCTCTCGCATCTTTCCTCGCATGTACGGATCGATGGACAGCACGAGTACCTTCAGCAGGATCCCTCCATTTAACGGCACGGTCTTCAGATCGATGGTTTGCGAATCGTCGACGATCGTAGTCTTTCCCGGAACAGGGTATCCTGTGTACTACCGTGAATACGATCGTGGCGAGGGTGCATGAAATACTTGAAAAACCTACCCTTCGGAATTTCATTGAAAAGCACACGCGTGTTCTTAACAGGTGTCATTGCGATATTGTTGTGCGTTGTGCAAGCGGAGAATACTTTCTGCTGATCACTGTATAAGGAAGGGTGGCAAAGTAGTACGCTTACAACCGAGCAGCATGCTTATATAGTAGTCGAGGGTTCCATTCTGGAAGCGGCGCCGCGGCAGTGAGCCATGACGCGACCTCTAGAATTCTATCGCCAACTCGGCTATCGGAGTTAGCACATACGGGGACAGAATTTCAGGTGATCCTCCTGGCCGCTGCGCATGCGAAATCACTGGAGTACAATCGATGCGACAAGGCTGGTCGATCAATCGACTTGCTGTTGTTTTCAAGTAAGTTCAGGCTGGCACACGTGTAAGACCCGTGCGGTTCTGCAGATATGTATTTCGACGCTACCGAAGTATTGAATTGAATGAGAGTACATAGTGTCCAAGGTAATGCCACTGAGGAAACTGAGGAAACCAATCGTATCAGTTGCTGAATAAACAAAAACGTGTCCATCGACTTCATATATGAAGCGGTCACCAATGCGCCCACGACAACGTGGTCATCATCAGCGAGACAAACACACGGAGTCTGAGACACCGATGATCGATCAACTGCTTCTTGTCCGATCAGGATAGCGACTGCCTTGTCGACGCGGGAGCAGGAGGGAGCTAGCTCTTCGACGTCAGGCAATAGCTATACGGAGAAACCATCTCGAGAAAACGAAGGATATAGCACTTAAGCGGGTGTAGGTTATAACTTCTTGCTTACGAATTGCTGAATACATCCAACGCGATCCCGACGTTATTCGACCGTGCATATATCAGCCAACAGTTTTGCCAACAGTTGTTTCATTCCACCTTTTCAACCGCGCCCCAACCGATCTCAAAACCACAACACTAACCTGTAATGTCTGCACCCCTCAAGAACGTTATCCTCGTCGGAGTGCGTAATCGATATCATGCGCACTTCTTTCTAGGGTGCTGGCAACCTCGGCAAAGGCATCCGGAGCGGCCGCCCTCATTAGCTCTGGGAAGTTCAATGTCTCCGTGCTTTCGCGCGAGTCCTCCACCACATCCTTCCTGGAAGGCGTGACTGTGTTCAAGACGGACTACTTACCCACATCGCTCCCAGTCGCGCTCAAAGGCCAGGACACGATCGTGTTCACCATTGATGATCAGGGAAACTAGGCGACATGCAGATTGCACTTATTGACGTGGGCATCGCCGCCGGCGTGAAGCGCTTCATTACCCCAGCGAATTCGGCTGCAATCTCGTGAATCCCAAAACAGTTTCGGTAAAGTGCCCATTTTCGGCGAAAAGACGCGCGTCAGGAGTTACTTGGAGTCGGAGCAGGACAAAATCGAATGGGTTGTGTGTCCTGCAGGACGACGATCGACTTGAAAAACAGCACAGCGATGATCTGGGACAAGGGCACGACAGTCGTGCTTTCTTCAAGGTAAAAATTAATACATGTTCCTGATTTCTGTTGCTGCAACTGTAGGAAAATACGCAGGAAGTCAAAGGGATAGCTGCGAAATAGGGAAATCCTCACAGTTCAAAAGTCCCATTTGCTAGTGTGACCGCCTACAAGCAACCTTTTGGGACAAATTGTAAAATGACCATGTAAGCACCCTTCTTACATTTGTTCACAAATGCCCTCGAACAGGCTTGGGCTGATATCTATTAAATTGATGAGTGGTGACATCTTAGGGAGCGAAACGAATGTGAACACACGGTTGTTCCAACGCTTCGCACTCCTCCTATGTCAGTTCAAACGCGCCAACCAAGCTTTCTTCTAGCCGCTTGACGGCGCCCAGACCAATGATGGGGCTCGCCACCTTCGAGTTCACCCACGTTAGCGCGACCTGCGCCATCGAACAACCCCGATTCTTGGCGATCTCTTCAACTTTGCTGACGATCTGAACATCCGCGTCCGAAACTTCCAAACCAAACAGCGCTTTCGTCATATCCCGTCGTGCCGTTTCGGGTGCCTGTACAGGGCGGGCGAGGTCACCGTAACGGAGACGGAGACGGAGAGGCCGAGCGGACGTCGATCAAAAGCAAAGTCGCCGATGTGTAAGTTTGGTGTATTCGGTACCTTTCTATTCGGTCACTAGCATGAATATTCTGACAGCTATACTTGTAACACAGCAATTGGAAGAGAACCTCCAGGACCATAGCTGATGTTGCAAGCAAGTAAATAGTATTGATGTGGACGACTCGGACGACTTCATGTCGTCCTCAAAGGGTTGAGTGCTCCTCTGAAGAAAAGGGATTATAAGCATGAACCCTGTCACGGACGGCTGGGTATAGGACTCCATCAGTAAACTCCGGGAACGCACCTCCTTAAATGAGACGAAACGCGAAAGGCCCTTGCGATCGGGGAACAGCACACCTTAGTACAGCCTGCCTGAACAGACGTTACAGTTTTGAATGACTCTGCCAGGTTTACGAAAATTCAGTCTTCATCCATCATATTTCTAGGCTGTCTTACCAATCACGCTGAATAAGAGCACCGGCTTCCGATGGTGCTATTCCACAGTCACTGGTACAAAAGCATTCAGCGTCGTGACAGTAAAGGCCACTGAAGACGACTGACCCTCGTCTTCACACCCTCTGCATTACCCATTTTCTGCATCGACAATGTCTTCTACACCAGCGCTCTTCCAGCTGACAAAGGTTGGTCGACTGACGTTAGGACATCGCGTCGTCATGGCTCCGCTGACGCGCTTCCGCGCATCTGCTTCAAATGCGCCTCTTCCAAATACTATTGTGCATTACGCGCAAAGGGCGTCAACACCTGGCACTCTCATCATCACCGGAGGCACGTTTCCCCATCCAAAGGTATCGGGCCTACCGCACGCGCCTGGGATTTTCACCGCTGAGCAGAAAGTGGCCTGGAAGAAGGTAAGACAAGATGTTACAAAGTCGAGAAATGGGATGGCACAACAGTTGATTATTAGGTCGTCGATGCAGTCCACGCGAAAGGCAGTTACATTTTTCTTCAAATGGCCGGCGCCGGGCGTGCAGCGTCACCTTCATACCTGAGATCCTTGCCGGACGGGCCTTTTCCATTTGCGGCTCCATCTCCCATCCCATTGAAGTCTCCAAAGGAGCTCGATGTGCCCCGCGAGCTTACCACTGAAGAAATCAAGGAGATTATTGGCATGTTTGCAAGTGCTTCTCATGCTGCTGTGCACGAAGTCGGTTTCGATGGCGTCGAGCTGCATAGTGCAAACGGCTTTTTGTTGGACCAATTTCTGCAAGAAAACAGCAACCACAGGACGGACAAATATGGAGGGAGCGTTGAGAATAGAGCGCGCTTCAACCTCGAGCTGCTGGACGCGGTGTCCAAAGTCATCGGCCAAGACAGGATCGCGATCAGGCTCAGTCCATGGAGCGAGTCCCAAGGTGAGGACATATCTTTTGGCGATTCAGCGGAATATCAACGTGAGATAGACATGAGAATGCAAGACCCAATCCCGCAGTTCTCTTACCTTGTGCGTGAGATCAAGACACGCTTTCCTCGACTGGGGTATATACACGTCATCGAACCACACATTGCAGGGGATGGGTCTTTCAAAGTGAACTATGTGGCTGGAATGTCACATGATTTCATTCGGAAGATCTGGGATCCCAAGGAGCATACACTTATCAGTTGCGGTGGCTACGGCCGCGAGTCGGCCATCGCTCGAGCGGAAGAGACTGGAGAGCTTATAGCGATGGGAAGGCATTTTATTTCGAATGTATGTTTATCAGCTTGTCTCATTTCCTTTCGTCTCTATTCTGGTTCTAAATTTTTTTCAGCCCGACCTTCCCATTAGATTCGAGCACAACATACCGCTCAGTCCCTACGATCGCGGCACCTTTTATGTCATGGGAGATTCGTCGCCACGAGGTTATACAGACTACCCATTTGCCTGATACCAACCCTTGCCCCGTTTCCGATAGTGTTTCGCATTGGCATCATCATGGAGACTTCTATCCAAGTGCTATCGGCATATCTATAGAATTTAGAACGCTGTTTTGCTGCAGCCCGCCCTATCGCATACAGAGAACAAATAGAACAGTGGCAAGAGCATTTGATTATACATAGAGAGTGATGGGGGAGGTGCAACGCAATTACATGCGCACGAGTGTACTGAGGCAAGTGCAAGTGCAGCGGTTGGGGTCCGAGGCAATTTGGTTCATACGCCGATCACGAACCATATGTACCTCGATCACCAGACATTGATTGCTTCCTTCGTGCTCGACGATCTGCTGCCCTAACGGCGGTCTACCTTAGGTTGGGGCAACTGGTACCTGAAGGCCTGATGCGCATCTATATGTTCACACTTCATGTTGGGTGTGCTGCTAGGCGCTAAGCGAGATGAAGGAGACTCGTACCAACTCTTACCGATGGTCCATGATCGTTCCCGGATTTGCCTGTATTCGAATTTCGCACAAGGTATGCAGGCAAGTCGCCCCAAAATTGATACATATAGAAATTCAAGTCACTCGCAAATATACATTGGAACAAATAAAAGGGATATAAGTACGGCAACAACTTATGAAGACGAGACATGACCCAGGGAGCCATTAGCAGGAGAATGTAGGCTCACGTGTGGTCACCGGCAGCAAGGATATCCGTAACAATCTCCTTCATCTTATTGAAACCTTCCTGTGAACAATTTGGCCAGATCCCACTCCCCCTCCGAGAAGTTGTGCGATAAGATGCATAGCTTGGGATAAGGGCGGCTTTGACATTCCGGCTGAGGAGTGCCCATGGTGACGTCCCCACAATAAATTCGGAGTGATGTGCCGAGCAGGTTCAAACACTACAAGCCAGGCAGGGGACACTCTGGCATTATGGAATCGAACCGAAGACGAATCCGCTCGTCAGTTGCCAGGAACGGAATCGGGCTTACTAGCCCAGCGCCCAGCCCTCATCGACATTGTTTCTATGGCGCAGTTCACCTAGCCACCCCTAACTTTGAACAAATTTATTGGTCCTTCGAATGACCTCTTAAATATTATCCCCTTGGACAAAAAACATCTTTTTATCAGTGGTAGATGTGGGATGATTAAATTCCCCAGGGTGATTCTTCCTGGGGTCAAAAATGCAGGAGGGATCCTTTTTGGAAAGGAAGCATCAAGCCATGCCTGTCTGACGGATCGCAGCGGATCCTTCTTTTGGTATACTTGAAACCTGCTTATCCAATAACACAATTTTATTTTGGCTTGCTTGCTCGAGAAAACATAACTTCTACCCACAAATAAATTCTACAAACAGAGACGGCACAATCACTATGAAAGTACCGATTCATTTACGAATGACCACGAACAGGCTTTGGTTGATATCTATTATTGATGAATGGATGAGTGGGACATTGTGGGGAGAGGAAAATGCGAACGCACGGCTTTTCCAAGGCTTCGCGCTCCTCCTCTGTCAGTTCAAACGTGTCAATCAAGCTTTCTTCTAACCGCTTGACAGAGCTCAGACCAACGATGGGGCTCGCCACCTTCGAGTTCACCCAGGCGAGCGCAACCTGTGCCATCGACCAACCCCGATTCTTAGCGATCTCTTCAACCTTGTTGATAATCTGAACATCCGCGTCCGAAAAATTTGCATTACGCCATGCTGTCGTCGCGTTCCACCGTGTCGTTTCGGGCGTTTGTACAGGGCGGGCGAGGGCCCCGGCGTTCAGAGGGCCCCAAGGGATGACGCCGATACCGTGGAACTTGCAGTACGCGAGCATTTCACGCTCTTCTTCGCGATATAACAGCGAATACTCATTCTGCATGCTCACGAAAGTCGTCCAGTTGTGCTCGCGCGCGACCTCGTTCATGAGCGCGAACTGCCAGCATCGCATCGAGCTCGCGCCGATGTACCGCACCTTGCCGGACTGCACGAGATCGTGTAGGGCCTTCATTGTCTCCTCGACGGGCGTGTCCGGGTCGAAGCGATGGATCTGCAGCAGGTCGATGTAGGACGTCTGCAGACGCGCCAGGGACGCCTCAACGGCATTGAAGATTGCAGCGCGCGAGAGCCCGAATTGGTTGACGTAATTCTTGTTGTCATACTTCTTCTGTTCGTTGACGAACGAGACCTCACCAATTTGTTCGCTGACAATAGCTGCAGTCAAACCGTGAGAAGCGATGATAGGGACAGCTCAGTGCATCCCACGTACCGTAACACTTTGTAGCGATGATGAACTTGTGGCGCGGGATATCATACTATTGACAGCTCAGCGAATATACTCTGAGCGAGTGTTTACGTTTGGAAAACCAACCTTCTTAATGAAATTTCCGATGATAACCTCCGACTTGCCGTTGGAGTAGACATTCGCGGTATCAACGGTGTTGACACCACGGTCCCAAGCAGCTTTGAGAACCTCGTGCGCCTCCTCTTCTTCGATCACCCAAGGCTAAGTAATGGTTGGATATTGTCAGATCTACACTCGATCATTCGAAATATACTTACCTGCCACTGCTTGGATCCAAAGCTCATCGCTCCTACCTTCGCACGAGGATCATCGTTAACGGTCAATCACACCGCAAAAAAAGCGTCACTCACGATGGGGACCGACACACGCAGACCTGCATTGCCCAGACGACGATAGCTGACTTGAGCAGACATGACGATATGATGGGTGTTCGAAAGGATGTATGTAGACAGCCATTAACGTGATTATTTATATACCTGCATTACTGACGCACGATGACGCGTTGATATGTCAGCGTCGATTGTCTCTCGCAAAATCATAATGACTCTTGCTATGCGGGCCTAGCGTCTTCCAGTGGCTGCCGTTGTACACGTATTCATGGCTTTCTCCGGAGAAACGGCCTTGAGCGGAGGAAGAAAGGACATAGCACTTAGGTTCTGATTACTTACACAGATTGCCGTTGGTATCGGAAGTCATTGAACAGCCAACAAAAAAGCGCCTAAAAGGATGAGATTTGGAAGGCTGAGGCAGAGGCGCTAACAAACCAGACCTGAAAACAATATAAAAGAGAGACGCCGATAGAAGTCACGGCACTTGAGTACATAGTACGTGGATGCAAAGTTATAAGCGAGGACAGAAAGGCCGTACGTCTCCGTACGTGCGGACTCGGACGCCGATCAAAAGCAACGTTGCCGATGCAGTACATACACGTGTTTTCATTTGAAAAGTAGTTTTGGTTCGTGACATCTGCCCTGACATTCAACTAAAATCAGCACTGGTCAGGCCCAGTGAAAAGTCGTGGTGGCAGGATCTAGCACAATCGAGTCACGCGCTAGCAACTAGAAAACTACTAGACGTGATGCCCTTGCCAGATCAAATTCGAGCACATTCCCGCACAATCTAGCATATCAAATAGCACAATCGAGTCCCAAAAGGCATACTATTCACATCTAGTTATTGCTAGTTACAACTGTCCCTGCTATCCCTGTCCCCGTCCCCATCCCTGCCGCCCCCGTCCCCGCCCCCGTCCCCGTCCCCGTCCCCGTCCCCATCCCCGTCTCCGTTCCTGTCCCCGTCCCCGTCCCCGTCCCCATCCCCATCCCCATGTCCCTGTCCCATCATAGCAAAAGCACGAGAACCGTGGTGTTCGAAGAACTAGGCCGTTCCGTTTGAGGCAACCACTCCCACATTGACGGCCGTACTGACAGAGCTGTAGGTAAGCTCGTGGTGTCCTTCATATTTCTAGAAAGTGCAATGCGACGTTACAAATTGTACACACTGCTAGATAGCCAAATGAACTCACCAGTCGTTCTGCCGCCTTCTTATACAGCTGCAATAAAATTTATTTATCACGGAATTACCTGCTTGAGATAGATGACAACATACCGTCAAATTACTCTTTGTTTGAGAGAAGAGATTGTATGTGTCCCGAAACTCGGACTGGAGCCCGTTGGGATGCTCTTGCGCCCAAAGCCAGCCGTAGACATTGCTATTGGCCTGATTAGAGACTGGAGAATGCAGAGAAAAAGTGATACTGACCATGCAGTGAATGGTTTTGGTGGCGGACAATATGGCTTATCAGTCCGCTGCCGTTTTGACACCTTTGATCCCTGTTGTGAAATATCACAACCGTGCTTGAGCCCGTGGCTACTTGAAACCTGTGGAGACTCTGATATAGCAAGAGTGGACGGCATAGAGACATGTATGCCAGCACTACTCGTAACAGCGTCAAATGGGTTCAGACAAGAGGTTGGCAAGATATACGCACAAGGGATTCTTCGCTATAGATTTGGTGCTGTCTGTGGTAGCAGATAGTGGCGGGCTGTTCGAGATTGGACCACTGGTAAATGATGTGCTGTTTGAGGTTGTGTTGGTAGATGGCACATTGAGCGAGGCTGCTTGAATTCGTCTAGGAGCTCGTGTACGCCTCCGAAAAGTTCGAGAAACTTCTATTTCCACAACGTGGTGGCTGTATATGACCTGAATTAGAACTTGTCCGGCGCGTTGACGTTGTGCTCTAGATGAGATGCAAAGGTCTCCAACCAATAACACTGCGCTTGACCTTCGAGCTGAAGAACCGGTCGACAATACAGAAGGCAGCTGACGACAGCGGTAACGAGCTTGCGACATCAGAACGGACGACCAGACGAATCAAAGCTTGCTGCGACAGCAGACGACCACGCTAGCGCTTACTGGACAGCTAACGACCACGGTAGCGCTTGTTACACAGCTGACGACCACGGTAACGCTTGTTCCACAGCTGACGACCACGGTAGCACTTGGTACACAGTTGACGACCACGTTAGCGTTTACTGCACAGCTGGCGACCACGTTAGCGCTTGCTGCACAGCTGACGACCACGTTAGCACTTGCTGCACAACTGACGACCACGCTAGCACTTGCTGTACAGATGGCGACCACGGTAGCACTTGTTACACAGCTGACGACCACGGTAACGCTTACTGGACAGCTAACGACCACGGTAACACTTGTTCCACAACTGGCGACCACGGTAGCACTTGGTGCACAGCTGACGACCACGTTAGTGCTTGCTGCACAGCTGGCGACCA
>KN881616.1:0-197610 GCA_000934395.1 Fistulina hepatica ATCC 64428 | reverse complement strand
GAACAGGCGAAGATGCACATCCTTGATACCAGAGACGGAGCTGCTTGCCAGAAAAATGGTCCAGTATCAGCAGCTTTGCATGCCATTCAGCTCTATCGATGGTATGCTTGATGTGTGTGAGAATGTGGTGGCATGTGGACAGTGCGTTGAGCTTGCACGGCAGCGCAATAGTGAAGGTATGTCCAGATTATGGGATATGCTACCCGGATTTTATGGCCTGGTGTCATGGGGAAATATTGACGCACACCAGCAATGTCAATGGCACAAACCTCTGTAGCAGTAGGCATTTATATCTTCTGCCATATGTGCGTACATATGTATGTACAGAAATTCTTGACACGGGTGTTCATCGAGTTCGAAAGATCAAAAAATATGAAAAATGCAAAAATTGAGAAGCATTGCAAGGCAGGCGTAAAGCACATTCGACGAGATCACATAATATTTTGTGACATAGATGCAATCTCTTTCTAACTTTTGCAAATCAAAAATAGAAAAAAATCACCTCCATCATATCAAAGTAAAAGAGGTTTTTACTTTGATATGATGGAGGTGATTTTTTTCTACTTTTGATTTGCAAAAGTTAGAAAGAGATTGCATCTATGTCACAAAATATTATGTGATCTCGTCGAATGTGCTTTACGCCTGCCTTATGTACTTACGAGGGCCATGCTAAGAGCAAAAGCAGCTGTACCTACAATTCTCCTTTCTCTAATTGGTCTTTTCACGAGGTTAGTATGCACGCGCAAGTGATCGGAAAAACAGATGAATAGATGATTTGTGACACCCGCCCTGAAAAACAGTGGCAAGAGGGTGTCCGTATATATTACACAAAAAACGATTGCAGTACACAAATGCTAAAAGAGCTAAAAAGAAAAGAAAAAAGAAAAGTTTGAGGAATGGTTAGAAAAGTAGAAGTAAGAGTACAATTTGGTGTTAGAGCGACAGAGAAAAGCATACAAATACAGTTTTGAAATGTGAACGAAGAGATGAGAGGGGACTGCGATGGTGCACGTGAGTACAGCTACCAGGTTCTTGCATGGAGCATGCTAGTGGGAATGACAGGATGGGTGCGGATGTATATCTTAAAAGCGTCAGAGGACCAGCGGCCAATTCCTTGTATGATGGTGGGATCAATACCCATTTCGGCGAGATGGGTGGCACTGCTGGAGCGCAGAGAGTGGCCAGCGACATCTGTAGAGGTATATATGTCATCATTTGATCGGACTCCTTATTACCTATCATTAGCCCAAGCCATATCGGGCATTTCATTTCGATCAGTTTATATAGTCGCTCAATTTTCGTTTCGATGCCTCAGCTCTTTTATTCTGTGCTGAGGTGTAAGTCTTATATTCATATATACCTATCACAGTGTACTGACATGTAGTAGTGACACGCACCGTCCGCCGTCGCTTAGGTATACTAATACAGCTCTTTTATTCTGTGCTGAGGCTGACACGCATCGTCCACCATCGCTTAGTTCCTGAACTGCACCTACGTTCTACAGGTTATGGGCCCTGGTTGATATTGAAGGACAAAATGATGTCTTCTACAACTGTAAAAGTCGAGAGCCTTCTGAGGTGAAAACCTGATGGCTCGAACTGGGTCACCTATAAGGAATTAGTGATGACACGACTAGGCAAAGACGGCCTCAAGTCGCAGCTACTGGGGCGAAAGAAAGCCCCACCTGAGCCAGAAGCACGAAAGGATGGTAATTGGTACTTACCTGACACATCTGTCACTCTTTCGGAGGATGCTCTCGAAACCGTGATGGACAAGTTCGACGAGTGGGAAAAGAACGAAATGAAGATTCGCGATTTAATCTACACCATCAAGGGGGAGGCAACGGCCGCTGCCATGCGGACGAAGCTCGTCCGGCTGTCTGAAAATTGTGGCGACACTGCCCGTGTGGACAAGTACTGTGAACTCCAGTCGAAATGCTGTGCCGATGGTGCTGATGTCCAGGCACATATCACTGCTATGGAACTCATTTGTGAGGAACTAGCTGCTATGGGGACGACCGTTGACAATACGTCATACTGTATAATCTTGCAGGTGTTGCTCCCGCCCTCATGGTCAACCTGGATTACTTCCGTCACTGCGGGACGTCACGCCGCCAAAAAGGACATCACTTCCGAGTGGTTAATTCCCGCGATGCTCTCCGAGTACCAATCGTCAGTGATTCAAAAGAAGAATGATGAAAATGTTGCCCTTGTGGCTGCTGCTCACCAGAAAAATGCGCCGAAAAACAGTAGCCGCTGCCCTGCAGGAAAATGTTCTGATGTCACTTGCGATAACTGCAGAAAGGGTCATCTAACAACTGATTGTTGGGACGTTGGTGGTGCGAAGGAGCACCTCGCTCCTGAGTGGTATAAGAAGCGAAAGGGGAATGACACGTCAAAGGAAAAAGGAAAGTCAGCACAAAAGCCAGCCGAGAAGAAGGAGCACACGTACGTACTCGCTGCTCCCCCTGATGAGGATGATCCTCTGGTTGAATGCTACGCTATTGTTGCAGCTGCTGAGACTGAGGAGTACTCGTTGAGTGCCGCTGGCAAGAATGCTGATCACGATGAAATCCTTGACTGCACAGCTACCTCACACTTCACGCCAGACAAGCACATCAGGAAAAATGCTATTAGCCCTGAGCGCCCTGAGGTGCTCTGAGGTGACCTGAAAAAGGGGGGGTAGCCCTGGGGTGCCCTGAGGTGCCCTGAGGTGACCCGAGGTACCCTGAGGCACCCTGAGGTGACCTGAGGTGACCTGAGTACTTCTTTACTCAGGTCACCTCAGGTCACCTCAGTGCCTCAGGGTACCTCGGGTCACCTCAGGGCACCTCAGGGCACCCCAGGGCTACCCCCCCTTTTTCAGGTCACCTCAGGGCACCTCAGGGCGCTCAGGGCTAATAGCATTTTTCCTAATGCACCGCTTACTGAACTACAAGCCAATCACGCCGTTCTCTGTCTGTGGGGCTAGCAGTCCAATACAAGCAGTTGGAAAAGGGGACTTACCCACTGAGTTCCCACTCAACTGCGAACGCACAAAACACTTTCCCGTCCTCCTCCGAGACACGTACTACTGTCCTGGAATGCCATTTACGCTCGTCTCTGGACTTCGTATGGACAAGCTCGGTATGCAAATATGCTTGGCCGACCAGTCGGCTGAAATCTGCACCCCTGTTCCAGACTGCAAAGTGATCGGGCAGATCCCTGCCGAACACGGGCTTTATCAAATCTCTGCACCACGTGAGGCACCCACAACCCACTGCGAACATGCACACATTGCAATGTGGACAGTTACGTGGAAGGAGCTCCACAATATGATGGGCCATGTGGATTACACTGTACTGGAGGGGATGATACGTAGTGGTTCTGTTGTCAGTGTTGATGTTGATCCGAAATCACTGCAGCCAGTATGTGAACCCTGCATCGAGGCGAAGATAACACAGCTACCATTCCCCAAAGTTAGCGAGCATCACATCAAAAAGTACATACACTATGGTGATAAAATTGTAGGTGACCTAGTAGGACCAATGGAAGTCACCTCGATTGGAGGTTCGAACTATTACTATGCGCTCACCGATATTTCCTCACTTGAAGGCAAGCCCTTCTTCCAGAAGTTGAAGGACCAAAGCTACAACAATTATTGCGACTACAAGGCATATGTTCATATGCAGCATGGCAACCCCATCAAAATTTATGGATCAGATCGTGGCGGAGAATTTATGAGCGAAGAATTTAAAGCCCACCTTCATCGTGCTGGCATTGTCTGCCATCTCACTGTCCATGACTCTCCCCAGTTGAACGGGATAGCGGAACCATCAGGAAAAATGCAATTTACTCTGAGATGACTTATGTCATCAGAGGTTGTCACAGGTCTTCTCAGGGCGCTGGGGCTTTTTGACAACCTGGGATGACCTCCGGGCTACCCCTCCGTGGTCGGTTATCCTCAGGGCGTCTCAGGTCGTCTCAGGTCACCCTAAAATAACTTAAGCTGATTTCAGAGTGGCTTATATGATAGCTGATCCTCAATTCAATGAACCTCACAAATGATTATTTAGCTCAGAAAGACACAAATAGATCAAAAAAAGCGAAATATATTCAGTATTTGTATATAATACAGGTGTAGTAAATACAGTACATATATGTACATAAGTAAAAAGAGTGAAAAACCCGAAAATGAGATGGGCAGTATGAGAGAATATAACCTGAAAGATATATGAGCAGAATAAGGACAGAACAACACAGAGCTTACCTCATAGCTCATAGCAACCAGCTAGAATGAGGTAGCAGAGAGAGGAAGGGAATATGGACTTGAGGAGCACCAGAAGAGAAGGATGAACCTGCAAAAACATCAGCACAGTCACCCAAGAAGGATACAAGAACTCACCAGCACTGGTTATCAGGCTGAGCCTGCCTAGCAACCAGATGAAGACAAAAAGGGCAAAGGAGTATGGTCTTGAAGAGAGAAACAGAAGAACAGAAGAGCTACAATACTCACTAGAAGGGTCTGAGCAGGCTGAAGAACCTGAGGAGCAGTCTTGCTGAGTGCCTAGTGTGCTTGAAGAAAGGAAGGAACAAAACAAATAGAAGAAGCTAGAGGAGGAAGAAAAGCTAGTGAAGAATCAAAAAGCAGAAGGAAGAAACAAGCAGAGGAAGAAACAAGCAGAAGAGAAGAGGTGTGGTAGGAGGCAAGAGGACTTTGACGCTCAAAAGCTCTAAGTCCAACAATAAGCATGTGACTTGAGTCATTCCAAAAAAGGAAAACCGTGCAAACTCAAGCCCTGAGTTTGCATGGTTTTCCTTTTTTGGAACCAGTGTCCCTAGGCTCTAAATTTCTTCCATACCATGTATCAAGTTCAGTAGTCTATCAAATGCTTGTTACATAGTCACCACATACCAAATCTGCTGGTGTTTTGAGCTGCTCCAAGAGAAAACTTGCAAGTCCATTTTCTCAACAACCACTTGACCGATTTTGATAAAAGTTGGATCGTTCGAACGCGCTGATCGATGCGCACATGCTCCGATCAAAACGTCGGCAAAACTTGATGCTTCCATTTTCGTCAAATTTTGAGTTCAACTCCACCAGACAGTGTTTCTTGAATTTCTCAAGAATGGCTTAGCCGATTTTGATAAAAATTAGAGCGTTCGGACACGCCACTAAATGCGCACATGATCCGACCAGAACCCCATCAAAAAATCATATTTCCTTTTTTGTCAATTTTCGACTTTGATCTGATACAGCACCTGTATATACTCTACATACATAGAAAGTACTAATAGTTCACTTATATGCTTCATCATTGAAAGGAACCTAGGGTGACCCATGGGTTCTCCTATGTTACTTTTGGATGACCTGAGAACTGGTGAGTCCTCAGGTCATCTCAGGTCGGCATAGGTCACCTGATAATGACTTTTGAACTCGCAAGTTCAAAAGCTGACCTAAGTCAGTTGAAGATGACTCAGGCAACTCTAGTTCAACTTTTGAACTGGCCTGGTTCCTAGGTCTCCTTCCCCATATAGTGTTTTTCCTGATGCACGTAGCAACCGCACACACAATGAAATGGCCCATGCCATGCGATTGGCCGCTGGCCTGCCTCCTTCCCTCTGGTCTGAAGCTGTCCGACATTCCTTCTACATATGAAACTGCATTCTGATGTGTAGTCTCCCAGGTAACATCACACCACATGAAAAGGCCAATCACGAGAAGCCGGATATTGGCTGGTTGCGCCCCTGGGGTGCAAAAGTGTGGATAAAGAAGAATAAGGATCAGCTAATGGGGAAATTCAACTCACGTGCAAAGGAAGGTCACTTCGTTGGCATTGGTGAGGAGTCCAAGGGCATAAGGGTGTGGTACCCTGGCACGCACCGCATTGTGATCGAGCATGATTTTCGGTGGTCTGCCGTTGAAACCGAGCCAGTAGTGCACCTTGAGGGGGAGAGGGACACCACGGGCAATCTGCAGCAACCTACATTGCCAGCAAACACGCCCGGGGAACCCCCAGCCGATCAACAACCACCTACTTTGCAACTGAACATGCCTGGTGCTGCCAAGGCAGCAGATGTGACCCCTCCAGGTGCCACCAAGGCAACCAGAGAGGATGTTTAGGCTCCTCTCGAGGAACTGCCTGTGGTGCACACAATACAAGCCCCACATGAGCCGAAAACACATCGAGGTGATGGCCTGATTGAGCCTGAGCCTAACACAGGTCACAGTCAGCATGCGCGAAACCCCCCGGGCCACTACAAACACCTACATGAGGGTACCGCTATGCTTGCGGAGGCCACAGACGTTGAGTGAACACCCATTTCAGACGAAGAAGTCTGTCAGTATGCTATGGCAGCATTGATAGACGGACCGTGCACTTACTGTGAGGCCATGACGGGACCTGAGGCAGCTAATTGGCGCGATGGCGCTCATGCTGAAATCTCACAATGCGAAGCGTGTGGCACGTGGGACGTTGTCGAACCACCACCTGGTGTGCACATCACGTGGAGCCAGTTTGTCTTTGTGCACAAACTCAATGCCGATGGAAACACCACCAAGTACAAAGCACGTTTTGTCTGTTGCGGGAATAGTCAAAAATACAGCGTTGATTACTATGAAACCTATGCACCAGGATACAAACCACCCTCGCTCCTTTCCATCCTCACCACCACAGCCTCTCGTGGGGCTTCCATACATCAAATTGATGTCAAAAATGTGTACTTACATGGTGAACTACGTGAGACGATCTACATGGAATTGCCACCAGAATTCGAGAAATATTGTTCACTCACCTCAGAACAACGTGCAGCCATTCATCAAGGCAAGCGGTTTGTCGTGAAGTTGAAGAGGCCATTGTATGAGATGAACTGCAGGGGGGGAATGAAGTCGTGGAGGAAGCTAATGACAAAACTGAAATCCGAGGGTTATAAAGCAACGGACGCAGATCAAGCCATCTACGTGGCAAAGGTCAGTGACAGGACAAGGACAATTACCGAGTCTATTTGCGTTAGTGAGCCAATATTCCCATTAACCCACCTACCGATTCACCGCGTCTCCTGATCTGCTCCATAGCCGACAGCCCTTACGCCTAGGCCCCACCTCAACAATAATTACTTACCAGTCTACTACTCCCTCCTACGTCATTAATTCATACCCCCTGCCTACGCTCCACAAGAACTACGGACACGTCGTCCCATTCACTAGCCCACCCGACACCCGCATACCTCATCTCCACAGGGCTACGATTCGAGCACTGGACAAGAGAAAAAAAATCCGTGTGACGCCACACGACAACCCGCTCCAAAAGCAACGATCTCACATCGACCCATTCAGCCCGAGCGCCCGAGTATAGTAAAAACAGAAACTTCATACATATCTAGTCAACTTCAGTGCTAACCGCATATCAACGAATCCCAGTCCCCTCAGCTATCGACCTCCGAGTCGTTGCTATACACTAGGATCAATAAGCTTGAGTGCGAGTTTCCCAGTTGCTTACTGTTGCGCGGCCTGCAGCAATCAGGCGCGCAGTTCGTCGCACCCACGGCAGGATGTACGCGGCCAGCCCTCCCGCGCTGCTTCTGCTCATTCGCACGTGCAACGGCGTTCACACCGTTAGCACGCGCGGAAGTCTCTCCTTACCCTTCCTTCTATTTCCGTGGACCATGTAGCTACTGAATGTAGATAGTACAAAAGTTTGTAGTACAGTAGCACTTACCACTAGTTCCCGCGAGGTCTTCTCTCCCGCGTTCGTACTACCGAGCGGTCCGCCTATTCCACGCTACGTTCGTGTTTTGCCACGTCCGATCCTTTCGCGCCATATATGTACTTAAGCCTCTCGTCGCGTAGTTCGCACCTCAGTCGCGTTTTCATTGAAACGACGCACTGAGGTGAGTTTGGTTCTTGATCCCATGTATTCACCCGAGACTCATGTACCTGTAGATAGTCTGTTTGTTTGTTAGGTGAATACATAGTCGCGTTTTCGTTGAAACGACGCACTGAGATAGTCTGTTTGTTTGTTAGCTCTCGCGCGACTCGCATAAATTTTTACAGGTCATTGGACCCCCGTCTTCCACGCACCTTTCGCACCATGACCACGACCCTTGTCACAGATACCTTGCCGTCCGACGTGCCCAAAGTCGATATCCAGGGCACGAACTGGCCCATCTTCGCCCTCCGTTTCGAGGACGCGATGCATGGTAAAGGTCTGTGGGGCCACTTCGATGACTCGGCGAAGTGCCCGGCCGACACCGAAGGCAACAAGGAGGCCATCGTGAAGTGGAAAGCGAACGAAGCAAAGGCGCGTTCACTCCTGACCCAACGCTTGCCAGACGCCACCGTTTCGAAGATCAGTAAGCTCGATTCCGTGGCGAAGCGCTGGGCCACTGTGTCGAAGGACTTCTCGTCGAAGAACACCTTCATGCAGGCTGGATTGCGGACGGAATTCATGGAATCCCGCTGCCCGAAAGGTGACACCGTAGCTGTTTACCTTTCGAAGCTCCTCCAACGTAAGAACGACCTGGATTCCTACGGCGTCAACGTCACCGACGACGACTTCCGCTCTGTCATCATCACCTGCCTGCCGACGACTCACCTGAGCTCGTTTGCATCCATGCAACTCGCGGCCGCGAGGCTCGCGAATGCCGCCAACACGCCGCTGGACCCCGAAGTTCTCATTGAACTTGTTTCCCAAGAGGCCGCTGTCCAGAAGCGACTGTACGAGAAGCGCTCCGCCGATCGTAAGGTGTCGAAAGACACCGATGGGGAGGCCCTGTCGTTCATGTCTGCCACGTCGAAGCCAAGCGGCGGATCGTCAAACCAAGGCTCCAAGCCTGGTGCCAAGAGCGGCAGTGGCAAACCGAGAGGTGGGCCGACGTGTTGGAACTGCGGAGAAGTAGGCCATATCCGCAGGAACTGTAAGAAGCCGTCCAAAAACGGCGGTAAGAAGGACGATGGCAGCGCATCGGCTGCTATCGAGGTCGACTCTGAAGTCGACGAGGAAGCCTTTGGGGCCATAGAGGAGACCCCAGACTTCAGTGATGTGGACGGCGAGGACTTGCCAAGCCTCGCGTCCATTTCTGACAGCGATGTTCTTTCGCTGGATGGTGACTATGAGCATGAGCGAGCACTCGACGATGACGTTGAGAGCGACTGGTTCTCCGAATGCGGAGACGACAGTCCCTTGGACTGTAAATGGGCTGCCGAGGAGTTATCTGGGGTCGGTACGTCCGACGTTGACCCGGACTCGGTAGCCGCTGTCGCGAGTAGTGCAGACGCACCAGATCGTACCGGAGAACTGCTTGACTCTGGTGCGACTCGCCATCTGTCGCCACTTCGTGAGCGTTTCCAAAACCTCACGGAACTCACCCCGCCACGAGTTTTCCGCGCTGCGAACAAAGGCAACTTTGTCGCGACTGCCCAGGGATCGCTATCCCTGGACGTGCCAAATGGTGACGCGCGCGGAAAGTTGCACCTATCCGAGGTGCTGTACTCACCTGAAGTCGGCTATACACTCATCAGTGTTGGTCGACTTGATGACGCAGGCTTCGAGTGCAAGTTTGTGAGCGGGCGGTGCACAATTACTGCACCCGACGGTAGCGTCGTTGCAAGGATCCGCAAAGACGACCGTGGGCTTTATCGCATCTCACGAAGCCATGTCGAAGGCGCAGAGCATGCTGCGCCTGCTGAAGAGACGATTACGCTCTCTCAGCTGCATAACCGCCTAGGCCACATCAGTGTCGACGCGGCACGAAAGCTCGTCCAGAACGGCTTTGTGACAGGCCTCCGCATTGATGAGAGCTCTGTGCCGCCCACTTTCTGTGAAGCATGTGTGTACGGCAAATCCACTCGCAAGCCAATCCCCAAGGCTTGCACCAGTGAGCGTGCACAGCGCTTCGGCGATGAAATTCACTCAGATCTGTGGGGACCAGCACCCGTCACGTCGCTCGGAAACAAGCAGTACATGGTCACGTACACTGACGACTCCACGCGATGGGGAGACCTCGACTTCCTCAAGTCGAAGGATGAGACTGCCTCCTCATATGATGAGTATGCTACTATGCTACAGACTCAGGACGATGTCATTGTGAAAACCTTCCACTCCGATCGTGGTGGCGAGTACACTGGCAAGGCATTTGTTGCTGTGCTGAAGCACCATGGTACCAAGCAAAAGCTTACGACGCACGATACCCCCGAGTGGAATGGTGTTGCTGAGCGCCGAAATCGCACCATCCTTGAGCGCGTGCGCGCTATGCTTCATGCGAGTGGCCTGCCTCGTTACTTATGGGCCGAGGCAGCACACCATGCCGCCTGGTTGCTCAACCGCACCTCCACACGTGTCCTGGGCAGCAAAACTCCCTACGAGGCCCGTTATGGGCAAAAGCCAAACCTCAGCGCTCTGCGCGAGTTCGGCGAAAAAGTATACGTACGGGATCCAAAACGCGGTGACAAGCTGAAAGGCTTTGTCTGCGAGGGGCGTTGGATCGGCTTTGATGAAAAATCGCCTGGCTGCAGCCGCGTGTTCTGGCAAGACACGCGCACCGTAACCGTCGAGCGCAATGTTTCATTCGATTTGACTGCCCCGAGCGCTGTTCTTGAAGGGGAGAGTGGTGATGGCGAGATACACCGCTCTGAGCCTGCAGCTGAGGCTACAGCACCTTCGAACACGGCCGAAGTACCGCCGAGTACTGATGACCGCGTTGCAGAACGCCCAACGCGCTTGCGCATGCCATCACGTTATGTGCGAGATATACTGTCTGGTCAGTACTCCACTGATGGTGTGCGCGGCGACTTACCTGCCGGAGTGCACGCCCCTACTGAGTCGCAGAACGTCGCCGAGTCTGCCGATCTCGAAGGGGGGTGGTTCTTCGCAGTTGAAGAACTCACGCTCGCAGCTGAGATGGCCGACGTCCAAGGCATTGAGCCGCGCACGCTCGCAGAAGCTATGCGCCGCCCTGATTGGCCCCTGTGGCAGCAGGGCATACGTGAGGAGCTCGACACCTTGAAGGCCGCTGGCACTTGGGACCTTGTCAACGCGCCTGCCGACGCGAACATCATAGGATCCAAGTGGGTCTTCAGGGCAAAGAAGGATGCTGCGGGCAACATTGTCCGCTACAAGGCGCGACTCGTCGCGCAGGGCTTCTCCCAAGTCCCAGGTGTCGACTACTTCGACACGTATGCGCCTGTTGCAAAGTTGGCATCCATGCGAACAGTTCTTGCAATTGCGGCCGCTGATGATCTTGAGCTCCATCAGGTCGATATCAAATCTGCGTACCTGAATGGTGAGTTGTCACCTGAGGAATCACACCTTTTCATGCGCCAGGCTCCTGGTTTTCCCGAGCCCAACTCGCAGGGCAAGGTTTGCCACCTACGCAAGACGTTGTACGGTCTCAAGCAGTCCGGACGACGGTGGTACCAGAAGCTCACCGGTATCCTTGTCGACGAGCTCGGCTTCTCACGCTGTGAAGTGGACCAGGCCGTTTTCTTCCGCAAGTCTGGCGAGAAGATTATCATTGTCATTGTGCACGTCGATGACTGCACAATCGCCGCCTCGTCCCCCGCACTTGTCGCTGGCTTCAAGCATCGCCTTCGACAATTTGTTGAGGTGACGGACCTCGGGGAGCTTCACTGGCTCCTCAGCATCGAGGTTCGTTGCCATCGCGAATGTCGCACACTTGGCCTGTGGCAGCAAGCTTACATCGAGTCCATCCTGCGCCGCTATAATGTCGACGAGTTGAAGCCTGTGTCCATACCAATGGACACGACCACACGCCTCACAACCGCGCAGTCGCCAATGACGACTGTGGACATCGCGAAGATGCGCGACGTCCCCTACCTCGAAGCTGTGGGTTCCATGATGTACGCGGCCATTGCAATGCGCCCAGACATCGCGTATGCCGTCCAGACGCTGTCCAAGTTTTCCAAGAACCCTGGGATGGCGCACTGGGAGGCAGCAAAAAGGGTCCTTTGTTATCTGAAAGGTATGAAGAACCTGTGGCTTACCTATGGTGACACCGATGAGTCGGCGCTTGTCGGTTTCACGGACGCCGACGGCAGCATGAGCGAGGATCGCCACGCGATCTCTGGATATGCCTTCCTCGTTCACGGCGGCGCCGTTTCCTGGCAAGCGAAACGTCAGGAAATTGTTTCGCTCTCTACTACTGAGAGCGAGTACGTTGGTGCGACGCACGCAGCCAAGGAGGCACTATGGTTGCGCTCGCTCATCAGTCAGCTCTTCGGCGAGCTCGACAGTGCGACGACCGTCTTTTCGGACAACCAATCGGTGATTGCGCTGTCGAAGGACCACCAGTACCACGCGCGGACGAAGCACATTGACGTGCGTTTTCATTTCATCCGCTGGGTCATTGAAGAAGGTCGCATCCGGCTCGTGTTTTGCCCAACTGAGGATATGGTGGCCGACGTCTTCACGAAGGCCTTGCCTTCGACAAAAGTCAAGCACTTCACGTCGCAGCTTGGCCTGCGCACGGATTGAAGGGGAGTGTTGTGCGGCCTGCAGCAATCAGGCGCGCAGTTCGTCGCACCCGCGGCAGGATGTACACGGCCGGCCCTCCCACGCTGCTTCTGCTCATTCGCACGTGCAACGGCGTTCACACCGTTAGCACGTGCGGAAGTCTCTCCTTACTCTTCCTTCTATTTCCGTGGACCATGTAGCTACTGAATGTAGATAGTACAAAAGTTTGTAGTACAGTAGCACTTACCACTAGTTCCCGCAAGGTCTTCTCTCCCATGCTCGTACTACCGAGTGGTCCGCCTATTCCACACTACGTTCGTGTTTCGCCACGTCCGATCCTTTCGTGCCATGTATGTACTTAAGCCTCTCGTCGCGTAGTTCGCACCTCAGTCGCGTTTTCATTGAAATGACGCACTGAGATGAGTTTGGTTCTTGATCCCATGTATTCACCCGAGACTCATGTACCTGTAGATAGTCTGTTTGTTTGTTAGGTGAATACATAGTCGCGTTTTCGTTGAAATGACGCACTGAGATAGTCTGTTTGTTTGTTAGCTCTCGTGCGACTCGCACAAATCTTTACAAGGACTTAGCCTCAGAGCCCAGTCAGCTCAACGCTCTCTTGCTACTGCACCCGGCAATATTCACCACCCTCTGAGCCCCGAACCTCGCCAGGGTTCCCGCCACCCAGTCTCCGCTATCCGGACGTCCATCCCGGACTCCTGCTCCCTCACTCCTGCACCCTGCAAAATACTACGGGTAACACACCGTGTGAATTACTAGTTGGCATTGCCGAATAGCCTTGCCAAGCCCATAGACGTTAACCTTGGTATCGTGCCCAAGGAACACTATCAGTACAGAACTCTGTTCTCCCATTTCCATACCCGACCCATCACCCGACATTCCTCCCAGCGTCCAGTCCTTAACTGTTATTGGGATCGCGACAGATGATTGCATGGTGATAGCGCCAAATGACAGCAGGGTTAACGAAATTAAGGCAGTGTTTCAGAAACATTTTGAAATCACTGATGGGGGTCCACTCCAATGGCTACTTGGCGTTAAAATCATGTGGGATTTACGTGTGTGAACCATATCCTTGGGCCAACAATCTTACATTGACACTTGCATCAAACTTATGGGGCTCCAAGATGCCTACCCTGTCACTACCCCACTCGAACACGGCCAAAATCTCGGTTATGATTTGCTGTCACTATCTCCGATGCTCCTCGATGACAAGGATCACGCAAAATATCGACGCAGCGTCAGCCTCCTTCTTTATGCATGCCAAATGACATGTCCTGACATATCCTTTGCAACCCATCACCTCGCACAATTCCTCGATTGCCCGCACATCACACATATGAAGGCATTACTGTGGGTATTTTGCTATTTGAAAGGAATGCGCGACTTCTCTCTCATCCTCGGTGGTGACAACACCAAATTACATGGCTATTCTGATGCAGATTGGGCGTCACAGGGCCACCGCCACTCGATCGGCGGCTACATGTTCTTTATTGGCCACAGCATCATATTGCACTCTTCCAAGAAGCAATCACTTGTCACTTTGTCAAGTACCAAATCGGAATATGTCGCCCTAACCGAGGCTGCAAAAGAAACCATTTGGCTTCGACGTTTATGTGATGAGTTGTCATTTTTATTCTCTGATTTCACATCTTCTTTGCCTTCTATTCTTTTTGGTGACAATCAATCTTCCCTCCGCCTCACCCAAGAATCTACCTTTCACACGCGTACTAAACACATTGATATCAAATACCATTATATCTGTCAAACCGTCACATCCAATACTATAGCTATAAAATGGGTACCTACAGAGTCCATGATTGCGGACATCTTCACCAAAGCCCTTCCCCGTGTTCGTTTCGAGTATTTACAATCCCTTCTTGGTCTCACCTGCTCTCCTAAGGCTTGAGGGGGAGTGTAGAGGTATATACGTCGTCATTTGATCAGACTCCTTATTACCTATCATTAGCCCAAGCCATATTGGGCATTTCATTTCGATCAGTTCATATAGTTGCTCAATTTTCGTTTCGACGCCTCAGCTCTTTTATTCCGTGCTGAGGTGTAAGTCTTATATTCATATATACCTACCACAGTGTACTGACATGTAGTAGTGACATGCACCGTCCGCCATCGCTTAGTTCCCGAACCGCACCTATGTTCTACAACATCATCAGAGGGGAAAAAGGTTTTAAGGTGATTGAGGAACCATGAGTGTGTGGGCGGGGAGCCATCGGAATGCAACCATAGGTCAGGGTGGAAAGGGAAAGATCTGTCGTGTCAAGTGAGATAGCGGCAAAAGGCATGAAGAGGATCGTCAATGGCATCGAGGGATTAGATGAGAGCTTTGGTACCATCAAAAAAACGGTCAGCTTTATGCCTGGGAAGAATGAAGGAGAAGGCAGCATGGTGTAATGTGACAGACAAATGTCTGACAATTTTGTGTGGATCATGCAGGGATACATGGTCAGGCACTACAAGCTCACCTAGACGCAACAATCCATAAAAGCCGACTAGAAGCAGGGTCCACCAAAGAATATCATCGAAAGAGGAGGCATTGTGAAAAGTTTCGGCAAGGGATAATAACTCATGCCGATGTAGTGGGCACTTGCACTTGGTGGAGGTGGAAAAAAGTTTGAGGCAACCGGCAAGTGTCTGACGAACGAGTTGACTCGATCGAGCAACTCGTACATGAGGGAAGAAAGGTTGCAATTGTAACAAAATTCCTGAGAGGTAGGAATTGACAGATGATGGCTTGATGTGGTGAGACATGTAAACGACGTAAAAACTGAGCGTATCAGCAGTGGGTTCGATGGGAAGGTCGTGTAAACGACAAAAAGAAACATATGACTGTAGCGCAGAAGAGTAAGTCGCATGTGAGGAGATGTCGATGGAAGCGCCAATGGCAATAGCTCATTCGGTTTTGAGTCTCTCATGTGTCCACGGGACACGTTGTGGTTGCTGTGCCCATAGATTGTCAAAATTCATCGTAAGGCAGCCCCCAACGTCAGGCACAGGGGTAAAAAAGGGAAATTTTTAAGTTGTGGGGCTAGCGCAATAGCAGCATCATTTTGAAAATGGGACAGTGTGTCAGCTACACGGTTTGCTTTACCTTTGATGTGGAAAACATATATGTCGCAGTCATGAAGCAAAAAGAGGTTGACAGAAGTGACAAGCATCGGGTTATAGGGCGGGAGCGCATGTAAAGAGTTGAACATATCGACAGTGTTCGTGTTGTCAGACCAAATTGCCAAGTGGTCTGGAGTAGGTGCAGTAGGCTGGAGTATCTGGACAATAGCGGCGACCACAGCAAGTGCCTCACATCAGGAAAAACACTATTTGTAGAAGATGACCTAGGAACTCAGCCAGTTCATAAGTCATATGAAAATGACTCAAGTTGTCATCAGTTGACCTAGGTTGACTTTTGAGCTCCCCGAGTTCCAAAGTCATCTCAGGGCACCTCAGGGCACCTTAGAGTATCCTGAATTGACTTATGCTTCCAATGCAACCTCATCTGACCTGAGGCTAATAAAAGATAACCTAGGATGACCCATGGGTCATCCTAGATCTTTTCCTATTTCATATATAATCAACCCAAATATAAGTTTCCTTTTTCAGACATGACTCTGAGTCAAGGATAACAAACAGTATCTGTATATATTCAAATTATTACCAAATTGTTTGATATGTAAATAACTATTTAAAGCTGTTGAATAAAATAGTTTGACAATCATCCAGTACAATGATTGTGGTACATTTCAGCCTGTGATGACACCTTTGTGCTGTTTATGTAGGTTCAACTCGAAAATTGACAAAAAAGGAAAGTCAAATTTTCACTGATATTTTGATTGATCATGTGCGCACTTACTGGCGCGTTGGAACGCTCCAATTTTTATCAAAATCGGCCTACCCATTCCTAAGATATTTAAGAAACACTGAGCAGTGGGGTCAAACTCGAAAATTGACAAAAAAGGAAACATGAAATTTTCCCGACGTTTTGATAGGATCATATGCGCACCAAATGGCGCGTTTGAACACTATAATTTTTATGAAAATCGGCCCAGTGGTTCTTGAGAAAATGGGCTTACAAGATTTCTGCCTAAACAGGCTCGAAGTTCAGAAAATTTGATGTGTAATGGCTTTATAATGAGTATACAGTGACCACTCAACTGATAGATGCTATGGCAGAAATTTAGAGCTCAAGAACACTGATTCCAAGAAAGGAAAACCTTACAAACTCAGGGCTCCATTTTGTAAGGTCTTCCTTTTTTGGAACAGTGACTCAAGTCACATGCTAATTGTTGGACTTAGAACTTTTGGGCGTCGAAGTCCTCTTGTCTCCTACCACCACTTCTCCTTCTGCCTTTCTCCTCTCCTTCTGCTTGTTTCTACTTATTTCTTTTTGAATCTTTCTTCTGGTCTCTTCTTTCTCTCCTGACATCTTCTCTCTGCTTTATTTCTTCATCTCTTCAAGCATGCTAGCCATTCTGCAATGCTGCTCCCCAGATTCCTCAACCTGCTCAGGCCTCTTCAGTGAGTCCTTCAGCCAGTGTTCAAGTCTTCTACTTTTCTCCTTCTTTTGTTATCTCTTTCTCCTCCTGGTTACTATGCAGGCTTAGCCTAGTAACCAGTGCTAGTGAGTCTCTGTGCTGTTCTTGAGTGATTATGCTGATACATTTACAGGTCTGTTCTGCCTTTCTTGTGCTCCTCAAGCCCATACCCCACTCTTGTCTTTTCCAGCCTAGCTCAGCTGGTTGCTATGACATTTTATCTAGGTAAGCTATATATATCTCTGTTCTATGTTGTGCTCTCTTCAGATTATATTCCTGTATATCAGTGGCTCTGTTTACATATATTTACTGTATTTCTGTATACACATATATATATAGTATTTTACTATTTGTATTAGATACAAATAATGAATATATTTGGTTTTTTCTATTTATTTGTGCCCATACAAGGAAAATAAAAATTTGAGAATTCATTTTGAACACTGAATTCTGAAATCTACTATGGATAGAAGATCATTTTAGGTTGATCTAGGCTATCTTGAGGTACCCTGAGATGCCCTGGGATGACCTGAAGTCACAGGACCTTACATAAGATGTCCGCCGGTCACCCTAGGTCATCAAATTGACCTGGTGCCCTAGGATGACTTATGATGACCTATGATACTTTGATTCTTCTCAGTGCCAGATGAATTTTTCCTGATGCAAAGTAGAAAATATGATTGTGCAAAATGCCACAAGGAAGTTTGACAAGGTCGGAATGACACTGAAAAGCGACTTCCAAGGAAGGGATGTAAAAAGCCATACCTTCTTTAAAAGCGTTGATGAGAGCGCAATCGGCACAACCAGGAAAGGCGGCATATAGCTCGCTTCCACTGCCCTACCTCATTATGCACCCTCATGCGCCCCCGCACTCATATCTCGTCGCTGTGCGCTTGTCCAACTGAAGTCACGTGACTTTATTGCATGGCACAGATCACATGATTTGTGCTCCTTGCACGCGCGTCGTCCCGCACGTTCCTGCACACATTCCCGCACCTTCCGTGCATGTGCCGGGCATGATCGCGTATGATCACGTGATCATGCGATGTGTTTCCGATCGCTTCCCACACAGTTACAGCCCATTTTGGGCTCACACAAGATTCTGATCACATTTGGCTGCACTGCGACCTTATACGAGGGCCCCGGCACTTCGCGAGGGCTCGCGATGCATCACGTGACCACACGAGAAGTCGCGAAGACTTTCCAAACAGCCTCGCCACACAAAAACATGAGGATCACGCACACAACAAATGACCGTCGTGACATGCCGGACATTTATAGGAGTTGTCGTGAGGCTTTCGCGAGGTGAGCGGAGTCATGTGACATCCGCATTTTCACTTTATATACTTGTTTTGGTTGTTTTTGTATATAGAACATACCCTAGGCCCGAGATCATGTACTAGTCGTCTGAATATGACCTCGTGTGTTGGTTAATACGTCGCCAGCATGTAGATATCCCCTCGAGACTAGAGATCTATCTTTCTGAGTATCACAGCTTCATTTTCTAAGCTTTTGACTGCATCTCGCAGCCCCTATACGTCCCCGATCGTCCACGAGAGCCCCGAGTACTGGCTGAGTGTGCTTTCTATCAGCCGAGGAAGGACTCGCAAGTCACGTGACATCGATGCGCGGCCACTGCTACTGCCTGCAGCCCGCCCGAGAGTGGTAGGGTGAAGTGGTGTTGGTTTGGTTTTTCCCTCTGGGGCGCGTCAAGAGTCTCTCAGCGTCAGTATATACGATGAGGTCTGCTTTATCAGCGGTCCAGGTACGGGATTTGAGCAGATGAATACCGTAGGAGGATTGGAGATGTTCAGCAATCCACAGAAGTTCGCGGCATAGTCTGATACTGACCCAAATGATGAGGTGAGGTTGCTCCTTGCCTCTGATCTTGGCGTAAAGGCTGCTAAGGCCAGGTCGCAAGAGCAGATATACATTAAGAGCCCAATTTATCCAACCGCCAAGTTGTTGAAAGTGAAGCAGAGGTCGTTGCTGATGGGGGATAGTGAAACCTCTAAGAGTAAGGATGAGGTCTTCATGACTGTGTAGAGGGTGTATACCCATCACAAGGTCTGTAAAGACAGTGATGTAAAACCTCAGCACTGCAATAGAATAGGCTCTAGATCTACCTGTAAAGACAGTAACATGTACATAGGTCTGGAATAAGAACTCACACCTCAGCACTGCAATAGAATAGGCTGAGGTGGTAAAAGACGTGTGAGAGGAAAATGAGCAGAATGGTGACTCATTGATTGAGCCCGATTTGGGTTATGTCTATATATGGATACAAGTGGCGTCTACACTCTCCCTTGTGACGACCGGTAATGTGATACCATCGTGAAGACTGATGACGCGACCTCAAGGTGATGAGTGAAGCGTGATGGTGGCGAAACACCTGGTCGCAACCTTGACGTGACAAGTAAAACGAGAGATTTATAAGATGAGAACATGAGTCGCTCAAGAGCCGAAGACGATAGGATAGCTGATTCTTTGATTGCTGGTACTGGTTCTGGAGTATAGAATACAAGAGGTGAAGTGCAGAATACATGTGTTTGTACACTACTTTAAATACTATCGTGAGTGAGCATGGACCAAGTAATTTGAGTGAAACTGATTGTCTTTAAGTGCTATATCCTATGATCAACCCTCTGTGCGAAACAATCCTTTGTATATAATAGTGGTCACATGATTAGTCCTTATAAATTCTGTATATATAATTGTGGTCATGAGTTTGAATCTGAGTAAGTACAATTTGTAAATAGAGAAGGCCTGTTGATGCGAGCATAATGAGTGCCCAGTGACAATACACCAGCCATAAGAGGTTGCGTTTGCTTGGGGTCATGACAGTACTCCCCTCCTAGGCCGCGACGAGCGACCTTACGAGCGAGGAGGCGGCTTATGTGTTTTCGACCATGCTTCGGAAAAACGTGCGTGGAATTCTTCGATCATTACAGGGCAGTCCTCTTTCAAGATTTCGACCGGTTCCCAGCTATCATTGCTAGGATCAAATCCTCTCCATCGTACCAGGTATTGGAGTTTCTTTTGATAATACCTCGAGTTAAGGATTGCAGCTACTTCCCAGCGCTCTTCTCCTTCGACTATTTCTGGCTCGGGTTCCTCAAAAATTCTTCCAGGTATCGTGTCTTCATGAACAGTGGTGAGTAGGTTGACATGGAATACTGGGTGGATATTCATAGTTTTCGGTAGGTCGAGTTGATAGGCGTGTGACGAGATTTTTGCAGTGACTATGTATGGGCCGAGATGTCGGGGAGCGAGTTTCTTTGTGGGTCGATCGGTGGTGATATTGATAGCTTCCAACCAAACCTGTTGCCCTATTTCGTACTGTGGCGTATCTCGATGATGTGTGTCATATGCCTTCTTCTGCCTTTCTTGAGCTAGGATGATAGCCAACTGGATTTCCTTTTGTAGCCAGTCGAGTCCCTCTGCGTATTCTTCTGCTTTAGGGTTTCCTTGTCCATGTGAAGGGACAGTGGAAAATGTAGGGTGGTATCCCAGATCCACATAGAATGGTGACATGCCAATAGAGGAATGAATTCGATTGTTGTATGTGAATTCTCCGAGGTCGAGATATTCATCCCAATCGTCTTGCCGGTGTCCGCAGTAGAGCCGTAGGAAGAGTTCGACACTTTTATTTGTAACTTCTGTCTGTCCGTCGGTTTGCGGGTGATAGGCGGTAGAGAATCGGGGATTAATGCCTAGTTGTTTGTAAAGGGACCGCATGAATGCTGAGTCGAATTGCCTTCCTCTGTCTGACATTGCTTCTGCCGGACACCCATGGAGCTTCCAGACATTTCGTCGGAATAAGGTTGCTGTATCCTCGGATGATAACTGCTTTTCCTTCCCTTTCATCGTGCATTCGATAAAATGTCCGCGTTTAGTGAAGCGGTCGACAACGACTAGGATTGCGTCATGATTTTGGCGTGTCAGGGGTAAGTCCGTGATGAAGTCATAGGTTATGGATTGCCAGCGACCGGTTGGGACTTCGAGGGGTTTTAGAAAGCCCGGTGGTGGTGCATTTTGTGCTTTCATTCGTTGACACTCTTGGCATCTGTCAACATATCGGTTGACATATGCTTTCATCGAGGGCCAGTAGTAAAAGTGGTTGACAAGTTCTAGAGTCGGTGCACGTCCAGGATGCCTGGCGATCATTGCGTCATGGTATAATTTGAGGATCTTTCATTTAATTTCTTCATCAGCCGGGACGTAAACTTTTCCTAAGTGATATAGGAGTCCTTCTTCGTATGTGAAGTCCTGGAGTGCTGTTTTGATGCTTCCGATGAGTTCGCGATGATCAGCTGATAGGAGTTTGATTAGTTCAGCGAGATTGACGTCGTTTGCGAGGTGTTCTTTAATGAGATTGAGGATCTCAGCGTCTGAGGCGTACAGCCCAGCTATAGTGGTGAAGTCCAAATTGAGAGTTTCCAGGCCTGCGATTTCCGTGAAGTGTTCTGGCTTTAAAAGCGTGTAGAGGTCATCAGCCCCCTCTTTAGGTCGGTGATCAGAGCGTCAAGAGAAGGCATCTGTGTGATTTTGAGAACTAGGCCGATAAGCAATTTGGAAATTATATCGTGAAAGGAAATCGAGCCAGCGCATTTGACGTTTCGACAATGGAAGTGGCTTTGAGAAGTGTTCGAGATTTTTGTGGTCAGTGATGATTTGAATCGGATCTTGAGTGCTTTCCAGGTATTGTCGCCAGTGCTGCAGCACACGGACTACTGCGAGCATTTCTTTGTCGTAAATATTGTAGTTTCGTTCAGCAGGTGACATTGATTTCGACAAGAATGCAATGGGATGGTGTCGTCAATCGTAGTCTTGTTTTTGTGACAGGATTGTGCCATAAGCATATCCAGATGCATCTGTTTCCATAGTATAAGGCTTCTCGGGATCGGGATGCGCTAGTACTGGTGCGGTGGTCACTGCATTCTTTAATTGGTTGAATGTGGCCTGCTCCTGTTCTCCCCAGTGCCATTGTACATCCTTTTTCTCAAGATCGTGGAGTGGCCTTGCCATGTGCAAAAAATGCTTAATGAAACGTCGATAAAATCCGATAAAGCCCAAAAATTCTCTGACACCTCTGAGATTTTGTGGTGGTTTCCAATCTCGAATTGCCTCCACTTTCCATTTGTCCATTTCGAAACCTTTTGTAGTAACACGTACCCCGATGAAGTCAATTTCTTGTTTGTGGAACTCACACTTTTCTGCTCGGCAATATAGATGGTTTGCGCAGAAGCGTTGTAGGATTTCTTGATTAGTGGCTACATGTTTTGGAAGTGTTTTTGCGAAAGATAATGTGTCGTCAAGAATATTTGTACATTTGACATCTAGTAGTGGGCCAAGAGTGTTGTTGATAAAATGTTGGAAAGTGCCGACTGCTCCCGTGAGTCTGAAGTGCATGACATTGAATTGATAATTCCCATAGCGACAGCGGAAGGCAGTTTTCCACTCATCTCCTTTATGAATCCTGATTTGATTGTATCCATGCTGTAAGTTGAACTTTGAAAAGATAGTGGAGCCGCATATTCGATCGACGATCTCGTCTAGTCGAGGAATAGGGTATTGGTCTTTGACAGTGATAGCATTGAGTTTTCTCCAATCGACGACTAGTTGTTTTGTTCCATCTTTCTTCGGAACGAAGAAACAGGGTGCCGTGACCGGTGATTTGGATGGTGTGATGAACCCTTTTGCCAGCATATTGTCAAGCCATTTGCGGAGTTCCTTTAATTCTGCGTCGGACATCAGGATAAGGCCAGAGGGTTTCGGGAGTTCAGCTCCTTTGACGAGGTTGATTGCACAGTCGTAGGAGCGGTGTTCCAGCAGTATAGAAGCTTTTTCTTTGGAGAAGACGTCGAGGAGGTCGTGGTACTCTGGGGGGACAATTTCTTCAATCGGTTTCGGTGCCTCCTTGTGTTTAGAAGCAATTTCTGCTGAGAGGTTCTTTTTAGTGGCCGTTTCCATTGCGAATATCTCCACTTCTTCGTCATCCATGGGGTCAACAAGGTCAATCACATCATCTGTTCTTGCGACTACGTCGGGGCCCTTTTCTAGACAATGAGCGGAGCAGTGTGCCGAGCCAAAAACTATTCTTCCAGTGGTCCAGTCAATATTGGGGTTGTGCTTTTGAAGCCAAGGTAGTCCTAGGACAAGGGGGTACCGTCCGACGGGTGCCACATCGAACAGTGTTTCTTCCTCGTGACTTTGGACCTTGAGTGTGCCTTTTACCTGATGCATGACCGTGCCTAATGATCGTCCGTCTATATCTTTGATTGGTAGTGGAAATTCCCTTGGGACTTTAGGGAGGTTTTCCTTGGCAACAAACCGTTCATTGATAAAAATACTGGTTGCGCCGCAATCGATCATCGCGTGCGGTGTTGTGATTTTTCCCGTATTAAGTGTTGTATCAATAACCAAATGTCATGCATTCTGCTCTGAGTACGGTAATACAGAAGCACGTATATTTACACAGGGTCTTGGTCCATACTTTATACGGGGAGCCTTCGAAGACACAATTTTCATTTGAGGCATCTTTAAAAATCCAACTCTATGAGATCGTTCTTTGGTTCGATAGGTGTTGGTGACGTGTTTACAGATGGCGGAGGGCATTGTGGTACCGGTGGGAGTGCTCGCTGTTGTTGCATTGGCGGGAGCGATGCTTGATAGGTTGCCACAGCGAAATATGGCTGCGGTAGTGCTTGTGTTGGAGCATAGTATTGTTGTGAGACCGGCGTTGGTATGTATTGCCCCATGGGTATGGGGGTGTTTCGATTGTGTTTGCCCTCTGAGGCAGATGGTGGGCCTGGACCATGTGTCCAGCCTGTCCACAGTACATGCAGAGGTTATTTTTAACACATTGTTCTCGCTCTTGCAGGGTGATGCATCTCTTTCCTCCAGAGATATCCATAGCATTTGGATCCGGGGATGGAGCAGTGGTAGTCACTGGTCGGATGGTGTTGAATGGGTTAGGTCGTGGTGGAGCAGATGAAGTGCGCCAGTTAGGTGCTTGGCTTGGGATTGGTCTGGTTGTCATAAAAGGGGTAGGTCTTGTTGTGGTGGTGCTTCTTTTCTCTTGTTGGTGTTCCCAATGCTGATTATTGATGCGGACTGCTAAGTCCGCGAGGGTGTCAAAGGTCAGGGGTTCATCCCTAAGTGCCAGTTCATCTTTCACATGCTCTTTGAGTCCGTTTCTAAATGCTCGCATAGTTTGGAACGTGTTCATCTCATATCCGGCAATGCGGCATAGTCTCCAGAATTCTCCAAGGTACTCGGCAGCAGGTCCTGTTTGCTTTAGAAGTTCGAGTTTCCTGGCGGCAACGCATTCGGCGTCGAGATCATAATATGAGGTCGAGAAATGTTTGACGAATTCTTCGAAGTTGAGAACGTAGAGTGGGTGCAGTTCATTCAGTTCCGCAAGGGTTTCTAAAGCTTCTTCAGTGACTACTTGCGCCCAAGGTTGTGCTTTTCCTTGGATGAGGGTGAGAGACCAAAGGATAAAGGTTGTATCAGTGGGAAAGGCTGTGACGTTTAACGCCCGGTAGAGGCGGAGGGATGATATAAATGCTCGAGCTTCATCACCTTGATTTCCTTCAAAGGGAGTAGGCTTGACAGCCTTGACTCTGATAATTCTTTTGGCAACCATTCCAGCGGCAACTCTTACATTCCCTGCATTGGTTTGGTCGGCTGGAGTATTTTCTTGAAAGCTTCACAGCTGAGCCGCTTGGCTATTAATAAGGGCTTGCTGAGTAGCAAGTTGCCCTCGGAGTTCAGCGAAAGCTTCTTGAAATTGCTGCATGGTAGGCAGCATGAAGGGATTGGTTGGAGAGCTCATGATAGGTATTTGTTATGTAATTTCAGTTTATATAGGTATTTGTATGTAAAGATTCGCAAACACAATGCGTAGGTAAAAGGGCCTTACAGAGTGAGTACGTTAAATCCTGCAGGTAAATTTCTCTGTGCAGGTAGATACAATAGTCAAATCCACAGTTATTACAGGTGCTTGCAGGTGGATTGACTACCGCCCTCGCGATTGGTACACCAAAACTTCATCCCACTTAAGGAATCGAAGCTAACCGTTCAGATTATTTAAACACCTCATGTTTTGAGCACAAGGGTCTATAATTAGTTAAACAATGGAAGACAAACGTGGATGCGGGTGGACTGGAGTGATGAGCGAGTCGTGTATGCGACTTCACCTAATGTGACGACTGGTAACGTGATACCGTCATGAAGACTGATGACGCGACCTCAAGGCGATGAGTGAAGTGTGATGGTGGTGAAACACCTGGTCGCAACCTTGATGTGACAAGCGAAGCGAGAGATTTATAAGATGAGAACACGAGTCGCTCAAGAGCTGAACATGATAGGATAGCCAATTCTTTGATTGCTGGTACTGGTTCTGGAGTATAGAATACAAGAGGTGAAGTGCAGAATACATGTGTTTGTACACTACTTTAAATACTATCGTGAGTGAGCATGGACCAAGTAATTTGAGTGAAACTGATTGTCTTTAAGTGCTATATCCTATGATCAACCCTCTGTGCGAAACAATCCTTTGTATATAATAGTGGTCATGAGTTCAAATCCGAGTAAGTACAATTTGTAAATAGAGAAGGCCTGTTGACGCGAGCATAATGAGTACCTGGTGACAATACACCAGCCAAAAGAGGTTGTGTTTGCTCGGGGTCGTGACATCCCTCAAGCCAACATCAGGCTGTATCTAGGGAAGCAGAAATGATATGGGATGTATGTATGATATGTAGGCAATAGAAATAATTCTGAGAGAAACTTAGCAGGCATAACGGATTGTACCAAATTGAATAGGCGGTGATGTGTCACCAGCGATGTAATCGCTGTGATCAGTGACTGCGGCAATGTCATTATTGTTGAACAGCACAGCTTTGACACGTCGTGAGTTGTTCATATCTTCGACTTCATATATACGTGCGCTGGTGACATTGGCATGCTCAGTACTGCCGGAGGCCGTGTTCTTCCTTTTCTGGTGTGCATAAATGGATCTGATGGGCGACTCTTGATAAAAGCCAGCCGGTTTACGAGGTCTCTGGGCCTCGTGAGGTGTCGAGAATTCCTCGAAGGTTGGCGATGCGGCACCCGATTGTGAGCGCGAACATGTCGGAGTGGATGGGAGTGATATAGATGGTGATAACGGAGAGGAAGAGTTTGATTTAAGGTGAGTGAATGTGTATTCATGCCTCGGGGACTCTGTTTTCGAGAGCGGGGACATGTTT
Organism: Fistulina hepatica ATCC 64428; assembly: GCA_000934395.1. Classification (NCBI taxonomy): domain Eukaryota; kingdom Fungi; phylum Basidiomycota; class Agaricomycetes; order Agaricales; family Fistulinaceae; genus Fistulina; species Fistulina hepatica. The sequence goes on along the minus strand of KN881616.1, from coordinate 171,340 downwards.
TCAGGTGAATTTTTCATGTGGGGAATGTTCTGATTGTTGTTTACAGCATCCCCTTTTGTCTCCCCCTCAATCAGGACATTTGTGGCCTGTTCGTGGGTGTAATACCACATCAACGTGCAAATTACGCGCATAGTGCCGGGTTCCCATCCCCGGATACTGCCGTCGTCATTGACGCCGACAAATAGGTACATCGCGGCACCTTGATTTGTGTGAATGTACACTTTCTGACCCCATGGCATCATGTGCCATCCTTCAATAGGGGTTTTATTGCGATTGGCAAGGCAATCATCGATCCACACGGAGTGGCAGACGGCCTCAGCCCACATGGCAGGCAGAGTGGAAATAGGTGTGGTGGTGTGCATCATGCACGTGCGTGCGCTATGAGTGTGCACATGGGCCACTTTTGGAATGTATGTCAGTTTGATGTGGCTGTGCATGTCACACGCATCAGCAGAGAACGATTGGTAAGCTTTGTGCTTATTCTTGTGGAAATTAATTGTTTCGGCGCCTGTGGATGTGTTGCGCACAAGCGTGTAATAAATGGAATTGCCGAATGATGGTGTTGCAATAGGTCCAATAATGTAAGCTTTGAAATGGCCGCTGGGGATCACAGCTTCATGAACAGTCGGTAGTGGCCGGTTTTTCACATCGCGACATGCATCGCACGGTTGGATTTTTGAGTCCAAGTTGAGCCATAGGCCCGAAATATGTCCCGCACGATATGCGGCACAAAGTTCTTCATGATCATGATGTGCAAGCATCTCGTGGAGCTCAGTAATGCTCACGAGTCCCGAGATCGGGGTGTCGGCAGCGAGCGCTGAGGGCAATGTAGCAGCAGCGTCGGAGACATGATAGAGGCTGCGCAAGCTGGGAATTTGGCCGATTACCTTATTGTTAGGTGAGTGGATCACACAGTGGCCGTTCTCGATGTTGATTGTGTGCCCCTTTTTGTCCAGTTGCGAGACGGAGATTAGCATAAATGAGCCCTCCAGCGTGTAGAGGACATCTCAAATAGTGATGGGGGTTGGCTTCTCACCAGGCCCCATCAGAAATGTAGTAGATAGGTTGCCGCGGCCTGTGGCATAAAAGGTACGGCCGTCGGCGGTGCCAATAGCAAATGGGGGGATGTCCACAAAGTTCGTGAGACGATTGTGGCGGGCGTCATGTGCCTCATCATGCCCACATTGATGATTTTGCCACGGTTGATTGGGGTGGCTGTGATGCATGCCGCATGTGGCAGGGACTCTTCGGCGACAATGCAGTACACCTCATATGGGTCCGCTGGGTGGTTCACTGCTTTGGTGACCTGAGCGGTGCCTTGATTAGGCTTTGAATGATTGCTTGCCAGATTGATGGCGATAAGTACCCGAGCGGTTGGTGGCCATGAGCGCCACGTTCTCGGTGTCAGACTTCTGGATGCGCTCGGATTGTTCCATGTCCCAGACTTCGGAGATCTCTGCGATGAGGCTCTCGGAACTGATGGTGGAGCCGGTGAGACAGGATGTGGTAGAAATAGTAGTGAGGAATGGTTTCCATGAAGGGGGAAGAGATTTTCGGATGTATGAAACAAAATCAGTGTCGCTCACTATGTGCGACATTTGCGTGAGATCCTCACGGGTGACTTTTAATGACGTTACAAATTTCTTGACATCAGCATCATCACCGCAGCGGCCATTTTGCAAGCGGGACAATAAACTCGTCTTGACCATATCATTGCGGTCCTCCATGATCGACGCGAGCTTCGCCCAGACTGCGGCAGCAGTGGGCTCATTTTTGATATTGATAAAAGCGGTCGGATCAATGGTGTTATAGATCACCTCGCAGATGTGCGCTTTGTCCGATTCCCACTTCATCACTTTTTCAATCAGCTTCTCGGCGTCATCATCACTGATAGGTGTCGGTGGTGGCATAGTGCTGAAAACCATGCCATGCAGATAGTAGTGATCATCATCACCCAAGATCGGAGCAACGGGCTGCTTCTTTCGACCTTGTAGCTGCCAGTGGAGATTTTCGGAGGTAATATAGTTGAGTACACGCTTCTTGTACATGACCCAATTTGATCTGTCATTATTGTGGCGAGGGAGGTTCGAATACTTGCACAGTTGGTCAGATGTTGACATGTTGCTATGATCAGTCGTGGGGTCCATAACCTGTAGAGGGTGTATACCCGTCACGAGGTCTGTAAAGACAGTGATGTAAAACCTCAGCACTGCAATAGAATAGGCTCTAGATCTACCTGTAAAGACAGTGATGTAAACTACAGGTAGTCAGTAACATGTACATAGGTCTGGAATAAGAACTCACACCTCAGCATTGCAATAGAATAGGCTGAGGTGGTAAAAGACGTGTGAGAAGAAAATGAGTGGAATGGTGACTCATTGATCAAGCCTGATTTGGGTTGTGTCTATATATGGATGCAAGTGACGTCTACAGACTGTGGTCGGGCATTGCAATAGTCATAGATATAGTATTGACTAGAAGACCAATGACAACTATGCAAGTGCCATGCTCTTGTTTTTGTTTCTCATGTAGAATGCCTAGCTTATTGAACAGTGTTAAGAACACTACTTGTTTGCCTGGATAATAAGCCTGATAAGGTTCATACCACACAAGATTATCTGTGAAATCCCATGAAAAACTGTCATCAGTGTAAGCAAAAAGATCCGCAATAAATTTGACGAAGACAGCTATCCACAGTACAAGTGCGAAAAAGGTCACCCAAATATGGCCTGAGCTGCTGCCTCCAAAGTCATTACGTCGATCAACACGACGTTCGCCATTAAAAGAGACGGTCTGTTTGATCTGCCACAATGGATGCATAGGGAGCTGACAATAAGCTTCAGAAACATCAGATTTCCAGACTATGAGCAATCGGTCAGGATACTGCTCATGTGCTTGGATAAGTGCTTTGCCAAGCTGCTGTAAACCGTCAAGATGCAAGCTCTGCTCATCTTTCAGGATCATGGAATTCAATGAGTATTGACCAGCGCTGTGGTCGACAACAAGGTGCAGCTTGTCAGAATGAGGTTTGGGAACAACCCAAATGGGGACGCTGTACATGCCTGATAGAAGCGAGGGTCCAAAGGTAGAAGAGAAATGGCCTTTCTCAACTTCCGCAGCAATTTGCTCTTTCACAAAAGAAGAATGAACAGGATCAGCTAAGGTCTCATGACCTTCAGTGTTATCATATGTTTTGGGATAATCCCGATCTCCAGTGGAGGCCCAAGGCCAGAAGCCCTCTCGCAGACTTCGACAGACAGAACTGACCAAAGGTTGATTAGGGTACATCTGCAGCATTTCTCGAAAACAATTGATGTTAATGGGAGTGTCGACCTTGAACAAATCAGGATGTTCAGTGATAGTCCATAGAGCAGTAAGATTCATTTGTTCATCCTCAGGTGGCTCAGGCACTGTGGGCATAGAAAGTGAAGCTTTGGCGAGGGACATTTTCGAGCTACGTGATGAATCGGACCAAATGAGGTCATGCGCATATCGCAGTTTCTCTCCATGAACGTGTGAATCAGTGCTCTTTATTGCAGTTTCTTTCAGTATGTCCGCACATCCGACATCTTGAGCAGACGTGGGCATAATTACATGCAGTAGCAGATCTCCCACACACTCCAGCATTCCAGTTCCTGCAGGGGTCTCAACTCTGTCATCGCCGATATCCCTCTTGTAAGTCTCCTCCTGCTGAGGTGGGGCTAGAGACAGCGGCTGTGAAGTTGGCCGGACTGAAAATGAATCGGATCTGCAGGTCTTGGAATTGAAGGAAGTCGGTGAGTACAAGGTTGCATCATTGGCTGACTCTGGTCCACATGGCAGAATCATATGAGAAGATGCCACTATGCTTGGAGATTGGTCACGCTTGGAAGAAAGCTTTGATGTGTTGCGAGTAGGCTCGTACTTCGTCGACACGATGTGGGAAAATGAAAGTGAAGGCTTCGGCGAAGCTCTTGAACACAATGGTCCAATCTCCGAAGTTGGTGACACGCTTCAAAGGAGAGGTGTTTGTATAGGAGAATTCAAGGCCTCCAATGTGCTCTGTAGTGCGCTGAACATTGGCTGAAGCATAGATGCTGGATAGCACTTGGTCGAAATCTGCAGTGGCTCCACTAAGGAGCTTGGTCCACTGAGATTCGGGAAACTGTGGCATGTCGAGTGAGAGTAACAGGTTGGTTTTTGCTCGCTTGATGTCAATATTGATTGTGTCAAGAATTTTGGTGGTCCGAAGAATTGACAAGGCTCATCGGTCATGTCCATCTGTTGCAATAGCGAGGGATGGGAGTCGTCCATCATGCTCATCCATTCCAGCAATGAGCGATGCTTTGGCGCTAGCTCCCTCGGCGTCGCCTGACAATTTCCTGGAATTCCATGGGAGGCGAGCGACATCGAGTTTGCGTCTGCCGTCACTAGCATCCTCATCTTCTTCAGAGCTGGTCTCTCGTTGCTGCCACTTGGAGACATGCTCGTTGGTCTCTTCCTTCTCATCTGTGAGTCTCTCATAAGTGGGGGCCCCACTTGTGCCAACAGTGGAGTCTCGCATTTGTTCGAAGTTGTCGAGTTTGCTAATGAAAGACTGCAGGGTAGAGGAACATCAGGAAAAACACTATATGGGGAAGGAGACCTAGGAACCAGGCCAGTTCAAAAGTTGAACTAGAGTTGCCTGAGTCATCTTCAACTGACTTAGGTCAGCTTTTGAACTTGCGAGTTCAAAAGTCATTATCAGGTGACCTATGCTGTCCTGGGATGACCTGAGGACTCACCAGTTCTCAGGTCATCCAAAAGTAACATAGGAGAACCCATGGGTCACCCTAGGTTCTTTTCAATGATGAAGCATATAAGTGAACTATTAGTACTTTCTATGTATGTAGAGTATATACAGGTGCTGTATCAGATCAAAGTCGAAAATTGACAAAAAAGGAAATATGATTTTTTGATGGGGTTCTGGTCGGATCATGTGCGCATTTAGTGGCGTGTCCGAACGCTCTAATTTTTATCAAAATCGGCTAAGCCATTCTTGAGAAATTCAAGAAACACTGTCTGGTGGAGTTGGACTCAAAATTTGACGAAAATGGAAGCATCAAGTTTTGCCGACTTTTTGATCGGGGTATGTGTGCATCGATCAGCGCGTTCGAACGGTCCAACTTTTATCAAAATCGGTCAAGTGGTTGTTGAGAAAATGGACTTGCAAGTTTTCTCTTGGAGCAGCTCAAAAAACCAGCAGATTTGGTATGTGGTGACTATGTAACAAGCATTTGATAGACTACTGAACTTGATACATGGTATGGAAGAAATTTAGAGCCTAGGGACACTGGTTCCAAAAAAGGAAAACCATGCAAACTCGGGGCTTGAGTTTGCACGGTTTTCCTTTTTTGGAATGACTCAAGTCACATGCTTATTGTTGGACTTAGAGCTTTTGAGCGTCAAAGTCCTCTTGCCTCCTACCACACCTCTTCTCTTCTGCTTGTTTCTTCCTCTGCTTGTTTCTTCCTTCTGCTTTTTGATTCTTCACTAGCTTTTCTTCCTCCTCTAGCTTCTTCTATTTGTTTTGTTCCTTCCTTTCTTCAAGCACACTAGGCACTCAGCAAGACTGCTCCTCAGGTTCTTCAGCCTGCTCAGACCCTTCTAGTGAGTATTGTAGCTCTTCTGTTCTTCTGTTTCTCTCTTCAAGACCATACTCCTTTGCCCTTTTTGTCTTTATCTGGTTGCTAGGCAGGCTCAGCCTGGTAACCAGTGCTGGTGAGTTCTTGTATCCTTCTTGAGTGACTGTGCTGATGTTTTTGCAGGTTCATCCTTCTCTTCTGGTGCTCCTCAAGTCCATATTCCCTTCCTCTCTCTGCTACCTCATTCTAGCTGGTTGCTATGAGCTATGAGGTAAGCTCTGTGTTGTTCTGTCCTTATTCTGCTCATATATCTTTCAGATTATATTCTCTCATACTGCCCATCTCATTTTCGGGTTTTTCACTGTTTTTACTTATGTACATATATGTACTGTATTTACTACACCTGTATTATATACAAATACTGAATATATTTCGCTTTTTTGATCTATTTGTGTCTTTCTGAGCTAAATAATCATTTGTGAGGTTCATTGAATTGAGGATCAGCTATCATATAAGCCTCTCTGAAATCAGCTTAAGTTATTTTAGGGTGACCTGAGATGACCTGAGATGCCCTGAGGATAACTGACCGTGGAGGGGTAGCCCGGAGGTCATCCCAGGTTGTCAAAAAGCCCCGGCGCCCTGAGAAGACCTGTGACAATCTCTGATAACATAAGTCATCTCAGAGTAAATTGCATTTTTCCTGATGAATGAGCAGCGAGGGTGTTTTTGTCATTGAAATCCCCTGAGAACGTGACGTGTTGCTGAATCTCAAAAGTAGCGCAGGTATGGGAGATGTCTCCTGCTCGGAAACATTCAATGACATCCTCACAGGCTGAGATCACAGCAGTTTGGATCTCGGGCACTGGAGTTTCTCCTCGTTTGACATTTTCTGCTTGAGTGGTTGGTATGAGAATGCAAACTAGCGATGTTTATTAAACAAGTAACGCAAAAACAAGTTACACTTGATAAGGCACAGCGAGGGGCTGGAGGGAAGAGCGTGAGGTATCTTTCTAGCCCTTCACATGCGTATATGTGATGACTGGTTGTTGGATCTATAAGACAATGTCTTAGACTCACCAACCCAGCTATGTGCATGTGAGCTGTCCCATGGACAATATAACATTTCCACGTTATCCATCACACGTGTCAGCAGATGCAGCGAATGCTCAATGATGCAGCATATGGACGGATTGTGTAGTGCAATGCACAGTGCAGCGAATGCGCAACACAGTAGACATGTGGGCCCAGACCAGTAAATATGTCTGGCACACAGCATATGCGTGAGCAGCGAGTGCTTCCAGTGTGCAGTGCATGCGTGGTTGCATGTGCGTTAACACGGCAGACATGTGGAGGTGACCACGACGGCACTGTAGCTCACACCGGCTAAGCAGACCGATTAGATTTTTGTAAACTTAGTTTAAATTCAACTTTAGAGTTTGTAATCTCTGATCGGGCTTCCGAACGTTACATCATGATGCATGATCAATTGATCTCACACCCAGCATCACATGATCATGGTGTTCCAACATTGACCTGAGCTTTCACATGGTTGCGTTCAATGTCCTCCCTGTTCAGTCCATCTCCGACTCGCTCAAGTTCTCCTGCTCGTGAGTTCCTATCTCAGAAAGTTTTACCACACCTCAGCAGTGAAGTCTCATTCTATGGATATCCCCCATTCCCTTCGCACACTTTCATCACCTTTGGCCTCAACTTCTCTACAACAATCTCAGGAAAATGCCACCAAGGATATGGCCCATGAGATCGTCAAGCTCCCCCTTGATGAAGTCTTTTCCAAGTACCTGCCTCTGGTGCCTTCAGCCAACGTTGATGAACTCCATCTCCACCTGAAAGAGTGCTGTGTCATCGTGAATGATTGGTGGTCTTACTTCCAGAAAGACCCGAAGGATCGCCAGGAGAAAGAAGACATAGTCTTTAAGGATCTTGAGACTATTTTTCAAGACATTGTCAAGACCAAGAAATCTGCATGTTGTTCAAGCAACCACAGTTGCGACAACACCGTGCGCTTGGTTCACGTTGGGACAAGAACAACTATTTCTGAGGTCAGCAGCAGTACTTTCAAAATAGACCTTGCCCTGGAAGTTATCAAATTGAGTGTTCCAGAAGCAATCAGGAACAGAGAAGAGTTTGCCGGAAAATTTTTCAGCACTGATGTGGCTGGGAACGATGAAGTCAAAAAAGTTGACAACCCTGATAATTGTTACGACATGAGTAACATATAGCGGTCAAACCATTTTTGCTCAGATCATGTCTATTTGTAGGATGTGAAGAAAGCAGTGCATGGTGCCGTACATTACATGAACAATGATCCTTGTCATTGATTCACTTTTAGTGTAAGGCTACACCCTTGGGTTTCTGCACAGGCAGACTGAGCTCGATGTAGGTGACGATCGAGAACATGCAGATGCGTCTATGGTATCATTTGCGCTCCCACTCAGCCGTGTCCGAGCCATTCAACTTTGTCAAGGTGCTTGTCTTTCTGTCTGTTTGATACATGGCTTCCTCATGACTCATTACAGGACACAAAATCTTTCATCCATTTTGTGCTTGCATTCGCCTTTGCTTCGCTGGCCGCGTTAGGTTATGATCCCACTGTCAAGCGCTGTTGTGACCAATCGGGCAAGCTTTTCTATGTGTTCGAGATCGTCCAGGATGAGGCCCACCACTATTTCCGCACTATCCATGTTCTGTCTGAATATTGTGCTGTGCATATTCCAGGTCGTGGAACGTGTGTCTTCGCAGTTCAGCGGTGTTCCAGTTTCGATGACACGGAGCCTTTTGGTGACGAAGCTGTGCTTAAGGATTTTTGGCTTGAAGAGTGGGTGTCTTCTGAATGGACGATACAGACCTACATTTTCAACCACCTTGAGGGGCTGAAGAAGCTCATGTCCTATCCTGAGTGGCTGAGTTCCATCATGAACCACAAAGAGCTCCTGTCTCTCATTACTACTGGCGATTATAAGAAATATGTCATGACCATTTCGCACCATGGTGAAGTTCGGCTTGGAAATGTTTGTGACCATGCGCGAGGGTTGGAGAACCAGAATGTCACACTATCCACTCTATTGTGAATTCCTTTGCAGGTGCCTCAGCATAGTTTTCCTCCACCGATCAAGACATGTTCTCTGGCATTGCTTAGCATTACGAATGATCTCGAGTCCTCATGGACGTAGGCACCACCGGAGAGGGAGTTTTCCAGGAGGAAACATTATCAGTTGGTTTTCAAGGAAGTCTGCCAAACCTTCGCAGAGATCACGCAGCTCAATGTCACTGTGACAACCCTGCTCCATGGGCTAACAGGTGAGTCACATGACATTTTCTGTTGCAATCCCACTTACATTGTGACTTGACCGATCAGCCTTGCAGCTCATGTACCTTGCGTGATATGTCCATCGCGATGTCAGTGTGGGGAATATTTTGTGCCATGCTGAGAAACAAGGAAAACTTTCTGATCTAGAATACGCAAAGCCGTTTGGTTTAAGTGATGAGCTCAGGAAAGATGCAAAGATGGTTTTTCACATGATTTGCTTTGTTCCCCAGATTTGTTAAATTTGCACCTAGGGAACACTAGCATTCATGTCCATTGAAGTGCAAGAGTGGAAGCACCTGTACCAGTCTCCACCATCTGGAGACCAATCGTTCTTCCCTTTCTTTTCACCTCTCATGCCTTTCTTTCACAATTTTCAACATGATTTGGAGTCATTACTCTGGCTTTTTGCCTGGCTCATGTCGCATTGCATCCTCGAAACAGTTCTTTCTCTGTTGACCACACAAGTGGATTTGATCTATCTGTGCAATCAGGCTGATGGGTGCTTCTCCCACCTGGGATCTGCTCGAGGTTTTTTTATTCAGGATGTGAACCCCTCCCTGATAATTGGGCTCTCAAAAGTTGCTGAGCACCATGACTTGATGTTCTTCCTTCTGACACAGCTTTATTGCACAAAACAAGAAGTTCACAGGAATTATTTACGACTCGAAAAGGGGGATCTTACTTCGCTTAGGAATGCAGAATCCTTTTCCAAGATCTATAATGGTATTGGTGACATATTCTGTGCTCTGAAAGAACACGTCGATGTGCAGTCGCAGTCATTGCAGAAGCTAGTATCCTTGACTACATACTTTTTCAAGCAAGCACCCACTGTTTCTTCCACCCCTCAGGACCCTACAGTGACCAATGTATCTGTAGGGGTGTCTACACTCATTATGTTGTGTGACCTGCAGCTAACAGGGACAATTTCATTTTCAGGCTAATAATGCTTCCTTGCCGCAGTTTTTAGTTCACCCTGGATCAGATGAGGCTTCTATGTCTGAGCCGTGATGTCTTTCCTCGCGAAACCGAAAGACAACTCTGATATTTCAAGTGGGATGACCTAACATGTACTACTTACTATCAGAGTGGCAGTATGTAGCAGCAGGGAAAGTAACAACCGTTTCCATGGTGTTGGTTATGCTAATGATAAGAAGGCATAATGGTGCGCATCCGTGCATTCTTTGCAGACTTTGGCTTTTCCTTTCTTCCGTCTGTCATGTCTTTTTGTAGACTGTAAACTTCTTTTGATCGTATTCCTGTTCCTCCTGTAGCTTAGTCATGTATTTTTTGTTCCCGTGTACATTGGTTTCGGAGTATCAGATGATTGCAGGTGTAGGCCTCACAATGAATATCGCAAACACCATGTACCTTGACATGAGATCGCGCTGGTTAGTTCAGCAGAACAGTGACTGGATGTCTGACTCATATGTGATAGTTGATATTTCTGCTTTGCAGTCGTGTCGGCCACAATCTTTGCTGAACATGCTATTGAGGAAAAGGCTGAAAATGCTCGATTATCGTTGTTTGTCAGGGCCAAGACTTCGTCAAGTTGACATTGGGCCTGAGGCCGCGAAAGACATGATCAAGATCTGGTAGTCCCTGTCGACAGGTGAGATCAACATTACCAATGACTATCTCTCAAGTCGATCCAGCTCAATAATGTGGCTGCGAAGATTCGTGTCGACGATGTCCATGGCCATTGTTGCATCGGAACTTATGGACTTGTGTTTACATATCGGTTCTCAAGCTTGGTAATGGAGACATTCCGCTAAGAGTTGGGGTGCGTTATATATAGTGCATGCTGTTGTCTCAGGTCTAAATGAATTGTGGCTCACAGTGAGAAGAGTCCTACTTAGTGTGTCTGAGTTGAATTGTACAGTATGCATAGACAGTGATCGGTATCACTCTTTTGATCACCATTTTACCCTTGATCAAAAGTGAATAGCCTTGCAACTTGTAACTGCTTGCAAACTTAAGGAAGGTGTCCAAATCTAAGTACCTTCAACTTTCAACTGACGCTTGGCATCCAGCCTTGGACTGACTGTTCTTTTTCTCTGGGAGCATCTGCTGTCATGGCCATAATCAATCTTTTCGTTGTCTCTGTGGGCACGTATTGTGAGAGAAGATTTGATCCACATATCACTGTCAAGCACTGCGGCCAGCTAAAGGTTGAGTTTGGCTTTCAATCCGCATGCATGCCATTGAACCTACAAATTGATTGCCACACTTCTCCCTGCTATGTTTTTTCCAGAGCAAGCTTGAGCTCATCACTGGCATCCTGTCGGCTAATCAGTGTATCACTTTGTTCGCATTGGAGGTTGACTCAAATCCAGTTGTGCAACTGTCTGATGATTTGAGGGCTTTGGGCTTCTATTGTACCATGGATTATCATGTTCTGAAGCTTTTTTTCCCTTCAAGTTGATGTTGTATGATATGTATCATTATGTACACACAGGTCAACGATACAAACCCGTCAGTGTCTTTCACTGGCCAGCTTACCAATGTCTCTCAAATTGACAAGTTTGAGCTAAGTGATGCAGAGTACGCCAAGCACACGGGTCAGTACATGTTTCAAGATATGTTGTTCTCCATGTCACTGAAAATTTACGATACAAAGACATGGTGCTGGCATATAAGCAAACTCACAAAGTCGGCTGATTTGCAGACAAGGCGGAACTGTCAGAGCCCCTTTATGTGACTCCCCAGCTTGATATTCCCATTGGCGCATGCTGCGAAGTTGAGTCTTCAGAACCCGAATTCAGCAAAAGAGGCACAGTGTGATTTGTGGGTCCGACCAAATTTGGTGCAGGGACTGGAGTGTGGATCTGAGATCAGCGTCGAATACAGTGAACCAATAGGCAAGAACGGATCGTGTGTCACCAATTTCTGTTCTTAATATTTTCAGCATGGGTTCTGATATGAATTCTTGCTTGTAGCATACAGGGGGAGCACTACTACTTCACCTGAAAACCCAAGTATGGGATTTTTGTCCAACCTGAAAAGGTCACCTGGGCGATTTCCCTGTTGAAGACCTGGACATGGATATAAATGACGAAGAGAAGTAACAAAAAATAAGTCAAGGTGTGATTGCATACATTGTGTGTGTGATCCATGTATCCGATGCTGGTCGACGTATAATGGTCGTGACTGTTGCTTTAACCGTTTTATCCAATTGCGACTCTCAACTTTCGCCTACCAGCAGGCTGATCGGTGATTCTGATTGCTGCCTTCCCAAACATACACAGCCGGGCATGTCCAATACGAGAAACTCGACAATGTCAGATACCGCAGTGATATGAGGTCAGATACAAAAATGATATCAAAATAATATCACAAAAATATGACTTCGGCTGAGTACCATTCGAGCATCTGACAAATTTGATACAATTCTCATATCTTCCCTGGGGTTACTAAGCTCGCCTCTGCTCCATGTGCCATGTCCATTTCAGGCAAACCCCATCAATCGAGTTATACATCTGTTTTCGTCCAGAGTACTTAAGAGTCATGTATTACCAATTCAGGAATATGCTACAGGGATGCAATAAAATGTATATACTGGCTATTAAATGTGGATACCCTTCATCCAGAAGCAATCAACATCAGAGACACTGACAGGGGTATCCCACTGTCACATGCTGCTCAGGAATTTGTGGACCACAGCCTCACTGTAGTTTGTCGTGAAACTCGTCGGCAGGAATGAGAATGTCCATGGTGGAGACAGCGCAAGGCACCTGGTGACCAGTGCCTAACGCTCGAGGATGGTGGCGGTGTGGACCCGTGAACTATGTATGCTGAGATTGACTCAGAAGGCGCTGAGACGTTCACCCACATCATGCACTCACTTTGTACCTTGAAACTCACCTCTCCGGCACACAGTATCCAGGTACCATATTCACACAAGCTCAAGTGGAATGGCACATTCTTGTATGCCAGCTCACCGCTGATACCGCTGTCTTCATTCCAGCATCATCCGGCGCTCACTTCCAGGTCATCGAGGGTCATCTTGGGATGGGCAGTCAGGCCACACTTCACATACTGAACACTCCTCCATCCAGGCTGTGTCAATCATTGGTCATGCAGTGCAATGGAGTACTCACTATTCATATTGCCATATGATGGAGTCCTCGAAAGAAACGAAAGAAATCCCGCCGGTATACAGTCACTTGTTGAACGGCTCAAAGCCTGATTTGATGTCCGGCATGTGAAAGTACAGAGAACAGATTGTTGGAGATTTGTGGCACTTAACAGTGCTCCTGGCATATGAGAGAGAGAGAGATGGTCGCCACTCTGTGCAACTGACCAGACTTGTGATGTGGCAGACTCAGACTTCAACTCAGACTTCATTGTCAAGTCCGTCTTCCTCTTGGTTTGTTACGCATGTGACTTGTTGACTCACTCCTCATTGCCACATTCAAGTTCCCCATTCGAAACTGCACGTTATGTATATTGTTGAGACCACGAGACTGTCCACTCCTCGATTTTGACTCGGAATGTACAATGTAAATTCTTGTTGTAATTTAGCCCTTGAAGCTTGAAGCTCTAAGACTTTGTGCTTGCAGGTTGACACTCTGAGTCACTGGCACATTTTGGACATTCGCAGAAATTACAAAAATAATGGCAAAAATTACGTTTTGGGACCTGCCCGAAGTGTTCCGGGACGCCAGAAGTCCGACGAGTATCAGAATGATGCCAGGGAGGAATACCAACCCGGTATCCTTGTGAAATTCGAGAGTGGTACAGGATACTCGACGAGTATCTATCAATTTCAAATGCGAAAGTTACCAGGATGATACCCTGACCGGGTATCGCCAACATATCACTTCGACCGTGATATCTTTTTGGTATCGAAACCACACGGCCGTGTACCATCTATCTGTTGCGGCTGATCAAATTTTGAAGCGAATACTCTGATACTCCAGTCTCTTGTTCTTTCGTCGTGGAGTAGTATATTAGGTTCAAACGCATGTTTGAGAGCCAAGAAGAGGCTACACTCCGGTTTGTGAGAGTGCCTCGCGTCACTTGCGAAGGCTTATGCCATCCGTTCCTCTTTACGTCAGAACCTACTGCGACTGCTATAGTGCTGACGTCAACGTGGCCTCTCCACCTCTCTCCTCTTTTCCATCAGAAGTGTGGTCATTCTGCAGGTCTTTTCCCCGGCCATTTCGTACCATTCAAGAAGCCGCACCCCACTAATGACGCCCAGTCATCGCGTAGCGTTTTGGACCAATATTCCGGCCGCCAGACGGCTATAGTGTAACCTGTCAGTTAGTTATTACTTAAAGGTTCGTCGACACGTATGGAAGTCCGTTTACACCAGCCCCATGTATCTAACGCACTGCCAAGTGTAGGCTGTGTCCGTTTCATTCTTTCGCGCAGCCGCGTTTTATTGGTATGTCCGCAAGCGGACGGTCTTCGAAGCCCACACACCTGTAATGATAGCACCGTTTTGGGGTGTGTCTATATTGCGGCACTCAGCATCTTCTTTGTAAGAGAACGCTCCCACGTCCCATCTTCAGCTTCATAGACGCGACGTAGTAACTGTTTTAGGGTTGGTTACGAAGCAGCAGTACATACATGGACTTTACGCCCACAAGGGGTTCATGAACTATGCAGTTTAATAACCAGCTTTTCGGTTTGTGTAGTTATGCTTATTCTTGCACCAAGAGATCTTGTAGCTCCAGGCGGTACAAGAGCCCATGCTCCTTCCGTCGTACCCTTAGAACGTGCCGCCTCGCTGCGCCGTGCGTTTCACATTACAAGAGATTTCCAGGGTAGATACTTTTTTTTTTTTTTTTTTTTTTTTTGGAAAGGTGTTTTAGGTCTAAGTGGATGCACCTGTGCTCGTTTAATTTTTATGATGAAGCAACCGCCTTTTCCGCGTGACGTTGTCCCAAATCTCGAGCCTGTTCCGCTCCAATGTAACGAATTCTGTCAACCACTAACCGTTAAGTTCACCAATGGTGCTTGGCGTGAGTGGTCCAACGTAGCGTATTCCGTGCCTGTGATTTGTCACGGTTTTTGGTTTCTTAGACGTGCCTTTTAGAGCTACTTACGCAAAAAAGAACTCGCTCCATAAAGAACTTCTACTCCCTTGTTACGCACGTTTGGCTGAATTCCGTAACGCAGATGGCAGACTCCCCTGCCCTTATTCTGTTAACTAGGTCGCACATATGTCGTAGCGGCTTCGTGACTTCGAGACAATAGCGCGTTTGCAAATGTTAAACCGTACACAATGTGGTAGGGTGTATGATGTTTGCTTAGGACAAACGCGCAGCCAGACCGGTCTGCTGTAGAGCTGCATACGTCTGTTCTGGCGTAAGCGTGGGCTGTAGGCGAAGTATGCGTGGGTAGGGACCGTCAATCGGTACTCTAGACAGGTGCGGCGTAAGACGACCAGTTGTTAATGGAAGACGCCGTTGACAAAGGACGCGTGCCGGTTGGTAAGTCCGTACTTTTTTCTGAGGTAATATCCGGTCTTGCCCCTGTAGCCGACCCTACCAAAGCGCCATGAGCGAAGGGCACGTGGGGTAAGTCTTGGTTGCGCCAGACTCCCCCTGTCGCAGCAGTAGGGGTCCCAGTCCGTGTCTCTGTCCCTAGGCCGTATGCCTCTACGCTTAACCCGCTTTTGTGCGACCAAATTACGTCGCAACGGGCGGTGTAGCTGCATCTACTGGCACAGACAGAAGGCGCGGCCCTTGTTCCCTCTCTTTCATTTCCACAGCATATGCTCGTGGAGTAGTATATTAGGTTCAAACGCATGCTTGAGAGCCAAGAAGAGGCTACACTCCGGTTTGTGAAAGTGCCTCGCGTCACTTGCGAAGGCTTATGCCATCCGTTCCTCTTTACGACAGAACCTACTGCGGCTGCTATAGTGCTGACGTCAACGCGGCCTTTCCACCTCTCTTCTCTTTTCTAACGTCAGAACTATAGTCAGTCTGCAGGTAGGTTCCCCGGCCATTTCGTAACAGTCAAGAAGCCGTATGGCATAAGCCTTCGCAAGTGACGCGAGGCACTCCCACCAACCAGAGTGTAGCCTGTTCTTGGCTCTCAAGCATGCGTTTGAACCTAATATACTACTCCACGAGCATATGCTGTGGAAATGAAAGAGAGGGAACAAGGGCCGCGCCTTCTGTCTGTGCCAGTAGATGCAGCTACACCGCCCGTTGCGACGTAATTTGGTCGCACAAAAGCGGGTTAAGCGCAGAGGCATACGGCCTAGGGACAGAGACACGGACTGAAGCGACGAGCGGCCATCGGCTTACCTTTTAGAGCTTAAAGAACAACGATAACCTGTTTATTCCGTCAGACAGCCGGCAGCCCTCTGCCTGAACACGTGATCTTCGCCATCTTCCGTCTTGAGTGGCCGATGTACTGTCAACGAATGTAAGAGTACAGTTACCATGTGTGACCAGCGAATCTATAATTTAGTCCGGTGACAGGAAACTTTTCCTCGGAAGAGAAGGTGCCAAACTGAGGATGAGAACCTAGACCAAAGAGAACCCCGCATCATGTATGTGCTAGTTCTACCCGCGGAACGATAGGTACTATTTGCTCAGCACCGGCGGACGCGGCTGTACCTGAGCACGGTACGCTTTAGTGCATATTTTTACCGAAATGGAAATTGAAAGCTCCATTCAGTTCTGTTTGGGAGGGTGCAATCCAGCACTCGACTCGTGCAAACCCGAACCTCTCTGCGAGTCCGTCAACGCACACTGGTTGCTCCACAGTCTACGCGTTTGCGGTGTATTTATAGATGGTTCTCTGACAGCACACATTCTCCGATAACTCGCGTATACTGACCAATAATTCCTTGTGGGATGGCAATACCGCTGCCGGCGGTCAAACGTCGCTGTCTTTTCCGCCTAGGGGACGCAGCGCTGATCGTTTCTTTTAGACTGGACCCTAGACAAGAGCTCTATACCAAATACTAACTCGTCCGACGGTGACGAGTTAGCCATGGAACTGACAAAAGGAAACGGTGGGACGCGTTTGTCCTCTACCCGTTATATTCAGTCTCTGCGTCGAGTTCGTAACTGCCTTCCTCCATCTGCGTTCGTGTGCTGAACTCATATCTACAGTCAAGGCTACATAGCAAGTGGTCCGACGTTGTGACGGCATTTATCCCGATGAGTGACATTAGAGACGAAATTTACCATGAGTAGCCTGGTAACACATTGAACACTGTGCAGACGAATATGTTCTGGAGGGGAGGTGAGCCGTCTATTTGAAGTTACTCCTCGGAAAAGGAAACATACCAACTCCATACCACAACACAGTCATACCAAACTCGACGTACGGGCAAGTTGCCGGGAACCTGAACTCTGATACATCGTTGGATTATCACGGTTATATTATCGATTGGAAACCATGCACGCCGTCCAGGATTCAACTCAGCATCTGGCCAGGTGGCGTTGACTCAGCACTGCAAGGCACAATAAAATGGGCGGACGGTATGATCGTTGGGACGACCCAGACTACATCGCTGCACGTAGGCTATTGTGCACGCATTGCATTTTTGACTCGACGCTAAACATCTGCCTAGGACACTTCTACGCCCTTGTCAAATCTGTGAATATAACATGTGACACATCCTCTATAGCTAGTCCATCGAATTATTTAATCCTATATGTATACCGATAAAAACGCCACGATTGCTCTCAGCAATGCAACCACGATGATCAACGGGGTAGGCTACCGGTTACAAACGCAATTTTCTACCGTTGGCCTCGCCGTCATAACCTTTCTGGCGATTTCTCTGCTACTGTAGATGTCCATCTCAATAATCCCATTCCATATGTATATAATATATTACTAGCATGTATGGTCCAAAATCAACGATTTGCCATGATCATGTCGAATTCGTCCATGAGTGATTCCGTTTCTTGTAAAATAGCTTGAAGAGCATCGTTGCGTGTCCACGTCTGAAGGTGAATCTCTCGATCCGAGTCGGTGTCCCCCGGAATAGGGAGCAGTTCATCGTAGCCCATTGTCAACTGTACCATGCGTATTCGTTCGTAA
The DNA here is from genome assembly GCA_000934395.1 of Fistulina hepatica ATCC 64428. Classification (NCBI taxonomy): domain Eukaryota; kingdom Fungi; phylum Basidiomycota; class Agaricomycetes; order Agaricales; family Fistulinaceae; genus Fistulina; species Fistulina hepatica. The sequence goes on along the minus strand of KN881616.1, from coordinate 153,391 downwards.
GTCGCGCGTATCAGGTTTGGTGAACGAATTTTCGTTGAACCCGGAACCGTCTTGTTAGAATCCACGCTATTGGACGTCCGGTGGAAAAAGAGGCGTGCCGATACATCCGCCGCAGGTCCAAGGTGCACGATGCGTGGCCTGCCCTGTGCTGGCGTCCTAGGCGATCCGCGGAAGGCAGGTTGACGGTCGACTAAAAACGGATTGACGGGCGATCCTGAAATGCGAGGAGATGCAGAAGTACTGAGAGACGGTGAAAGGTTGGGGGATGCGTCCGGGGAGGGGAGGCCTGACAATCTGAGGCGCGGCTTTGAGAATGCGGACGGGGACGACAACCTCCTAGCGCGCGGCGAAGGATGGAGAATGCCGCTGCGTTGTTGCATGACAAGCTTTTGACGTAACTCTACAAGCTTCTCCTGCAAAAACACTTGCATTTGTATGCGCAGTGGGTTGCGGAAAGCACATAGAAACTGAAAAAAGGACCATGTCGCGTAGTCGACGGCACGGGGACTGCTAAAAGCCGTTGTACTTGTTTCGACTGCAGAGGATGCAAACGGGTCATAGTCAAACTGGCCGCTGGCACGGGGAGAGGGAGTCGGGGAAGGAGAGGCCGAGTGATCTCCACCGAATGCAAATGACGTGCCACCTTCCTCTAGAAGCAGGACCAGTCTGGCGCGTAGACGGGTCCAGATGTCTGGGATGCAAGACGACAACACTGATTGAGCGCGCACAATTAGTGTTTTGATGATTTGGAGCGTGATAATGAACGTGGGTATCCTGGGGGTTTTCAATGATGATGTGGAAGGACGTTTTCCTTCAGGTTTGGATGACGGAACGGAGCCTTCCAGCGCATCAAGAGCCGAAAACGCGTAAGAAAAAAGTCGGACCCAAGCGCTCTCGAAAGCAATCCGTTTCCACTTGTTATTCATATCGTCTGACGCCAGCTCCCCCTTGAACGACATGACCAGAGGCAATATCACACGGGCCAGCATATTATAAGTGGGCGTGCATTTTTCTACTTCTGCCATCATGTCTACTCCCGATAGAAAAAACGACTGAGCAACGAGGGGAATAAATGTATGACGAGATGGAAACGCCGCCAGATTGCCTTGGGATGACGCTTGTTCGCATGCCGCTAGACCCGATGCACAGACTTGACCTACGACAAGACGACGAAAAGAAAGATCGTCAACGCAGGCTGGATTCATCAACATGCGCGAAACGGAGCTGTAAAAAGGAGAGAGATCCATCGATATCGCCTGCGATGTGATAACAGGGACCAGTATTTCCAATGTTCCCATCGCCTCCTTGGCGTCAACATGTTCCTTTTGAGCAAAAACATAGTTAGAGAACTCCCCGAAAAAGGATGCGATGTCATCTTGGGAAGATGGATCCTTGAGCATTATGTTGATAATGTCGACGGCGTAACGGAGTGTCTGCGGTCGGACATGCCCATGACTTTTAGCAATAGCGAGCACCAATGTCAAGTAGTCCAATCTCATCAACGACATATCGCTCGTTGATTTGACCTTCTCGGAAGCGACGTCACTTGGATCGTTTCCAGGGAGCGTCTCGTCGTCTTTAAGGGAGTTATCTGCTAGTGTTGCTGCCCGACCGGGCGCTTCTGTGTGCTTTGCTTTCGCAGACGTCTTCGAGATCACAGCACCCAGGGCTTCCACTCCATCCTGAAGAACGTTCTGCACCACAACCGATGTTTTATACAGGAAAGGCGCCATGTACGCCAGCATTCGTAGAAAGCGTTCTGCTCTGGATATAGAAGTGTCATGGGCAACAACTGTCAGAAGCAGACGAACAAAATCATCGATGGCAAGATGACGTGTTTCGTATTCTTCTGGAAGGTGGAGTGCGTCCAATGCATCCAGATTGACGTTGTTTATGGCGCCTTGCCGCATCGACGCGATGAAGGTCTGGGTCTTTTCTTCTGCCGTGATCACAAGAAGTGCCTCTCGTTCCTGTTGCTTATTGACACCGACTATTCCTGCAGTGTCCACCATAACGGCCTCGTACTCCTTACGAAGGGTCGAGAAAAGTGCGAACACGCTCTTGGCAATCCAATCCCTGTCGGCGCCAGGAGCAGATATAACGGTGGAGAGGGAGTCAAGGCTTTGGAAAACGAACCCTTCTCCGTGAAGAGCAAAGAATCGGTCGACAGCGTACGCGATCGCGTAACGGATGCCCTCGTGAGATTCGTGTTCAGCATACACTTTGAGAAGCGCAGGCATGAAGAGTGCGTAACCGTTGCCTGAAGTAAACAGTCGCTTAAATCTGGTACTAGCCGTCATGAGAGCTGAAAAGAGCGGCTTTTTCAGTAAGACAACAATTGTATCAGATAGTACGTCCTTACCGATGAGACTTGAGCCTACGATGCTGATATCGTCGCCGTGATGCAGAAGAATTCGGTTAATGCCGTCAATAATAACTGCAAGTTCAGCTCTGTCGTTGAGATGACGAGGAAGAGATCGAAAAACCTGCACAGCAAGTAGCAGATAACTTCGAGAAAGCATTAACGACAATGTCGATATGACTGCGTCGGTGGAGCTCGCGTCCGCGGACCGAGAGTGCCCAGGAAGAAAATCGCTGGGGTCCAGATGCACAGATTCGTTAAGTAGACCGTCCCTAGTATTTACGGGCAAAGTGAGTCGCGTCATGCCTTTCCGGACTATCTGAACATCTTGAGGATTCCGTTTCAGCATGCTGTGGAACAGCATGTTTTGGGAAACCCGGACCATAGTGACGCGAACTACTAAGGCCTTGGGGACAACATAATCCGGAATACGCGAGAATGGCGCCCTCGGAAACATCGGGCTGCTGGGTGCGGCAGCGCTAAACCATAATGCACCGGATGGTACGAAGAATTGCTCCAATTTGGCGCGGCGGAACTCTCGGGTATTCAGATCGCTGACCTGAGCGACGAGCTTTGCGAGAATCGGAGTCATATATGCGAAATCCGCCAGGACGTCATCGTTGCCAACCTCCAGACGAGCCGAATACTTTAGAAACCCAGCAACGTCGTTGAAGATATGATAAACAGTTGGGGGAGGGAGCACCCGTCGTATGTGGATGAACGCATGAAGGACTGTGGTTGCGAACGATGTATCCTTTTGTGCTCCGGTAAAGTAGTCCATAAGAGGCCGCAGAAGAAGGGAAGAGTCGTTGCGCATAATGTCCATGAGAGCATGGCGGGTTGCTGAAGCAACGGAAACATCCGGATCGTACACTAGGGCAGCGTATCGCGGTAAGGCAGAAGCCAAAGAGGGCACAAAAACTGCTCGACGTTTAACGCCTGTAGCTGGTCCTCCAGTGCTAGAATTGCGACGCAATAACGCGATATCATCAGGCCGTGAATTTTCTCGAGACGCAGCAGGACGCTTCGGAGAAGAGGTTGGACTGACGGCTGGGGACACGGCAGGCGTAATAGTCTTGGGCGAGTCCAGCGTGTCAAATTGATGGGCGGGAAGCAACGACATGGGGATCCTTTTTATCTCCAGACGTCGGTCGACATTAGAATCTTCGTCAGCCCATCCAATGTCCGCAAGACGTTTCCTCATTTCTCGAGGAATCTTATCCTTTGAGTCGTCTGGGTCGTCCTCGGCGACATATTGACCAGACCCTACATCAGTGGCAATGAAAGGCAAAGGTACGCGACCAAGCTTGAAAGCACGATGAGTACGGTCCGTAATGATCTGTTGAGACGCGATTTGGAAGCGCCAATTGATCAGGACAGAGATACGACGAGCAACCAGCAGCCTTGTCCGAGCGTCTAGACTATAAGTGGGAAATGTGATGATGTTGATTTGTACGACGTGAAGAAACGAACCTCTGGAGGTCTGCTTCAAGAATGGCCTTTAAGTCTGCAAATGCCTTATCTGCACATTGCATCAACATGAAGCAGGCCTGAAACGGATGAACAAAGAATGCAGTGGACGTAAAGCTGCCAACATACGGAAGCAACGACCGTAGGATCAGTTAGATCCAGATTATTATTCCAAACAATTGGTGCAATTATTCGAAACTCGTTTGCCGACAGAAGGACAGCGACGGAGACCAATAGCTTCAAGATCTTCGGGACAAAACCCTTGGCCAAGGATGCCATCAGGTGATCCTTCGGTACGCCTACTTCTTCGGTCACGTTATTTTGGGTAGGCGAACGGCTATCCGAAGTTGGCGAAAGCACCATGGTACTGCGTCTCTGATGAGATTCAGCGTCAAGGTGATCCTCGTTCAAATAAATGATACCTGCCTGGTTGTTCGTGCGCCCACCTTGTTTGATCAGATTTTGAAGCTGGCTAATCTGAGATATAGTCTCCGGAACTTGCAAGTCAGTGAGAATCATAACTTCCGGTGACCGATAGTACTCCGCGAACCACGAAACACAATGAGACAACCATACAGGACTAGGAAATCCAGAGTTATTGACAAGAGAACGAAAATTCATGCGCCTTACATTTTCGCAGTCCGTGTGAATAATCGTATTTCACGGAAAAGGACTGCAAGTAATAGTCGTTGTACAGGAGGAACTTTGACAGTCTTCGTCTGTGCCGTCATCTGTTCAAAACAATGACAGCCACCAAATACAGAAGATTCACCTTGGCTTCAAGAAGTATACCTAGGCGCGACTCGAGAGCAATAAGGAATTTAGATACCTCTGAGTATGTCTCTGCGTTCTGGATTCGCCTTCAGTGCGCTGACCAAAAAAAAGAGAGGCATCCGCCTCACCAGGGATCCTTGGTCGCGACGGAGCTTTTGTACTCGCGCGATCATTTCAATGAGGAGGCATGCTTGTCCTAAGCGCAAGGCGCCCCAGGGCTTATCACCCCCTTCTGACGACAATTTGGATCCCGGGTCACTCATCAGCGCAATCGACATCATTCCTGCGTCGTATGTCCAAAAATCGGACATAAATTTGGATATTGCGTCCAAAGCGCAGACGTGATTGACGACAACCATATCTTTGGAAGACGCAGCGCAAAGAAAGAGGGGCTTGAAGAACAACTGTGGAAACAGCCTTGCAACGGCTCGCAACACACGCGTCAGGGCGGGCGAGGGACCAACAGGTGGGTCGTTGACCAGACGCTGGAAAATTGTTGTCAACAATGCATATTTTCGACAAAGGAACGCTACCCACATCGACGAGAAAAGGGAAAACGGTTGCAATGACTGCATTGCGAGTTTTTTCTTCCAGAGCTTGCAAGAACATCTCTACTTTGTTGCAAAGCTCGATCCAGTCGGAGTTTTGGACCTTGGAACAGGTAGTTAGCAGCAGCCAAGTGAGCTTTGGCAAGCTCAACTGACGAATCGTTCCAAAACATGGTCTACGGAAGGCTTCCAGGTCTGAGCGGCATTGATATACCATTGCGATATCAACGACGAAGCCCACTCTGTTGTGCTGCGACGCCCATGTAGCTCTATCACAACTCGAATAGTATTTTCACGAGCTTCTGAACCCGGAATGTTCAAGTTGCTGCCAACGGGTAATCGATCTATCTCAGGTACGACACGCGTTCGTAGAACATGCATAACCAAGCTCGCTTCAGTAACATGTAAAGGCAGGAGCGAGCCTGCCAGCGCGCCAAGTACTCTCGAATAGATGGCGGTCAACAATGGCGTATACGTTGTGGGGGCGGGGTAAGTGCGCCAGAATTGCTGCATTTTCAATCAATACCGGCAAGCATAGGTAATACCAGTCTACTCACCTCAGCGTAACGTCGGTACAACCAACGAGCAGTGGCAGGAACGCTCGTAAACAAACACTTTGCAAGCCCCTCGGAGACTATAGCGACACGGACAGTAGAATCATCTTCATCATTAAGGAAGAGGGCGCTGTATTCCTCTTCCACAGCAGTGATATCTAATTTGTCGCCATAGCGCCCTTCCACCACGGCCTGTACGAGTTCTTCTATATGCCTATTTGCCTGAGTATCCGCGACCGCGGAGAGGCAAGAGAAAAGGCTCTGAGTAAGGGTCAAGACGGATGTAGGAACCGTTGCTCGATAGCTCAGATCTTCGAGCGCGAAACGCAAGGCAGCAACAGCACGCATGCGGAATGGTGTTGGCGCTATGATTGCTTGGCAGCACCAGACGCACCGGTCAATTCCAGCACTCTGTTGCAGCAATATAAGAGTAAGAAAGATAATATGAAGAAGCAATTACCTCGTCAACAGGTGGCCACGTCTTGAGCATGAGCTCAAACGCATCAAGTGCCATTGTTCGTTCACTGTCAATACGAGAACCCGTCTCAGTCGTCAAGAATGCACCTAATAACTTGTAAAGCACTAGATTTTCTCGCGGAACCTGTGGTGCAACTCGACTTGGGTCTTCGGGCGACGCGTGCAGGGACAAAACCTGTAGTAAAGGACCGACAGAAACGCCCTGTTGCGATGTCGACAAGGAGGGAGAGCGATCATGACGAATTGTAGTATTCGCGACAGAATTGCCCGACTTGAATGTCAGATAGAGAGTGGAACCACTGGGACCATGCGTCTCAAGTTTGGACTTGGCCTGATCAGGCATACTTTCCAAGTATACAGCATCCATGATGTCTGCAGCAAACCGTTGTGTACTACGTGCTGACGCGCTCTGCGCTTGCTCGACGACTTGTCGGAAGCCGCCCAGCCGGGCTAGTTTGCGGGGCAGGGGGCTACCTGAGCGCGGGCTCGCAGACCGTCGAGGCTGCGGCTGCTGAAGTACGTGTTCGCGGACTGTATCCCATGGTGAATTGTATTGATTCAGATTAGTAGCATTGTCGCGCCCCGTCTGCAGGGGTTGATTGGGACCCTGGAAGTCGTCAGGCTGAGACTCTTGAACAGCTGAAAGACTGGATGAATGTCCGAGTGAGCTGTCAATTTTCGAAGTTTCCGACGATTTGGTACGCCTCGAAGAAGCAGACTTGACTGTATCGAAGGAAAACAGGCGGCGAGGTTTGCGAGGCGGCACCGTAGGTTCAGTCATGCCGTAAATTTGGTAATTAACGATGGTGGCAGAAGATCAAGAAGTTCCAAGATACATCGGGTCATTCCAGCAGCTCAAAGAGTGCACAATTACATGAAAAAGAGAGTCGACCTTGACTTGCTATCATTTGACCGCGTGCGTTGTCCGCACCCGCAGACGGGGAAGTTTTCTAAAATGGAAATACCGCTCGGTGTCCGTTACACGTGGCGTAAGTGGCAGTGGAGAAACTAAGAACTTCAACCAGCTGCGAGCTACGATTGTCCATCGAACATACAAAAATTTCTCCCGGAGTTCTATAGAGACGCTTTTCATCGACTTCTGGGGTGACTGTTTTATTGAACTTGGTTCTTGGATAGCCTCAAGCAGCACAGTGGCATGGCCTCTCCAACTTTTTTTTGTCTAGCTTTTACTGGCTCTCGGCCAGTGACATCTACCCTTCTCTTTCGCCATCTTGCAATGCACGTCAGCCGGCAGCTGTACAGAGCAGTTTCGGTCCATTGATCTCGACGCTGACTGACGCTGGGCACACAAGACAAGCGGTGATACCCTGACGCTGAAGCTCGTCACCGAGGGCTCATCCTCGACAACATTGGCTTTCAAGTGTACCTCGATCAGCTATTCGACCTGTGCAATGAGGAGTTCACGTTCGATATCGACATGTCGCACTTGCCGTACTGGCTGAACGGCGTGATGTACTTTGCCGAGATGGACGCTGATGGTGCTCTTCTGAGTATGAGAACAACAAGGCTGGCAGGCGCCCAGTACGATACCGGTTATTGCGGCTCCCAGTACTCGCATGTCGTCAATGTTGATTAACGGCGAGGTACGCCTATCATTCATATTCTCCTTTACGTAGCTAATGTCTGTGCAGGCTATAACACCCTGATCCCCCAAAAGAGCTGCATCAATCAATGATCTCAACGCGGACATCGGTTACTGTGGTGCCTGCTGCTCGGAGATGAACATCTGGGAGGCCAACTACAACACCGTCGCTTTCACTCCGCACGTTTGCACTGTCGAGGGTCAGACACGTTGCTTTGGCACCGATTGCGGTGATGAATCGACACAGGCGAACGGTAAGATGGCGCTAGCGACAAGGATGGCTGCGACTCCAACTCTTACTGCACGGGCGACGCAACCTTCCTTGGCCAGAGTTTCACTGTCGACACCAACTCCGTCATCACCATCGTTACGCAGTTCATCGTGTCCGACAACACTAGCACCGACACACTTTTCGAGGTCTGCAGCTTCTACGTCGAAGGTGACATCATCATCTCGAACTCGGCGGTCTCCGTTAGTGGCATGGAGGTGTACACGTCCATCACATACGATTGTTGTATAACACACAGAAGACCGCCTCCGGTGACACGAACTCGTTAGAGGACCGCAGCGGGCTCGCCCAACTCGGCAGAGCCTTTGGAGACAGTATGGTGCTCGTGTTGAGCTTGTGGAACGACCACGAGGCAAATATGCTGTGGCTTGATGGCGACTACCCCGCGATTGTGAGCCCCACCAGCCCCGGTGTTGCTCGTGGATAATGCCCCACTGACTCTGGTGTCCCGGCGACTGTCGAATCGGAGTACTCGAACTCGCCGGTCAAGTTCTCCAACATCAAGTACGGTCCTATCGATTTGACCTACTATATAAGTGTACGTATGTTCCTTCGTCTCTATTCCTCACGCTCCCATCGTCTTCCATCCAGATACGTAATATGTCTCTTCGGCGCTTTCCAGCCACAACCTTAGATCGACGTGACATAAACTTGCCGTTGTCGATCCGCCTCTTGCAGTGGAGACCAAGAAATGGTATTGGTTTGATATAAATCTCTGTTCAAGGTTTGTACTCAACGTCAATGTATTGGTGCAGTGTATGTATTGGTGGTATTGGTGGCAATTTGGTGCAGTGTGTGAATCCAGATTTCTTTTACAGATCAGGTCGCTTGCTCATATCTGCACTCGACTAGTGGTACTTACGTTCTATGGCAGCATGCCTGCTAATGCTGAGAGCCCTTGTCCTTGATGCGTCCGTCGCCCTGAATGTCGGGTCGCTGGGTTCGCAGGCTGTACATCTGTCAATTGTCGAAACATGCTCGAATACACTTCAGTGCATCCTCATAATCACACTGGTTCTTGGCCCGCGCACGCAGACCGGCTGCCTTGGCAGAGAAGCCTTTCTAAACACACGTCGGTCCCATGTAAAATCCTGCAAAAGACTGCGACGCAAGGCAACTTATGCCTGTCTTCGTGTGACGGTCGATCGTAGTCTGCCTATGGGATAGTGCAACGCCGTTACGCAGTCATTACGCCCGCCGGGTCACCGGTCCATCGAATTCTTTGGTCTATAAGTAGATATCACTGCGCAGAACTGCATGGAAGGTACTTCTGAAACTAGCCATTGACGTGGATCTACTGCGCACACGCTGCTGCTGCGATATAAGACCCAGGAGCTACACCGTGAGGTTCAGGTTCTTTCTGTTCGGTACTGAGTGCCCTGTGTCGTTTGAACTATCCCGGTAAAGAGATGATTGGCGTCACCAGGTGCGTGCTTGGACTGTGGATTGTGGTGCGCTTCCGCTGACGCCTAGATAGTCTCTTGTTGTCCTTGCTGGCTCTACCGGCTTTGGTGTCGCCATTGACGTTAAGTACTCCAGACGATGTAACTTCTGGAGGTTCGTTGACTGTCACCTGGACGACCTCTTCGGATGATCCGTACGTTGTGCCCAATGTTTCTGACTGGGTAGTGGGATTTACATAAGGACCAGGTCTACGTTCGGGTTGTACATCGTCGCGGAAGATACGGGCACAACTCTTGCTATCGACAGTAGCGTCACTACTTCCGATGACAGTGTTGCGGTTGATCTCCCTACTATCGACTCTGGGTGAGCCTTCGCGGGATCGTTACGTGAACGCCCGCAGTCTTTATTTATGCGTATACTTACACAGAACTTACTACCTGGAGGCTGTTGATATATCTAACATCACGGATGTTTATTCGTCAAGCGATGACTTTACAGTAACTGCCGCGTCATCCTCTGCAGGATCGAGTAGCACCAGCGCAGTGGCATCAGCATCCGCGTATGTTAACATCCGTCTCTGAGGTTATGTCTCTCATCGTCTATCATTGCCTGTGCAGTTCGGCAGCGACGGTGACCAGCGCTTCTGCTGCCTTGAGCAGTGCTTCCGCCGCCGTGAGCAGCTCTTCCGCCGCCTCCGCCAGCTCTTCGACCGCCTCGAGCAGCAAGTCGACCACAACTAAGACGTCGACGACAACCAGCAGCACAGCATCGTCTACCTCGTCGTCTAGCTCGAGTGGCGCCTTGAGACTGGGTACGGATCGTTCGGGTGTGACAATGGAAACGTGAGCTGACAATAATATGCACTGTCAACAGATTTGTTCGATGCTCCTATGGCTATGGCGTTTTCTTTACTGGTTGGGTTGGCTGCTCTCGTTTGATGTGTGGGGTATCTTGGACATTGGAACTTTTTCAGTTTTAAAACCTTGATGGACTTGTGTGGGTTGCAACGGCTTTTCGCCTATCCACTCACATGTCAGCCAGAACAGTTGGACTTGCACTACAATATTCTTCACAGGAAGCCGCATATTTTTTCTATGCAGACTTTCTTCAGTCGTTCACGAGTTTACGTAGGATTTTTGTCGTATCGTAATGAGCCTTAGGGTTTTTGAATGGTTTTTGAATGTTGCCCATAAGATGATTCCGGTACTGATATCAGTATTGGCTAGTGGTGGCAGTTGAAAAGGCTAGGTAGTTGCCTGGTCTCTTCATGCAAGTATGTATGCTTCGAGACCTGACTGGAGCTGGTCAAATATTATATGCAAAGGCGCTGGTGCAATTCATCTGGCTGGATCATTACTGATGGTCAGCGGCCTTCACAGGTTTGCGTCTCCAAACTCCATCTCTGATTTGTCCTCATTTGCATCAGGTCAAGTCTCGAGTTTACTACATACATATTTAAGGACGACTGTCAACGACCCTATTCGACCCATTCAACTTGCCCACTTGCCCAGCGATCGCCCCACATAACGCGCTTGTGATATACTTTTCTTAATTCCCTGTATTCGCGAATGAATTCTTCCACATCATTGGCGAAGCCCGCATGGGGAACAGAGGCTGTGCGAGGCGTGGGCGAATCTGATGGGGTTTCCGACCCAGCAGTCGTGAACGATGCTGACAGGGTGCTGGCGGAAGAGAACGAATCCGACGAGATAAAAGAGTTGGCCAAGGCTTCCGACTTGTCGTCTTGTGCAGTCGTCGCATGGCGTAATCGCATCAATAAGAATTGCGGGCTGTATCTCTGTCGCTCCCTTGAGCATCATGCGGCCAGTAGACACAGATTGGACATACCTGGTATACCTCCTTTTGTGTCCTTTCAGTCTCTTTCCATCGGGATTCCATCGCTTTTGCCTCATCGAACGCTTCTTGAGTCTGGGCACGCAAAGCATATAGGTCGTCCTGCATTGCTAGATTACTTTCTGCACGTCTGCGTATGAGTTCGCAGCGAGTGCTACCAAGAAATGTAGCACCTACTAGCTATTGATTCGTTGGCCATCCCGAGTTCATTCTGGGCTTCATACATTGCTTTGACTCGTGGCAGCGAATAAAATATTGCTTGAAAGTAGACTGGATCGTTCAAAAGGTCCTGGAGCTCATCGCGACTTGACAGACAAACAACATTGAATAATCAATCATTCGGCCAAGAGAGGGTGGAACTTATGTACGTCAGGTGCGATAGTTCTGGGAAGTCGCGCGTAAAAGGGGTGGAAAGAGATATGTGTTCCTGCATTTTTCACAACAGGCAAAGACGACACGAATCACAGTAAAGCCGTTCCAGCCGAAATCGCTTGGACTGCTTTCCAAACAGGAATGAACCTCCAAACGTTCTTGATCGTCCAACGATCGTCGCGGCGAACTCGGTACTGGTCAAGGTTTTGCAGTCCAGTCACAATTAGCAAAGATTTCGCTAACCAAAGATCCAAGCCGAAGAAAATAATAAGCACCGAGTACTGAGTAGACGGATGCTGTGGATTGAAATGGTGATCAAGCCCTTTCAGCGAAGTGACGACACGGCCTTCACAACGGCCCGATGGCGGCCTGCTTCGGACTCCGCTGAGTCGAACACCTACCTGTGCATCACAAGTAGAACCAATGCTAGTGGAAGCAATGGAAGCAATGGATCAGAGTTGCACCTTGAAGCTGGAGAGCTGTAGGTATGAACAGAAATTTTCTTTCCAAAACATATGATATTGTGATGAGTGGTTTATCAGGATATTAGAGAGTTTGTTCAAAAGAAGTTGTTTAAAGAACTCTCTATTACCTGCCAAGTGGCGACTAGCGACTCGGCGCTGACTAGGACTCCTGGTACTTATGTAGTATTGCTCTCAGATGTCATCACACGATATGCTGGTTGAGCTTTACACTCGGTCGAATGTGCTGGGAGCGGAAAGCCTTTTGGAAGTCGAAGGTAATGAAAAAAAAAAAGGCAACTTCCAGTGTTGGTGTCGTTGCCAGACGCGGTCCAGTCACCCAGTTGAGAACATTGGCCTTCGAAGTGACCATTGAGCACAAATATGTAAGAAATCATGTATTCATAAGCCGCTTGAGATCATGAGGGTACTTGCAAGTCGCGGTAACCGGTTGCCGGTATCATACTTAGCGCCCGCGCATTCAAACAGGCCATCGTCAGCGTCCATCTCGGCGAAATACACCTCACCATTCAGCCCACACGATGAACTTGATATGTCGACGCCGAATATGAACGCCTAGCTGCGCAGATCGAACATCTGGTACGTGTTTGCGTCCTCGAGCAGATACACACGAGCGCCGACGTTGGTCACGTACTCGCCCTTGGTGATGAATGTCGTCGTCAGGGTGCCACCACCTGTGGTAATGCCGTAGGTGCTATTGTGGTCGGTGCCATCGGTCGCGCAGTTCTGTGGTGCACGCCACGGGATCGGGGCAGATCGTCGTGTTCCGCTCGTTGCCAGTGTAGTAGTTGGTATGTCTGTTTGTGATGTGCGTCCAGCGCCAGTTGGAGTCCAGCACGATGGACCGGGACGACGTCGTGTAACTGCCGCTGAAGGCGCGTTCCACAATAGTGAGGGATGAATGCGATTCCGTCGCATATGTGCCGACTTGCTGGCCGATGACTACGGGGAGCAAGGCAACCAGTGAATAGAACACGGAACTTCGGTACATGATGAGAAGACGAGAAACGACGCGTCGAGTATCGCTGACCCACAAGAACTCACAGCTGTATTTTGTAGACGCACCGATCTTTCGAGTATTTGTCGCGGCTGTTGACTGTAGTGAATACATTCCCTATATCCAGGTATTCAAATCCTTCCTACCAAGAAGGCGGTGACTACTTACCAGCACCGAGGACTGTCCGACTCTCGAGGTGTGCTGCCATCCGCCGAAGACAGTGTCAACGTTGCCCGCAATCTATTGTCAAACTGATCTTCAGTGCATACCGTAGTCTGCGCACCTTTATTCAATATGCAGTAAGTAAGGAATCTACAAGAGTAGTAGTTCAGTCGAGCGAAACATTCTGTTTCAGAAGGCCCTTCCCAAGGAACGAGTATGCCTCCCTCGACTATCAACGTGGAGGTCCGTTACATTAGTAAGAGACAGGGCACACCAAGATCAAAGCACAGGATCAGCAGACTTGCTCATGGTAAAGTACCATGAAAATTGAGACGGTTCTTCTTCGCTGCATTTGAATTTCTGAATGTCGAACACCAGGCTGAGATAGCAGCTGACGGGCCATGGTCTTGAGAACCACGGCGAGCATCGAGAGAACTGGATAAATCCACACAAGGTGCGAACTACAGCACCAATAGAGCAGCTGTCGAAAAGTCGAGATAGCATCCGAAGTTCAAAACACGCATTGCATTAAGCAGAGGTACTATGATTGGACATCAATGCGCTAGAAGTCAAGGTAGTCCCTACCACCGGTCCAGCCTGTTGTCGCGATCGTGCCGGTACCGTATGGATCGTCCATAGCTCCACTGTCAGCGTCCTTGTAGGAGAACTCGGTTTTGAACTTGCTCTCAAGGGATACCATCATGGCAATCAACTTTTCAGCAGCTTGTTGAAGAATTTCCTGGGGGGTAACACTGCCGTCCGTCTGAATTCGGATCTCAAAGTTGGGCTGCAGCGGATGCGACACTCTGTAGCCAGCGAAGAGCACCTGCGGCATGGCCAGCAGCTGGCTGTTGATGAATTGAACTGTCAGCGTCTTCCAGCTATCGAAAGAGATGAACTAACGCGCGCAACATGTTTGCAAGCGTATGATCTTGCTTCACAACCTTGATTGTCGCTGCGTTTGGTACCTTGGTGTCTTCGTTGACCTCGACACTAGTTCATCGCTAAGAAAGAGAATGTGACGACATATTCGATGATACACACGCTTTCTCCCCATCTTCCAAAACGAAAAGCTCGAAACGATTGGGAATATTCATGAATTTCCGATGTGCATTGATAGAAAAGAAAATAATAAAAGACAAACAACTGAGAGAAACCTGTACGCGGAAGTGGAAATGGGGTCGAATGACTCATGATGACTATCATTTGATGGCACGTGGGAGCATGGCAACTGTCTGGCGTTTTTCAAGTTACGGGTGTCCGCGCCGACGTCTCGCTCTCACTTTCAAATATACCCTCCTCGCCTTGGCCTTGCTCTCCTAGATCGGTGCTGCAAACAGCCATCTGGTTTCCAGTCGTTCTGGCGCGAACTTATACGCCAGCTATTGTGGTCGTCGCTCTCGCTTCCCTACTTACCCCCGTCAGCACCGAACTTCATATAGATCACTGCACTGGCTGTTCAGTCTTTTGTCTGTGTCCATGACGAAATTCGGCGATTTTCAGCCGCTCTGTCGGAACGTGCCCTCGTATCCGTGGTGTAATCTGTTCTATCGTCAGGTATGTGTACCTCCCACACCTCGAGAACTATGCGTGTGGGCAGAGGCGGAGAGCATTCCTTGTTTGGTTCTTCCATACGTCGACAATACCTTGCGTTTTGTTTTTACTTCCAGTCCTTAGCCCAACGCATAGCTGACCCTCTGTACAGCTGTTAGACCTCTCAAGTTCCAATGAGACACTTATCGGTTTATCGGCGAAAAGGGAGTACGCGCCCGTTGGCGTAGACCCTGTTTGTGGCATTTTACGACGCGGTATGTGTAACTTCACACGCCAGAACTCTCCATATGTGCGCATCCTGACCTGGGTACGAAGGAGCGAGTGGTTCACTGGCTAACATCGCGAACATTATTGTCATCGCTCTGTCCATCATCGTGACCGCCGTTCTCCTCTTCCTGACAAATCGTCGGAAAGCTGCTGTCGGTCGAATTGAGCTGCGAACTTTTCTCGCTCTGTATTTCGTTTCCCTCCCACTCCAGCTAGTGACAACCGGCGCGCTTACAGAACAAGGTAACAAGGGACTTGTCGTAGTAACCGGTAAGGATCTATGGATTGCTTTTTTCAAACAACATAATTTATGTGGACGTAAAGCCATACACGCTGGCGTCGTGGCGGCGTTGTTTTGGGCACTATTGGTAGGTCCCACTTTGTCTAAATCTCTCACGATCTCACTATCAGTTGACATGCTACAGTCGAACGCGTTGATATCAACGCAGGTCGTTGAAGATGGGACCATGAGCAGCATGATCGTAAGTGGTATTTTGTTTGTCTCGTGCATGTTCTCAGTCGTGCCGTAATAGCCTTACGGGATTGGAGCTGTCGTGTTCTTTGCTGGCACAACTTACATTTCGCTGGACGTCGCGCTTCACATCACAGGTGCACATGACCACGTCCTCGCATGGTGCCATCCCATTCTGAATTGATCACACAGACGCGTTGGGGCCGTCAAGCGATGTCTCAGCACTCCACAGTATACCTTTGTTCGTTCTCACAAGTATATGGCCTGCAGTGTGAGTATCCATTTGTCACCCATGTTTCCGACGTGCCTTGAACCAGGTCTCAGCTCGGCCGTACTGTATCTCGCAATCATGGCCTACGTTGTTCTGGGTGTGTTGCAGGAGTTTCGACCGTTGATTTTCTACATGATTGCGGCCGGTAGGTCATTCGCAGTGTTCGATTTTGTTGAGATAATTGAGCGTGTGACCGTAGTTCTTTTTGTATTGAGTCAGCTTGACTATTTCTTGCTGAGCAAGGTTATCTGCAAGGTAAATACCTGCGTGCAACATCACGCCACGTCTCATAGTCCACATGATTTGTCGTGTAGGGCACGTCTTACGACTCTTCGTCGATATCAACGTCGGATGGTACGCCTGGCAAGATCGACGGTTCGTTCATTGCTACAATTTTGGAGACCGCATGTGTTGGTGTAATATTCTTGGCGTGGAAGAGTATCACGGAGGGTGCGTATACTACTTAACTATATAATTCTCCTCTGAATAAATTTTTTTTTCAGAATCTTGGGACGACGATTATGGTGCATACGGAGCGCAATATTAGAAGATTTCACGGACGCCCATGGTCCCTAAGATGGTCATGTGCATGCCTCGATCTCAAACAACCGCTCCTCCTTCACCTTTTCAGTCTCATGACCTTCTTGTTAATACGTCTTTCAACGACCATCAGCGTACGCCATTTCCATCGGCCTCTAATGTTGAAATTTCCTAGACGCCTGTGCGCGACGCTTGGAGCCATATTGCGTTTTTGCCGCGATTGGACGTCAACTATTTAAATCATCCTCGATCTGATGATGTGCACTGCTCACTGTACAACCGTATATCCCTGTATATTCTTTCCCCTTATGTCTCTCTTACTGTTGCCTGCGTATATGTGTGAAATACATATCCGCGTACCATCGGTACAGCGCAACCTCGTTTGTTTTTACATATGTACATAATTTCCGATCGAGGTGTTCTTGCTACCACGCTCGTTTTTTGTTTTCCTACTTTTTTTCTCTCCAATGCGATACCTTTCCTGGTGTAACACTGGTATTGAACGGTTTCCCGAAATTTAGAGTCTGCTCACGTGCACACCTACGCACTTCGTTTGACTCGTTTGTCGGTTTTGTGCCTTACTCACCTCGCTCTCCATTTCCCTGTGAGCTCGAGCTGTTGTCTTATTCTCTAGCAGCTCAATCCAAGACGTATCTGACTATCTACATCATGTCGTGCATCACTCATTCTGAGTCCGCCAGTTACGCTGCTTCTGGTTTCGCCAATGTAATGGGCTGGGGCTGCCGCCCTGCTCTGTTGATCATCGATGTCTGCAAGGCTTACTGGACACCGGGCTCACCGCTCGACCTATCCGCCAATCCATCCGCATCCGTCGTACCTGAATCCATCCGCACACTCCTTTCCGCCGCACGTGCAGAGCACATACCTGTCTTCTGGAGCACAGTCGAGTACACCCATCCTGACATGGCAGATGCTGGGTTGTTCTACCTGAAGTCGAAAGTTCTCACGGTCTGGCAGAGAGGCGACCCGCGCAGTTTGCACGAGTACGTCGTTGGAATCGAGCCGCACGCGGGCGAGGAAATCGTCGTGAAGAAGTACTCCAGTGCGTTTTTTGGGACAAGCCTCGCGTCGAGTTTGCACGTCGCCGGTGTCGATACGGTGATCATCTGTGGTGTCAGCACGAGCGGCTGCGTACGTGCGACGACGCTGGACGCCATGCAGAATGGCTTTAGACCGATGGTAAAGTTGTCTTTGCTACATACATGTCTGTATTGTGCAGCCATGGGATTCTCATCCAATTTGTTCCAGGTCGTTGGTTCAGCGTGTGGGGACCGCACTCAGGAGATACATCATTCTAATCTCTTCGATTTGAACGCGAAGTATGCTGACGTTGTCTCGTTAGAGGATGCCATTGCGAAGATGAAGGAGTTGGCAGGATGGAGGTGGCATTAACGCGTGATCTATTCCGGCTGGGAAAAGGTCAGGATCCAAGCAGTTGTGGTGTTATCCAAAATTGCATGCATATTTGCTGTCAGGGCGTGAAGCTTGGAGCACGATTGTGAAGTGCCAAGGTGATGAGACGATGAATGTTTTACGATCCCCAAGTCGTCAAGGTCGCAGGTGCAGCCTAATTGGCGGCTTTGGCGTGGTCATGTGATCGCGATAGGCGGTGTCCGGCAGGCTAACCAGCTCACCGGCAGGCAGGAAGACCAACAGGTTTGCCGCTCAAGGCGATAAATCCTACGGTATCTGAGGCTGAGGGTATGGCTGTTGTATAACTCGGCATTGCGAGCTGAGTGCATGTAGATAGATACCTTGGCCTGCACAGGATGGACAGGCTTTCCCTCTCATCACTTCCCGCTGACCTGACGATTGTCGCAGCATGTATACTTGTTATATTGAGCCATCTCATTTACTCGTGGCTGAAGCGCGCCCAACGCAGGAGCGCCTATCCACTTCCTCCCGGTCCGCCTGGGGAACCAGTTCTGGGACACTTTCGCATCGTCCCAACTAGCTCGCCCGAGTACGCGTACGCGCAGTGGTCAAAGGAATACAGTACGTAGAGATTGTCTGTACTCCATGTCACACTCCTGAGTAGCGTAACCGCAGACTCAAACATCCTTTATTTCAACATACTTGGACAGGACGTCATTGTTCTCAACAGCAGGCAGGCTGCAATCGATCTGCTGGATAAACGGGGCGCCATTTATTGCGACCGCCCCAATTTCGTGCTGTTCGAAGAGTACGCGTTTCATTGCCTCCCGCTTTCTTTTGGCCTGCTGATTTCAACTGAGCAGGATGGGGTTTTCTGGGACATTGACGTTCCTCAGATGGGGACCACGCTTCCAGATGCACCGCAAGATCCTGCAGTCATCTTTTACGAAACCCAAAATCGTGCAGTACCAGGCGTTTCAAACGACCGAAGCGCACTCTTTTGCACGCGGTCTCATGAATAACCCTGCAAACTGGGAGGTTTTACTCCGACGGTGCATATTGCTTATTCCGGAGGTTCTGTAAATTCTGAACCTGATTTTCGTACATAGTTATGCCACAGCAATTGTTTTAGGGATAGGGTTTGGTGTGACACTCAAGTCGGACGACGACCCATACATCAAGATGGCCATTGATGCCTCTTACGCTCTCGGACATGGCGGAGCCCCCGCAGGCACTCCCGTCGATTTCTTCCCGTTTTGTGGGTCACCTTTATATCCCTTACGATCATTCCTTTATGGGGCACACAGTGCGATACCTTCCTAATTGGATCGTGCGGTCTTCGTCTCTCAGATTTGCTCGAGAATGGAGGTGGGCAATACGCGCTATTCACGAGGTGCCGTTCGAGGAGGTGCAGGAACGATTTGTGAGTCGCCAGTATCCTGCAAGATGCCTATTTCTAAGAATACATCGTCGTAGAAAGCAGGCACGGCAACCCCTTCGTTCATACAAACCCAGCTTGAGGAACGCGTCGCAAAAATTGAACGAGGTGAGACGTCAGGCATGACACTCGCCGACATTCAGGGCGCCGCAGGAGCCGTATACGCCGCGGGGCAGGACACGGTGAGGTGTACCCACTCTTCTCGCAGCTTTCCACATCTTATATCGTCGAAAAGACATGGTCGACGTCTGTCGTCTTCGTCCTCAACATGCTCTTACATCCAGAGATTCAACGAATGGCCCAGGAAGAAATAGACAGTGTCGTTGGGACCGATCGCCTACCGGCATTTGCCGATCGTAAGGACATGCCCTATCTAAATTACATTTTGCAGGAGACGTTGCGGTGGTGCCCTGTGTCGCCGATTGGCGTGCCCCATAGGTCGCTTGAGGATGATGTGTACTGTGGCATGTTCATCCCGAAAGGTACTCAACTGCGTTCCTGTATGCGTGCATTTTATTGTTTAGGGAATAGGCGCCTTCGTGTATGCCAACGCACGCGCGATGTGCTACGACGAGACTACCTACAAAGACCCCGAAACCTTCAATCCTATACGATTCGCACCTGTGTCTGAAGGTGGAAATGGTGAACCGCTACCTATGGGACAATTTGGCTTTGGAAGGAGGTACGTTGTTGTTTTCTGCGTCGTCCGATCATCATCGTCAGCGTTATGACCTTTGCGTATAGAGTCTGCCCCGGACGCCACCTTGCCGACACGACCCTTTGGATATTGATGGCGACCATGCTTGCAACGGTGAACATCGAAAAGGTCATAGGACCTGATGGTAAACCGGTCACCCCCAATGTTTCTCTCACACCGGGCCTTACTAGGCAAGTGTCTTTTGGATCGAAGGTTGCATCTTTCCAATTATGATTCTACAGCCATCCAGAACATTTCCCCTGTAAGATAAGTCCACGTTCACGCATAGCTGAGGAACTGGTTGCCAATACGGCGTAAGCGTTAATATGTAAGCATATTGGTTCTCCGTCTTGCCATCTGGAAATTTCGCGAGGCCAATGCTTCCTTTGTATTCTTTGTATTCCTTTTAGGGAGGACCCTATGCCAGAGTTATTTACATCGCAAGTTATTTAAGTTTTCTAGAGTGTGTTTGTAAGAATCCAATACTAAATGGCATAATGAAAGCATTTTAATGCCGTGCTGACATTCGTGTCATAACAAAAGGACCCCCTGAGCACCTGGTAAGCGTATTGTAATACCACGGATTGATCTGAGCTACCCATTACGAGCTATTGTCCATTGAGAAAAAGTATGTCTATGTCCGTATTTATGGTGTCTACGACGCTGGAAAAGCTGCCTAACGAATTTCGACTGCCAAGGTCCCCGTAAAAACTGCATGGTCTTGTTTGTCTGAGTACCTTTCAATTATGGTTTCCACGTGATAGTATGCCTGCCGGCGAGTTTGCCTGCCGGAACCACTGGGTTAGGGAGTTTGTCTGTCGTTCATCATGTCGACAGCGAC
Source organism: Fistulina hepatica ATCC 64428 (assembly GCA_000934395.1). NCBI lineage: Eukaryota > Fungi > Basidiomycota > Agaricomycetes > Agaricales > Fistulinaceae > Fistulina > Fistulina hepatica. Next base: position 132,568 of record KN881616.1, on the reverse strand, counting down.
ACAGGCCGCCGCCGAGGATTCGCGACTTCCCATAAAGCTAAAGCGGGGTTCTGTTGCGTGTAAAAGGTTTTTTATGCCGGGCTGCACTTGAAAGCTACTTAATGTTCATACGAGATTAGATGTCGGCGGCTTCGAAGCAAGTGCACCCACGAGAATTCCATACCACCGTGCTTGAGCTGCAAGAACGCAGGAAAAGAGGCTGCCGATGAATGGTATGTAGTACTTTATTGATTCCTATATGGAGTTCTGTTTACACTCCATATAGCGTGTTCCTACGAAGGGGGGAGGATTCGAGTGACCGAGATGTAAGACGTCAGTAATTTCCCCATGAAATTGTTTGCCTGATTGGTATTTAGTATCGTGCCAAAAGGCCGCGCGTTGGTGAGCCGGGACGCAGGTATGGAGCACCATTATTGAATTGCGTCCACGTTCTCTGCACATTTCTATTTCTAGATCGGTCACTGCGACGTCGAAGTGCGTTCGTTATCTATCTCTCGTCGCCCGCCGTGTTCACCTTTTCATAGATTTGGGGAGATCACTACTTTACCTGCTGTTACATGCGCCAATAGCGACCCTGAGAGCCTTCTGCCTCCCTATGAAGCGCTCATCGAGGGATGCCAGGTCTTTGTTTCGTCCTATTTTCAGTTAGGTGTGTACAACCACACCTACTTTCGTGTTTTTCTGTCATAATCATTTTTTCTTGCAGGTTTCATTCCGAAAGCTGTCTTCTTGGAGCGCCTCGCAAACGATCGGGAATCTGTTTCCGTGTTTCTATTACTATCGATGCTCAGTATTTCGGCCAGATTCACACCAAGCTTGGTGCGGATGTTCGGCGATGGCTTGAGTGCGACAGAAACGTTCATGAGACGAGCTACAAGCCTTGTGCCTGGTGAAATGTATAAGCCTACTCTGGAGCGTACTCAGGGTTTTGTGAGTTGCCATCGGGGGTGACCGACGGATATTCATTGACCGAGCCTATTTCCAGTTCTTGTTGAGTACTGCTGAATGGGGACACGGAGATCGAGATCGTAGTTTTGTAAGTCTGTAGTCGTCACCTTAGAGAAAATTTTTTGTTAACCTTTGCATGTTAGATGCACATGGGAATTGCCGTACGCAGTAAGTCACCGGAGGGCGCACCAGGACTTCATCCTCATACTAAGCAACTAGTGGCTGGACTCTTGCAGCTTCATAGAGAAGAGACTTATCGACTACCGAACAATCACACACCTGAGGATGTCATCAAAGCCGAAGTGGCACGTCGAACGTTTTGGATGATTGAAAGTGGGCACATTTTCTTCTTGCTTTTGCATGAGTTATGACATTTTCGCTCCTTTATCACTTACTGTCACGGTAACTTGTTTATCGAACAGGTCAAAGCAATCTGCAGTCCGGACTGAATGTGCCCTCGGCGTTCTCTTTATCTGACATATCTACTCTCCTTCCCTGTGATGAGAAAGACTTCGCATTCGGATTTGAACCGCTCGAAAGGGCTTCCCTCATAGGTTCTGCGTCCCCTCAGGAGCTCACCTCCCTTCCATCGCGGTCGCTGTTCGCCACACTCATCCAGGCTCACGGGTTTTGGGGACAGGTCGCTCGACGAGCCTGTCAATGGGAGAACTGTCTACCAGATCGAAGCGGCTCCAGCGCCGTGCCGATGTCCAGTCAGCTTGACGATTTGGCGCGAGTCTCATCCGCACCTTGGGACAGGAGCAGTGGATATCACCGCCTCGCATCTTCACTGTCAGAGTGGGAGCGCAACCTACCTGAGCGGCACCGATGGTCTGTGCAGAATTTGCGTGGCTACAGAGCTGAATCTGTGGACCTCGTACGTTCTTTGAGACTGGCTCCCACGGCAAGCCGCTTTCAGTTGACATTTTCCTTCAGGCGTATTTATCCGTTACCATGGTCATCAGGCTCAGCAGTATAGTTATCCGGCGGATATACCTGCCGTATGGTATCGTTGCTTCGTGCTGCGTCATCTACTGACACGAATGATTTCTATGTAGATTTATAGCTGTTGCACTTAAAGTGATTGAACAGAGTTCTACATCAAACAACACGGGGTGGGGCCCTGCGCCTCAGCTGTACTGGAAAAACATGTCTGAAGAGCTGTTCAATAATGTCCATGACTTGTATGAGCAGATCAGTGCCTCTTTCCCGTTTCGAACGCGTGGTTCTCCGCCCATTCTTGTACGTTCCACATATTTTTCCCTCAAATGTACTCTGGAAACCGACCATCGCAGGTGTTTTGTGTTTATATCTGCGGCTCTTTAGCGTCCTATCTATGCAAGTGGCCACAGCGTAAGTATTTTTTTTTTTTGCGACTTTCGAGGAAGTTGATGAGTCACTTCACGCAAGTATGTCCTTCTGTTGCGCCCCATGCATACTCCATGTTTCACAAGGCGCTAAATGTACTTACTGATTTGCAACATGCGTGGCCGAAAGCGCGACCTTGGCAGAACGCATTAGCTGTGGCAGCCACTCTGTTCCCTCAGCAAGACACGAGCAGCTGCGATGAAGTGTTGGAGCCACGAGTAAGCAATAGTTCTTACGTGACTACTTTTGTCAGTGAAGTGTACATTCGCTCACTTTTCTATACATCAGGTTACCCATCCCAGCCACACTTTTGCACGCACCTTGGAGAGTTCGCCGTCTCCATCGCACGGGCATACTGTTGCGCTCACGTCTTCCTCGAAGTCAAGTCGGTCGGGTCCTAATATGCTTTACCAACTTGCTGTGGCCGCCACACACGATCAAACCGACACACCACCTCGTCCGAACGTCTTTCCAGGCTCCCCATCGTCTCTGCAGTATCCCCGTCATTCTTCTTATGGGTCTTCTTACGATTCAGGTCTGCGCCCCGCGCAACGCGGAGTGAACGTCGCCGATGCACACACTCCGGAAGATGGTTCTTGCTTTCCTCGTGTGGACGGTCGGACGTTATACGACGCTTTCCAACACCCGCAAGGGATCGATCTTTTGTCAAATTTGGGAGCACAACTCAGTGCCTTCTTCCAAGGAAGCGAAATCCCTACAGCTATAGATAGCAACAGTATATTTACCTCGTTTTGAGGCCAGCGTGTACCCTCGATTTGTATTTACAGTTGACTTCTCATTGTAATGTTTGTATATGTAGTATGTGTTGACGAATAGACCATCATATATTAGTCGTTTCTTAGCAAATGCTGAACGAGTAAATTGTTATGTACGGTGCATAAATTTACGAAGCGTGCGGGGTGTCCCGAACAGGCTCTTCTGGTTCGTCGCGGTACCTGGGCGGGGGCGCAGCGGGAGTTCCTTCGTCATCACTGTCATCAAGGAAACCTGAATGGAAGCCCAGCACGTCATCACGCTGGGCTGAAGCACTGGCCGCACCCGCCGGCCCAGCTGCCCTGCTCACTGGGCCAGGTGCCATCGGTCCCAGAGCACTCTCCCGAACACTGCGCATAAGCGCGTTGCCTTCACCTGGGGGCAGAGACGTGTATTCCTCAAGCTCCAGACGCTGCGCTTTACGATACCGATAAACGAGACCACAGATCAAGGCGACGAACGCAGCAAACACGACTCCGAAAATGAGCTTGCGGCCAGCCACATAATCGATGGCCTGAGCAATTTCGGGAGGAAGCTGGAAGGTAGCCTCTGCAATGTCGCTAGGAAGAGAGTGGAGCGGGTGCGTGGGCAGGATGCGGTGAAGTGACGGGAAATACTCGTCATCAGGCAATGCCTCGTACAACCTTGCCTCTGACTCGTTCACGGCAACACCCCACAAAACCATATTCCAACCGATGAATTTGCCATGCGTGTTCTTTCGTCCCTGGTCCGATACCCGAATGGTCCAGTCTCCTACACCGTCCTCACCCCTGTACAGGAGTTGAGACATCGTCAACAGAAGACATAATGCGATTCATCACATACCAGTGCTTCACAGTCATAAACATCCAGCCAGGATACCCCTTCTTACTGTCGTCACCAGAGCGTTTTTCACCCAGCACACTCGTGACACCTTTCGGGCTTGTAATCTCGACCTCAACGTCGCCTCGTCGATCGTGCTCGATCCAAACCTTGACATTCACATGCTCGAGGACGCCCAAGTTGTGACGGTCCTTCATGTCCTGGGTGATGGTCATGACGCTCGTGACACCGCCCGGCCCAATGGGCGTCCCGCCGCTGAATTTATTGCCGACGGACATCTTTCCCCCGTCTAACTGTATGCTCTCAGTAAGCATGCGTGCCTGCGGCTTCACAAGCTTCCATTTGAGGGCGGCGCGAACAAAGAGCTCCGCGTCGATTACACCGTACCCGTAATTGTTGCTATAAGGTCGACCAACGGCCGTGGTGTCCCAATCAGGGTCGCTAGGATTAACGTGCTTCGCCGTCTCAATGCAAAGATACTGGATATCGCGCCAAGTAAGGTCGGGCCTTTCAATTGTCAACATGTAGTCGAGAAATTTTGGAATGTGGCAGCTCACCTGGCTTCGAGCGCCAGGGCAAATACGGCAACGACGTTGGGTGCAGCCGCGGATGTGCCGCCGTGCCTGTAGGAGCAGGAATCTTTCCCTAAGTCAGTCGTTACCTTGATAAACAGTCAAAAGTCGAGAAGGTAGCCGTCATAAATGGGTGACGTACAATGTGCTGACCGTCGCCAGAACTGTACGCTACGATCAAGTTGGCTGCACATGCCTCAGAATAAAAGGGTCGTTGTCCTCTATGATCAACAGCGCCAACGGTTACAGAATAGATGCTATTCGTGTAACCATCAAAGTTGCATTGGTCTCCGTGGTGGGCACCATTGCCGCTTGCGAAGACAAAGATCGATCCCTTCCCTCCACGACCATAGTTGATACCGTTGATGACCGCCTTCCTAATCAAATGGTTCGGTGCATCCATTGAACGACCGTTGTCTGGTGGGCCCCAGCTACAGCTATATAGCGAGACATTCTGGTAGCCATAGTTCAAAGCGGCAGCTTCGTCGACGTCCGTGATGTGACCGGACAAGATGCGAACGCCGGCAACTTTGGAATTGAAGGCGATACCAACGCCGCATGCGTGATTCCGTCTAGCTGCAATCTGACCGGCACACCGCGTGCCGTGGTGATCAGCAGGACCTTTCGGCGTTGGCAGCGCGACGTGGTCATTGAAGTCGTGGGAGTCGGCGGCGTCCTGTATGGGGAGTCAAACGTGGCCAACAAATGAAATATAACCAACCTACAAAAGCATCTTTCAGATCATCTGCGTTATAATCCAGACCATCGTCGATCAACGACGATATAATCCCTTTGCCGGTGTATCCCATATCCCAAACGGGGACGACATTCATCGAATGCTCTGGATACTCTTCATTGACAATGTGCCACTGCTGTTCAAAGAGAGGATCTTGGATGTGCATACGATAAGCGACAGCACTGGTCGATTCCTCTTCGAGCGGTGGTGGAGCGCGCTTGTAACGCTTGCGCAGTGTCTGGCGCTCAAGAGACAAGATAGATCGTGCCACGGTCGACTCAGCGTCGCGACGGACAAGAGAAGCTGGATCCGAATCTGAAGAACGCGCTCGCAGAGCCCCGTATCTCGCGAGGACAGGATCGTGATCCTCGTCGCGAGCGAACAGCCCGCCAGCAGGCTTTAAGGACCTCACAAGGTAGTGGTCAGGTAGCTCGCCAGCCCGCTCCACTACCTCTACGCCCAGCTCGCGAGCCACACCGTCCAGCGAAGCGGAAGCTTCTCGCCTGTTGTACTCGAGAACATAGTAATTATGGGTAGCATATGCGCGTGGTGCAGGGTTGGCCGAAATCACAGATACGGACCCCAAGAAATAAAGAACACTGAGTGTGCAGGACCACGAGCAAAGCATGGCGGGAGGGGGAGGAAGCGTTGATATTCCATATGCGAGACCTTATGAGAACGAATGCGTCGCTGGCAAGTCACAGCCTTCCCGGGCGGTTGCTGCAGTGAGTAGAGTTGAGACTGATATATTTCTGGGTTTCATCAAGATACAGAAACGAGTCAACGAGATGTCTGGACAGAGTAACCATTGCTGTACACGCAGCGAGGTGATTGAGCCATCTAAATTCTCATCAGCGAACCAGATGCAAGATGAGGTGCTTGATACGTGTTTGAACTTGAGATGCGTATGTATGCTCGTCCATAAAACTTGAAGTCGAACATGGTCGCTCAGAACAGAGAGGCAGACCATCCAGAAGACGCATAGGCATTCGCGAATCGAAGCGCTGGGCGTTGTGGGTGAGGGAGACCAACATCGGTCCTCGCGGCGTCTCCAATTGACTCGAGTTCTGGTGGAGACCGACGGCGACGCGTTGTTACGTGACTCATTCGTACATGCAGATTACCTTTTTCAATATATGATTAAACAATCGGTGTGGAAATAAGGATGGTCTCGTAACGACGTGAGATAACAAAACGACTCAGTTTGGCCCTCTGAGCGTATGCAAGGCAAACCGATAGGGTAATACAGAATACGAAACGGAGAAGCTCACCACAGATTATCCACTAGTGTATCAGCAAAGTAGAGAACAGTCGTATTTAACGCTGAGTACCGAGTACTTAAGTACAGATGTAAACGAGCACTCGCTACTAGTGACATTCCCGCTGTGGAAGCCATTATAGTAGGCTCGGAACGCTTACATGATCATATAGCATAGAAGGCAAGCCCGTTACTCGATCGCTGTGAGGTATAGCTCTCTCGATACTGGTCTCGATATTGGCTGTTCGTCGGCAGGTGCCCCGCATTGTGATCGACCAAAGGAACGCCGATGACGACTGGATCAATATTTGAGTGCTGATCCCATGGTATAGTATCAAACCCGTATCGGTACAACGGGTCGACTGGCCGGACGGCGTTCACCTCTGAATGGTGACTTGAGGATCTATCGTCCGCCTCCTGATATGAGTGCAGAGGTGGAGATGCTCCCTTCACATGAGACGGAGAGGCTCTACTTGCGCCACCATAGTCCGTACATTGAGCAGAATCTGCACATGCGTTTGTCAGAACAAATATTCAAACAAATATGAGTAATATAGACCGACCAATTTCTCCACCCCGAAAATCGACTCGGAAAGCCTTTGTCCTTCGTCTCCTCTTAGACATGACTACGCCACCAACGACAAATAATAGGAGACAAACTACTCCGCCAACGACTCCACCGACGATAGCGCCCGTATGAGATCCATTGGAGGCAGTGATTGCAGAGACTGACGAAGAACCGGAAGTTTTAGGAAGGGGGGAAGAGAATATGGGCGTAATTGGCAATGTGGACGATACAGTCGTCGACAGTGAGAGTGACAACGCAGGTGCGCTTGATATAAAACTTAAATAGGATAAGCTCGTGCTAAACAAGTAAAGGTGTGTTACTAACGTGGACGAACTCGTAGATCGCGTGCTGGTAGTTGTAAGGCTAACCAGGGTGTTGTTGCTAGCCATGCTCGTCTGTGCTGGATAAGATGAAGTAATTGTGTCAGAGGAGACGAGCGAGCTGATGTAGGTTGTGGGCGAATAAATGGGGAGAGAATCGTCACTAGTCATCGACTCGGAAATCGCGGTCGAACTTGTCAGTGACACAACTTGTGTAGTGGCAAGAGAGGTAGAAGATGAGGTTGGCAGCAACGTCGACGCCGAAGCACTAGCAGTGGTGTTGACAGAAGTAGAGAGGGCATTGCTGGTCGAACTCTGCTCGGGAATCGATGCCAACACGCCAGTGCCAGAATGTTCGACTATGTTATCGAAGGATCCAACCGCACTCATGACGAAAGGGAAGGCCGAGGACAGGGTATTCCAGGAGTGTAGCCGCTTCTCATATACCTAGGTACATTGACACAAAGATCATCGCAGAACGGACGGAAGTATAGCCTCTCTAATGGAGACTGGTGTGTGAGCCGCTTCAAATCCGAATGGAATATGCTTCGAAAGACACTAGCGGGATGTAGATGGACCACTTCGAGGGTTCGTATGAGCATCCCGTAAGCAGGAAGGTCTATAGCGGCAAGCAAGTAAGGAAAACCAGCTGGAACGCAAGCTGATACGTAGGAGCCTGTACGAAGACACAGCCTTACCGTGATGCCATCCATCAACAGTGTTTCGCTCACCATAACCGCTCACCATAACACAATGCCATCGAGTGAATTGAAAGGCCGCCATCAAAGGATTGACGAGTTTCAAGAGCCTTGAGACGGACTCAGACGGTAGAGCCCAACAAAGACTTCCTACATACCTCATCTGATTGTCCAGCTGGACAATGCTGCGAGCGCAACTCGGAATCCGATAGGTCTGACTGACCTAGTCAACGTTGGATCCGTACGCGTCGTGTTCGACAAACATCAGCGGCTTTCATCCTTAGGTGATGTGGTTAACGGATGGACGGTATGCGATGGTTAAAATTAACCTGCATGTATCGGTTTCAGTAGGGAGCTCAGATCGCATTAGTGCAGCAATCATCACCTACGGACTGACGATGTTCAACGTGCCCATTCTCCCTGACATCGCAAGCGAAAGACAAGGTGGGTCGGCCACTTCGTCGCCGTCGATCTTGCATATGTAAATACATACAATTGTAGTTCCAGGAACAAGACGGACGACAAACAGATCAGCAAGCGATGCGTAGGTCAGTGTATATTCTCATCCCGTCTTTGTGCGATCCGTGCCAGTCCGTGCGCATCACGTCAACACATTCATTAACTTCGTTCCACGCTGGTAAACGGTGTCAGATTTTGACGAGTCGCATTAAAACGGGACAACGGGAAAGCGATCCAACCAACCTTAATGTAACGACGGTATCTCTGTCAAATTTCTGCGTATCCAGAAGTCGGAGTCGTTGGTTCTGCGTGCAAATTGTCAAGGCTTGTGCAACGCATGGGTATAACATGCACGATAACATCCACGTCGTACCCAACAGCGCCCTCGCCCACTATCATGGGCGCGACGGTGATGACAACCGTGTCCATGACCGTCGTTCTGCGAAAAGAGCGAATGATGGCTGCGCCGCCCTCCACCGTCAGCGAGTGAATGCCCTCTGCGTGCAGCGTGGAAAGCATGGTGTCCATAGACAGATGGCCTTAAGCAATTAAATAACACGCATCAACGAAAGACGTTACAGCTTGCCATCAACGTTGTTACTCAACCGTCGGTATCAGGAACGACCGGGACGATGCGCGCGCCCGCCTGCTCGAGCGCCCAGCACCGGGCCACCTTGCTGTCGACCCAATTGGCATCCGTGCAGAATATCCATGGCGTGCGGCCTATCCCGGCCCGTTTGTTGTGGAGGAGACGGCCGTCGGTGCACAGTCACACCGGGGAGCTTAGAATGCATTGATGCCCGTTCGAGGTATTGAGGCTGCGGTGAATGTGCACGGCCAGGGGACGAGGGCTGGATGATGCGCAGCTGAGGCACGGTTAGGCCAGACAACGGTGTTGCTGCTATTGCTGTTGTTGCAGGTGCAGGTTGTACGGATGGTGTAGGGGAAGATGGGTTGCGGATGGCGGAAGAGTTGAAATATGACGGCGGTTTGATCTGCGAGCGCGAGAGCACACCAACACCCGTCAGAGACATTGACGTTGTAGTCGTCTTGGTCAGCGAGCGCGCCTACGGGTATGAACTCACGGGTCGTCCCCACTGGCCACGTCGCTTCGATGTCGCGGATGAGGCCGGGTCAGTCGTTGTGCGCACAGATTTAATCATGAACTAGCCGGTGTACTCGCCGACGGCTGTACCCTCAATGGGGGCCTCGTCAACGTCCGACGACGACTCCCAGGACATATCCGAAGGTGAAAGACTCTCATCACCATTACAGGTGAGATCGAACGGTGCTAAACTGGAGACAATTACGCAAGCACTAGCATACAAAGGCCTGATTGAGCAGAGAAAGAGACCGAAGAGACAGAGAACATCAATAAACCTGGATAAAATACGGGCAGCAATAGAAGAAGTCGCTGGAAAACAGCCATCCGACAAGAAAATATGGAACTCGATACAAACGAAGGACATATCTATGAAGGGTCAAGAGCTGATATTCAGCATAATACATGATACGTTCTTCGTGGGGGACAAGTGGAAACGAGAAAACATGCCTGCAGAACTATACGAAAGTGCATCGTGCCATGCACCAAGGTGTGGAGACCAAGAGGAATCAATGGACCACATATTAACAATGTGCACAGCGCCGGGACAAAACACAATATGGGATCTAGCCAAGGAGCTCTGGGAAATGACAGGACGACAGTGGCCAGGCACATGCCTAGGGAAAATCATGGGCTGTACAGTCATTGACTTCAGCGAAGGGAACAACAGAGCCGATAAATTAGCGGCAGCAGGGGCAAATCGGCTGTATAAGATAATCATGGCCGAGTCGGTGCAGCTGATATGGGCGATAAGATGCGAACGCGTAATTGGCGGAAAGCAACACACGGAAGTTGAAATACACAACCGCTGGCTGTTTCGTATAAATAAAAGACTCAAGCTAGACCAAGCACTCACGAAAAAAAAGTCCTTCGGAAACCGCACGATTCAGGAAGGCACCGTAACAGGTACATGGAAAGGAACCTTAGCAAACGAAAACAATCTCCCGAAACACTGGGTTTGGGATCCTGGGGTTTTAGTGGGTATACCCCCTGCAATTCAAAGAGTTCACAAAGAGCAGGGATGAGGCCCACACTACCGTGGAAAGCGGTGTGCAGTGAAGCATTTCCTCAGGGGGGCAGTTACCTTCCGTTATTTGCTAACGACCCCGTGGGGGCTAACCGGAGTTAGTTGCCCATGGGAGAAGATCCAAAAAAAAAAGAAAGACTCTCATCAAATGCAGCTGCTGGGAGTGTGCTGATAGGCTACTAGAGCGTCACTTCAGACGGCCGACGGCGATTTCGCTGGACTGCGTCAATTGCAACTTACCCACCGACAAAGAGATTAACACAGATGGTCAACAAGAGTCTCGCTCATTACAGCTATTTACACCTAGTCTATTATCATAGAGGCCTATCTAAACAATCTCGTCACGTTCGTAAGGTGGCGGTAAGTCCTACAAGAATTCTGCATCAGTGATTGTATGAATAGTATAAATGAATACACTTACGGGTGTGTCTTGCGGTGAAAAACACTTACTCGGAAGGGAATCTTCATGAGGGCGAGGACAAAGATGTGCAACAGGACTCTTGCAGAATTCGGCACATATTCCCCAGGCAATCGTAAGTTGATTAAGCAAGGTACCTAAGCGCCCCCATCTGCTGCGTGGAACAAATACTGCCAACACAGACAAAAACACGAGAGAATAGCCTGCGGCAGAGCCAAAGATCACTTGCATGGCTAACAAAACCAACAAAACCAAGTTGTGAAAAAAAAATTCTGATGGACGAAACAATGTGTACCTTGAGCAAGGGCCCAGGGACTTTCTGGATCTCGCCCCCAGAAAAAAACCCAGGTTGGAACTAAAATAATATTTAGATTACACAAACAAAATATGATACCAAATTCAATATTGACTTACATGTGAAAGCCCCCACCATAAGCAACAAAATCAGCAACAATGGTTGCGTGACAAGAGCCTTGGCAGATGAGAACCCCATGATGATTGCGGCGAGGAGTGGGTAGACCCAGATGGCCACCAAAAAGGTCGGACTGCTGGGCAACAAGCAGAACGAGATCACGGCAGTGATCACTAGCATGCCAATATAGATGGTGTAAAACCATGAAATGCCCAAGGCGCCGACAACCGTTACTCCGAGTATGATGTAGGTCAAGACGGGGCCGCGGGGTAAATGGCTATAGGCAAAATGTCAATTAGGAGATAAGCAAATTACTACGACATACATTAAAGGTTCGATGGAAGAATTCATAGCTTGGCGAGACAGAGACCAAGCAAATAAAAGAGGATGGATGTGATAGTAGAAAGATATTGTGGGACAAGAGGTGTTCTTTTGACTCTCGCGAGGACCCCGGAATATATATGCACTGTGATGTCTGAGACCAGGTTGAACACATACTTGGTCTGAGGTGGTCTGAGGTGCTTTCCAATTCAAACATGGCAGTTCTCAGTTCGCACGTTATCTCTCCTCTCTTCAATCCGCCTTCGCCTAATTCATACTCTCACTGCCTTTCTCGACCACTTGCTCCGCCACCGCAACAGCAACCTTAAAATTGACACTGGATGCGTTCTGGATGTCCGGAACGGGCCGTCGTCGGGGTCACGCAGCGCAGGCAAGGGCGATGCGAGGCGCTTCCCGCCCATATTCCCTTCTAAGAAAGTGACGCGATGCCGGTGTGCTACGCCGGCGCTACGAACTGAAGCTGCCAGTGCACCACGGCTGCGCGATGGGCCGCAAGCTAGGCAGTAGCTTTTGATTTTTCAGTATGCTCACCGTTTTGATTGATTGATATTGAAGGATGATATTCATGCATGAAACCGTCTACTGAGTCACATTTTCTCCAGTGCTATGGCAATTTTCAGACGTTGAAGGGTCCGTAATAAACCAAGAACGTTCATGACATCCGCAATAGGAGGTCCACTCTAAATAAAGCGGAGGCAGTCAGCCGCTGTGCCGACCAAGCAATAACGGTGTGCGTACCTTCATCCCCGTAAGTGCATACCGCAGCAAAAGCAACACAATTTTGCTTGGCTCGCCGACCATTTGTGCAAGTACATTGACAGGAATGAGCCCGTCTTCGCTTTTCGATTTGCTCAGTTCTTGAATGGCAGGACCTAATGCGGTCAGCACTCGACCTGCAAAACATGTTGAACATGTCGAATTTCTAGCATCACTTAATCAAGCGGCCGACGCACATCGCATAGTTGGCTCGATTTTCCGGACCATACGCTGCGCTTCATCCGACGTGAGATCTGGGTCGACGAAGAAGAACGGACCGTGGCGGGGAACGTCCAGGATGTTGGTCAGCCTTCCGTTCATTGCCTGAATGACTTGTTGAATGTACGGAATGGTCGTACATTCGCTGGATCGCACAGTTCATCAGATAGAGACAGGCAACGAACAAATAAAAGGCGCGAGCGAACCTTGTTGGAAAACCTTTCACGATGGTTGGCTGTAAACGAACAGCAAGAGACTGGCGTCCTTCAGGCGACGACCAGACCCCAATAAGATGACGCTTGTTCAGAAACTCGAGCTTGGCGGAGTCAAGACTTTGACGATGGTGTGTGATACGCGTCAAATCGAACTAGAAAAATCTCCAGGATTCCTCCCACGGGTGGAAATACTGACATACCTGCTGAATCATCTCATTCATGGTCATAAGCGTCGTGCTATCCGGGGCATCAAACGCAGGCTCATCCACATCATGGTGCACACCCCAACCAGCAAGAGACAACCAGTTCAGGACTGCTTGCGGTTCCCAGCCTTTTTGCTGTGCGATGCTCGAAAATGTTTTCCAGGGCATGAGAATTTCAGACGCACGATATAATCTGTCACCTGCACATCGTTGTTTCGTTTGCTCATTTTGGAGCCGTCGGGATTGATTAGGATAGGTACGTGGGCAAATTGAGGGGGCTCGATGCCTAGACATGCATACAAGTCGAGATGCAGTGGCAAGGAAGTGATCCATTCTTCACCACGCAGTACATGGGTGATACCCATCTCATGATCGTCCACGACAGACGCCAGGTGATACGTTGGAAAATGGTCTGTCTTCAGTAAGACGGGATCGGTAGCTAGCGAACGATGTGCGTCACGCAATGGCCCAAAAACAATGTCTGTCGTAGCGGGCCGCGAGGGCAGATTGCTGTCCTGTGAATCAAGACGTAAGTGACCAATATCAGAAACGGATAAACTATTACATTCAGGCGAATGACGCCTGTATTCCCAGCGCGCACACGTCGCGCGACCTCCTCATCCGTAAGATACAGACAACGTTTGTCGTAGGTTGCGTTGGAGCCTTGCCGCGCAAGCTTCTCTCTGATTTCCGTGAGCTGGTCCGGAGAGCAGAAACATCTATAGGCATGCCCTGACTATGAATATGCAGTCAAACTCGAAGCTTCTCTGCCCGCAATGATCATGCTTACATCCAATAATTTCTTCGCATAATGATGGTACAGGTCCAGACGTTGACTCTGCGTACATGAGATTGTTATTTTGAAGCAGAAAGCTTCGCAAGCTGAGGCACCTGGAAGTATGGTTCATGTGGTCCTGACTTTCCAGGGCCTACAATACAAATTAAAAATGGGCGCTCTCAAGGAACGGGAGACGAACGTACCGTAATCATAGTCCAAACCAGCCCATTCAAGGGCACCACGAATATCCTCTACTGCCTCTGGAATGAAACGAGTCTTTTCTCGGGCTGAATTTCGTTTCGAGAGTTCGCAGTACGGCAATCACACACTGCTTACATTGTCCGTGTCTTCAATTCGAAGAATCCACTTTCCACCGGTTTTTCTGGCGTGAAGGTGGTTGAGCAGGGCCATTCTCAGGCCACCGAGGTGCAGCCGGCCAGTGGGCGAAGGTGCAAAACGAAGGAGAGTCATGGTGTATTATCGAAAAACGGAGAGAAACTGAGAGTGGTTTATGGCAAGCTTACGGCGTCTAGACTCTCGCCCCGAATGCGCCCATGGAAACGGCGTTGATCGGCGTTTCCAAATGCCTTCCGTAAATCGATCTCTGCTTGGCCCCTCTGTTGAACTTGTTGTAGTAGGATCAGAGGCACTTGGGAGAAATTTTAACTTGAACTCCTCGAGCAGCTCTGCATCTTTGTGCATGTCATCTCGTATATTCTTCTTCGGAAAGAAAAATTAATTCCGTCATGATCTCTACACTGGATCTCCCGCAAGAACTTTTCCTATTGATCACAGACGAGTTATCCTCTCCAGCCGACTTTTGTCTTTACCAAATCATCGCTCAACATCTGAAAAAATCTGAAAGTGTCATATACCTCGCTGTTTCTGAGGACATAACACGTCTTAAATCAATACTGTCGAGATCTGTGCATATTTTAGTCGTCTGTTCCGACCATTCAACTTACGACTTCATACCCAGGGCGTTAACGTTCAAGAAGTGCTTTCGTCGAATCTTCTTGACGTTGTCGATGCGTCCCCACCCTTAGATGGTCATACTGCGGACTATCTACGGTCTCTTTACGACTTGATTTCCATGAAAATGAAAAACATTGTGGGACCTTGCGCCCTCATCCTGGATGATATTGCCAGCATGCATTGGCTAGGGATTTCTACTTTAGATCTCAAGCGCTTCTGCAGGGCATTGCGTGCGTTGTGCCTGAAGGTGAAATTCTACTCAGTCTGCCTTTGCGTTCTTCAGGAGCTCACCAACACCCGTTCTTTAGGCTAGAGCGACACTGGCTATCCGGTTGCATGTTACATCCCGAGAGGAACCTGATGATCTCTTTCGTCGTTTATTGCAATTATCTGCATACCACTTGGAGGTTCGTCCGTTATCGAGTGGGAAGAGCGCATCAGTGAGTGGCATAGTAAGTCGACCTATTTTATTTTCTTGCTCGCGGCGCAACCCAGTTTCACAGATTGCTTTACGAGCAGCTCCTTGTGCGCCTGCATTGCCGCCGACAAAGCCTTCGGTCATACAATATCGTTTGGCAGACTATGGGGCTGTCTTTTTTGACAAGGGAACAGGCGCCGCAGTGCTCTAGTGTTGTCAGCGTATGGTAAATCAAGGCTTGTATGACACTCGCACGCTAACATGTGCTAAAGTGGCATGTGCGTTGGGATAGCAACGCGCTACTTACTGCAGGCCTCCATTATCGTCTTCGTGATTCACGGTGTTGTTAATAACCCGCATCATGCTGCGAGGACCCGTTATTCTTGAATTGTTTGCTCCAGTCTTGCCGTGGCGCTGTGCTGCGTCCATACCAATTAACATCCAGAATGCCTTCAGCAGGATGAGTTGCTTGTTGCAATTGGCTATCCTCCGTCATATGCTCCGGACCAAGAAACGGCACCCGTTTCCTCGTTTAGCCACCATACCTAATCCCGCATCGTCCGGCGGCGTGTCGGGAAAGTTGAAGTGGGAATATCCCATCCCTGGCGCAAACATAGACGCTGCATTTTTTAAAATTTCCTTTCAAATCTGCATCAACTTGACAGTGAATGAGACGACGCAAACACTTCATTATATAATGGAACATCCTGATTCACGAGAATGTATTGCCATACCAAGTCTCCCTGGCAAATGTTCATGCGTTCACGTTTTGAGGGTGTGCAGCGTCACTGAGGCTGCACTGGAGCATATACACTGGAAGAGTGCGTCCGAAGTTGGGACATTCTGAAAGAGCATGATGGCACACGCCTTTGGAAACTACGCTCATCACTATATTGACTTGGAAAGCTAGGATGCTCACTGATTCTCGAGGCATCGGTCGAAGCAGGAATCTATAATCAAGGACACGTAAAGCTTCAACCCGTCTGCGAAATCGAGCTATTGCATCAAGATTGGATGATACGTCCAGCTACCCTAGTCCTTGACAATCATGCTATAACATGGGATACAATGGATAGTAAGGATAGCAATCGAATAAGTACACTGTAAGCATGGCCGGGTGCGGGAAGTCGTTGGGAAGCCCTCATTTCCTAGTCTTTTTGCTTTCAACAAAGATTACGCGGCGTTTGACTGACCATGAGTTAGATATATTCCACAGCCAATATAAAGAATAAAACTGACCGACTGGATCATATTTAACAGCGGAAAGAGAGGACCCAATGCGTGGTCGCTTCGTAGTGTAGAAGAAACCCGTTTGCGCCGTGGAAATGAGCCTCACAATAATTGTCCTACAAGAGCATTTAGGGAAATTGAAACGAAGTCTTTCGTGAAGAAACAGACTTGGCCTTTGCCTTCGCCATGTCATCCAAACCGTGTGCAGATGGAAGAGTGGAAGAGCGACAAGGTTTGAGCAGTGGCGGCCGGAATGACCAAGTAGTTTGATCCGAGATCACGTACCTTTGAAGGTATGGTGAATTCGACTCGCCCTCGCCCTCGCTTGCCACCATGGCCACAGCTGCTACCCCGTCTCGCCCAGCATTTGCCACACCTGTGGATTCTAATGGCGATGGATCCGATGGTACTTCCAACTCTTCCAACTCCTCCGCTTTCCCCATGCCACCGGAACTCGAGCAGGTTCTATCTATGCTCTCATCTCATCGCACCGTCCTCGGGTATCTTTTGCTTTCTCGTAGCCACCCAATAAGTATAATACGTCGAACGGGTGTCATATTTGACGGGGACAACGGTCGCAAGTATGCGCATGCAATTGGGCGTATCGTGGAAAGCGTACGATTGGGCTTAGAAGAGATTAATGAGGGCAAGACGGATGGCGTACGTCGTAACCCCCTTGTTCGTTCTGCAAATTTGACGTACGTAAATTGACCAGGATGAGGTGCGGTTCATGCGCATAAGGACACGGAGACATGAAATCATGATATCGCCTGGTGAGTCGTACCGCTTCAACATTGAGTTAGGCGTTTTGTTCGATGTTATTGACCCTTCCATTTCAGACGAACGGTATCTGCTGGCTGTGCTTCACGATCCCGCGACATGATCTGGAAGATTTTGTTCTGTTTCGGACATACCCTGCCCTCATATGTAACGTTCGGCGATGTCGCATGTGCGGAATATGATACCATTTGTGCCATTGACACACGACGACAGTGGGACTGTGGGGCAATATATATGGATAGACTGGTGTCAAGTTCGATGAGCTTCACTACCAGCATGCCTGTCTCGCTTATCTGAAAGACGCATGTAATTCGCGAGGATGCATACTTACATGTGGTTAGATTGAATATGCAAATTTACGGATGTCGGGGTATAGTACCTTTCCGAGCTCGTCGTTTGGGGTGGTTAGGATATTGAGGAGCGTCGGTCCTAAGCAGCAGAGGTAGTCTCCAGCCAAACTTTGCAGCAAAAGTAACTCAATTACAGTTGACGGCAGCCGTATCACACAAACTCATCATGGCAATTGATTGCTTGGGAAGGACCGGCCCAACTACGCAGCAAGATGACTTCATGTTGGGGGGAGAGGTGTACTGAAAAGGCTATCTGCTTACACCTACAACGGTTGCAGCTTCACTTCAACTTCGTCATGCAGAACTGAAATACGACAGCTCTAGACCCAGACTTTGTATGGGTTTTGACCGCGCAGACAAATTAGAGACGACGCCCAAGCTAATCAGCATGTTTCTCAAACGACCCTCCCACATGAGCGAGACGTTCTAGTAAAGTCATTAGCGTGGGGAAATGGAAAATAACTGACAATGGATACATTATTTGTCGAGGCGCGTGCTTTGATCACGCCGATGACATCCCGTCGCGAATCTGGATCGGGTGTAGGGATTGGCGGTGGCGCGTCGGCATCGTCACTTGTATCTGAGCTCGGCGCTTCAGGTAATGAGCGTCTTAGCCACCATTCGGCACCCATAGCCCATTCGCTCTCGTAGCTATAAACGTTAAAATCGAACCGCGATGCCAGGGAAAGATCCCGTGAAACACAGGCTGTATAGGCCGCCGATAAATGTCCTAGCATGGGATTGAAAAGCGCAGTAATGGTTGTCGGTGGCTGTGAAGGCATTTCTCGAGGTGTATTTTGCGGAGGCTGAAACGACGGCGGCGTTGCGTCGGGCAGAGTTGTAAATCGAACGCCAGTAGATACTGTGAGGAGTTAGTTTACAATACCCATCTCTGACGAACTTAACTTACTTCCTGCGCTTTTCTCCTTCGCGCTGAAGTACAACTCTGCTCCTGCAGAGATGCGTCCACGTAGACCACCTTCCACTGCATCCTCCTCGTCGACTCGTTTTGCGCGTTTCTTGACTTGAGGTACATCGGAGACGCCACCCAACTTTCCAAAATTGCGAAGAACTTTCATGCCCCACATGCTGTCCTCAGCACTCCAAGTGTACTCCGTGCACCATTTTCCAATATCATGCTGTAAGTTAATCATGACATTACTGACGTCTGCATTCCTCCGACCGGGAATATTTCGCGGTGGATCAGAAATGGCGGCGACGAGGAGCTGAAGGGTTGGCGCCACTCGCAATGAATATAATGCATCAAGCCGTCCCGTAGGAATGTATAATCGACCATACATGAGGTAATCTGCCTGCAGTAAGCGGGAGAAGACATGGCGTAGAGAAATGAATACCTCGGCTGTCCACTCGCTCTCCGGCTAGCCATTCTTCTTCCTTGCCCTCCGGCCGCCTGGGATGGTCGTAAACATGGAAGCGATCGATTAAATCTTTGAAGGGGGCTTGACCAGAGTTCTTAACATTAAGGTCACACGACGTGAAGATGTAGCCGACTGATCCATTGAGAGAAGGCATTGCGTTCATAGAGTACGTTGTCTTGAACAGCGCATTAGGTGATTTGGCTATAGACAGATGAAGTCCTCTAGGAACCGCGAAATCAAGGATCGCTGGAAGTATCTATTAGTCACATTCAGCTGGCTCTGCACATGTAGGACTCACCCGACGACGATCTTGTGAAGTTGGCGAACAGATTGTCTTCATTCCAACCCGTCTCGCGATAATATGTCCGAAGGACGTATGATGCAAAGGGGTGCATGGTGATTTGTGTGGTTTTGAATAAGACGGCAGCTGTAGTTACAGCTAAGTCATGAACTCAACACAATGTCAATTTGACATGAAGCGCGACGGCGATGATCGGCGATTGAAATCAGTGATCGCCTATCAACCGCGCAGTACCGGCTTCTGCAGCACGTCGTGCCAGCAACATGTGTTTCTGCGGTTTTCGTATTTCAACAACCTCTGCTTCTCATGTTGACATCCTAGTTTTGTTTCTGAGCTTGTAAAGCTACCTTTTATGCCAGTTGCGAGATGACAGCTATGTTCTCCTGGTCGGACGCAGCTCGGGCTGCGTTCACGTCGTGCTTACCATGCTTGCGCCCCGACCCCGAGACGCCTCCCCCCGCCTACACAGACCACCCCGCCGTCAATCATATCCCGAGAGCTCGACCAAATGAGTTAGAAAGACTGCTTAATGAGCCGGAATCTACGGATACGGAGGCGGAAGTACATTCTCTCCATTCTCATCCTGGTGACCGTACTCGGCGTAAGAGGAGGACAAAGAAATTCACCAAGCGTATCACGCTTTTTGGTTTCGATCTCTTCGGTCGCCGACCACCACCAATACAGCTCCCCGATGATAGCAACAATGACCTTCTCCAGGCGCCAACTACGAGGAGCTCTCGATCTTACGATTCTGACGCTGCATCTTTGGACGCAGCGGATTTAAGTCGCCTCGAGGCCCTGGCGCGAGACGAAGAACGAGAAGCAGAGGTACGTGCTAAGGAGGAAAGGCGACGATTGAGGCACGAGAGGAAAGAGAGAAGGCGTTTAGCCAGGGCGCTTGCTGCTGCTGCCGGGTCTTCGCGCGAGCTGGAGGATTCCCAGAGCTGCAGCTCTGAGGCGTTCGGTCGACTCCCCGATCACATTCTGGCCATTCAACCGAGTCCTATCAGTCCCATGTCACATATAGCTGTTGACGACGATGAAGAAGATGCTGCCGATCTTGATGGTGCCATGTACACCGCCCGTCGTCCAAGCTCTCATAGCGGCTCTGAATCCCGCTCGTACACGTCTTCCCACTCGTCTAGGCCTGTGGAAAGTAATGATCAGCATTATTCTCCACATGTACAATCTTGGATCGCGCCTCATAAATCGCGTCCTTCTGGTACGCAATCGTCGAGCAAATCAAGGTCTTCTGGAAAGTCATCGACATCGGACCCATCATCTGCACTCGCGTCGCCTCCCCTTCTTTCTCCCGTTCCTAACGCGCCGCATCGCAATATCCGTGTTCAACAACAGCCACCAGCTCGGGCATCCGTGGTAGAGCAGGACGAATTTGACGGCATCATCGGGCTTGGACTTGGTTTGCCTCTGTCTAACGAGGGCTCTCATCCCCAGCTTTATTCGAGCTCTCCCAGTCCTGGTCTCCCCAATCCAGGTCTCTTGGATCCCACGAGAAAGAGATCGGGAATCAGCGACCACGGCGCATTTCTGTCAATGAAGTAGACAGCGTGCTATCATAAGTCATCGGAACTTTCATGGGATTTATCTTGGCGAAGTATCTATAGATCATTCGGATTTATACTCTAATTGTTTACACACGTACGGAACATCAATTTCGACGCCTCCTTGGTACCACTGTTATGCATACTTTCCTATATTGTATGACTTTATGCCTCTCACCCATCATTCGGCGCTACTCTTCAAGCTTCATGACTATATCTGTGTTCATTGATACCATCGATATCGATCAAGTGAATCGTGATGATTAGAAGGCCCCGACGCACCGACATGCTTACATTCGTTTGGTAGCTGAGCTCGTTGAGCTATCCAAGGTGGTTGCGGTGAGTTGTTGCATAGCCTGAGCACAGTTCCCGGAACAATGAACTGGACATCGATTGATCGAGCGCTGATTCAACCTACGTCTGGTACTAGGTAAGCTTATGGATCGACTCCGAGTCTTGCCTGTACGTCCATTGCGCGCTGAAGGGTTGGTGTCCCTGTAGTATGTCAAAAACTAGTGGTACCATTCATTCCTGCGTTCTCACACGGAAAGACATCGAAATTGTGACAAAAACGCGTCTTCTTCCTGAGCGTTCCCAGAGCACCGAACTTATCTTTACATCGCTATCCATTCTCGACAATAAAGTCCCCCGTTTCTCAACGGCAGGCTGTGTGTGGTTTCATGACGCCTGCTTTGTGTTTACTCGACCATTAGACCCTGAGCTTCTGACGCGATCCTTGGAAGTCACTTTGAAGTCGTACCCGCACTTCGCCGGCTCCTTGTGCTTCACTCCGTATGACCCCTTCAATACAGATCATACACGGCGGTTTTGTCGTTTCGCGTATCGGGAATGAGAAACTCGCATGAAAATGCGTCGGCGTTCCACCATGACCCTGCTGCGCGCTCTGCACGGCTGAGCACAGTGTCCTGCAGCGTACGCGACGCTTATCCAATGATAAGCTCAACCCCGGGACCCGCCTCCGTGTTGTATACCACGGACCACCTGCAACTGGCCACGATCGATCTTGCCCAGGACCGCAACCGCCCATGCGTCCTTGTACAATTTGCGCGTTTTAAATTCAGGGGACTCGCGATCGCCATCTCTATGGCGCATGCGATTGCGGACGCTCAGACTTTGTTGCACTTCACCCACGACTGGTCTGCCATACACAGGTCCTCTATCACCCAGAAGGAGCCTGTACCTATGCTCGTGCCCGTATTCACTCCGCGACTGCGAGCGCTGAGAATGTAGACGCCCCTGCGGAGAATTCTGTTATAGTTGCTCCCTCTAGAAGGCTGCTGTCGCACCGCCATGACGGGTGGACATCGGAGAGTGTGCCGCCGCCACTAAATCCGGCAACCGTGCGGTCGTTGGAGAGGCCTATGCCATGTTGGCGAGTGAAGTTCTAAATATCAATGCTGCCGCTCCAAAGGCCTAATTAACAGGCCTAACATTTAACAAATTTTAGTGGCCTGAGGCCTGAAGCTGAAGGCTCCTGAAGCTTTGAACGGCACCGTGACCGTGTTTTTTTGATCGATTGATCGGTGTCTGAAACTGTGGGTGCCTCTCCGTATGCATCCATACGAGTCTCCATTGTCCGACTCAGTCCAGCTTTACACCATCAACCTGTTGACCGCTGCATCAAAGCGGAGAGTTTCAAATCTTATAACACGGTTGAAATCTCTACGCGTTTATGTAAATGCATACGGCAATCGACCGGAACAATTCGGGTGCGCCTCAGTCCTCCACTACAAGCCACTACAGTGCTGATTGTCCTTCCTGCAGATCGCAGTTTGCCTCAGTTTGAACATACCTGGTTCGATTTTCTCATTGAGCTTCGTCCACGAAAGAAAGTAATACGGAAGGGTGACATCGCTCATGAACAGCTTCTGGAGTTTGTCTCCCAGAACTTGGAACCCGGGCCCCACAAATTGTATCCCGCTGTATCCTGAACAAGTTAAACATTCCCATCGGCCCCCATCGGTCAACTTCGGTCAACTCTTATACATATCTGTGTATTGATGCTTTTATATGGCGCCCAGATATGTGATGCAGTACCTCGCATATGTGTTCCGTTAACGTCGCTCTAGCGGCCTCAAGTGGCTTCATCACTAGATGAAACGCATTCTTGATTCAAGACTTACCGTTACACCGCGTCATCCGAGAGGTCATCCGTGGTATAGTCTTCAGGATGCTATGTAGCCTGCGTAACCTGGCGGTGCGAACACGGTGGTAGTGATTGGTTGTTATTCACTGTCTAGCTTCTGGCTCTCCCGGTGTTGTTCTGGCAGTGGTCATCTGACGCCTCTGTAGCTTATCGATCAAGAATTCAGGAGCATACTGAAGTTCAAGTCAGTTTTGAGTATTCACCATGCGATCATTCGTTCAAATGGCTCATCCTTGCTTATCGAAGGTGGAATTTTCAATCAGGAGGCTGCGCGTATCAGTGGTTCGTACAGCCCGACGATGCCGTTCTTGTGGCGTGCCAGAGACCGTGATGTACAGTCGTTTAAACAGATGCCCCAGCCTTTGTGTTTCACGTTTGTTGGAGGTCTAGACATGATGGTCCCGTTATCGTCGATACACATAAGTAAAGGTAATCCTCTGGCTCTTCGGTTATTGGTTGAGGTAGCTTTTTGGCCGCCTGTTCCGCCCTTTCTCCCTCTTCGCGGACGCTCGCGTCCTGCGTATATTTTCGTGTCCACAATTTTTACTGTCGTTCTTCCTTCTCTAATCATGTCCGAGAACATCAACATTAGTGTCGACATCGGACCTTTGTACTGGGGTGAGATAGTTCTCTTCGCGCGTGGACTAGGTTGAAGAAAGTGGCATCCTTTCCAGGCTTCTTGATATCGTTAATGTACGCATTGCATATGAAGCGAGGGAGCTGTTTTACACAGAGATATTCAGCTTCAGCGGAATTTCTGTTTTGCAGGCCTACCTGTACTTCACGAGAACGAAGGAAGATGCTTTTTCCATCCGAATTATGGTAAGCTATACTCGGTGTCTTGTATCGTGTCCACTCATCGCGTTCCCTCAGGCGATCTCTATTTTGTAGGAAACAAAACTTGTCGTCTTTTTCCTTAAATTTACGAGTTTTGTCAAGAATCCTCGAATTTACTACTTCCTGTCTCGTGGCTCAGACCATCTACCATTATTTGGTAAGACATACTTTTCTGGGTTCCCTGAAAATCCAATTACGACCCATGTCTCCAGGTAGCACATTTTGGGCTTGTCCCTCCTTTATCCGTGGTGACCAAGTCAGTCATCCTAAGTTTTTGTGGCGTTGATTACTGAACCAGCCGAAAGCGAGTTGGCGGCGGAGTGCGCGTTATCCACCGGCATTAAATTAATGTACGTCGTTACTGTCCTGTGAAATTCTCACTTCTCCGACGGCCGTCTGTAGATCTCACGTCTATTTCGCTCGTCAACTATTCATCAGTAATTATTCGCGCTTGTCTTGCTTGCCCCTCAACCTGATCATTGCGCGTCAGTTTTCAAGCAAGGGAGGGGAAAATGGTACCCCAGTGCCTTAGTCGTGCGTTATTTGCTTTCCTCATGAGAACACCCCTGATGCAGGTATACCTCCAGCTGTTCTTCGCTGGCATCGCTCTTGGTGAGTTGCAACCTGAGAAATTCCCAGGATAGTTTTAACTTGTTCTTGTGCCTTTTGCACCAGCGAGCGGCGTAGGTTAGCATCTTTATCTACCTCCAGCCGCCAGCTTCTTATTCATCGTATTAAAAGGATGCAGCGTGGCCATGTTCATGCGTAAGAATCATGTTCTCGTCGACCGGGCGAATCTTTTTATTGTAAGTCAGACCCATTGGAATATAGCTCAGGTGATTACTGACGTATCGCAATGCCGTAGGCGTTCCATGTGGTCACGAATGCAAGTAGTGCTCTGGCAGATATCGTTTCTACGATTTCTCTCTGTGTTTATCTACAAGGAGCTAGAACGGATGTCCGCCGGTACGTAACTTCGCCTTTCTAAGAACCCAAAGTGCTGATGCACGATGCTCCATAGCACATCTACAATTGTTCGCCGGCTCATTGCATTCATTGCCCAGCGTGGTGCACTTGTGAGCGTCGTCCAGACTGCACTGCTCATTGTGTTCCTTGCCGCACCACATTCTACAGCATGGTACACGATCCCTGTGCACAGCTGGGTTTACGCATACTTATGACGCTTGTTAGGACTGCGTTCCACGTGAATATCAGCAAGATCTATTCAGTTACTTTTTGTAAGTGATACACGCTCTACCGTGGTCCCTTCTTTTCTGACACGCTCTGTTATTTTGCATATTCAGTTGCAATGCTGAACAACCGTCGGAACGTAAACGAAAAGGACGTTGTCGTTGTGTCGAGTTCTCGGTATCATCTTCGTTCGCAGGTGTGTGTGTCTGTTACAGGCCCCAAGGAAAGACGTGATATCTTTTGCAGAGCGGCGAGTCGACGAAGGCATCTCAACCCAGTTCTCACAAAGTGGCTTTATCTGATGTCGCAGAAGGGACAGAAGTACATGAACTTGCATGAGGTCCGACTAATAACTGTCCGTTCTCTCCATATTTTTGTACTACCAGTCGTTGTAGCACCGCTAACATATATCTGAATTATTATTGTACGCCCATCTGAATTCGACAGAGTAACGACAAGGTGTCAATTGCCATAACTTCCCTACCATCCACAGTAATCAAAACCCGTGTCGTACGAGTCCGCATAAAGTTCAGCCTTTGTGGGTCTTGCAGGAAATGAATCTCGTCGTGCTACAACCAACACTGGTGTGTATGATATCGCTTTCCCGGCCTTGAACAATTAACTGTGCGCGATTCGACTTCTTTCGAAATACCTCACTTCAATACATCGATATATTCTCGTTAAGGAGAGAGAGCGGTGATTTTCAGACTTGCTGGACGTTTGCGAGCACTTTAGGCGTTGCCTTGCGGAGGGTTGCGAGTCGTCATCTACTGTAGTATGCAGTTCTCTCTGCAGAATTGACGAAAAGGAAACGCGGCTGGCACCTGGAAGGCAGTATTGCACCTTCGATGGGGTTTATGGAGACTAAGTCAGACTCGGACGCGGAATGAGGCTATCAAAGCCTGAGACCAATGCGCTCAGCTTCTACAACGCGTGGATCAATTACATCCTGGTCGGAGAGGCATTTGATACAAACTCACATTTTGCAGCATCCATGACGCCTCCAAATTGATAAGAGCTGATGGAAACAATTATCTAGCTCTTCGTCGGAGTCACAAGTGAAAGAACACTCCTCTGATCTATTGAAATAGAGTTTGTACCAACATGACAACAAGACCTTGTCAGTGTTGAGAATACTTGCTATGTAGCCAGTAGTCATGGACAGATGGATCCCTAAGAATAGAAACTCCTGGATGAGACTCAAGGAAGGACAAAGAGGTTGGGATCGTTATTTTGCAGGACACGGCTCGAGGCAGGGAAAGAGGATTATTCGTAGCGGAATATAGTATTCAGTCAAAAAACCCCAGCTTTCACCATCCTGTAGACGGGCAGCTGGGATGACTGGGGGGCTGAGACATGTGCACAGGGACATCGTAGCTTCGGCCGTGTCGGTGGACGAAGACCAGTCTTACAGGCGCATTCGCACGGCAGCGTCAACAGCTAAGCTCGTCGGGGATACAGAAGATTGATCTGATCTCAGTGTATAATGGCTCACTGCTAGAACTGGTCAATGATAATATAATAACCGGTCACCAAGTGATATACTGACGGTTTGAAGCAACCAACAACTTGCTGCAGAACGACTCACAGGTACATGCCTAGTACGTGGCATGGGATGTTCACCAGTTCGAATCTACGTTGTAGGACCGTCGGTAAGGCGAACTGTCGAAGTACATGGAGTCGTACGATTGCTGACTCCATCTATGAACACACGTGCAGTCCAGCGGAAAGACCACCCTGTGCAACGCACTGGCTGAAGAGATGTGTCAGAGGGGCTGGTCCTTCTCATACACTACAGAGATGGCGAGAGATGTCATGCGCAAGGCAGGCTTCAGCAGGGCACCTATAGGAAATGTAGAGATGCAGGAGGCCATCATAGCTGCTTATTGGACGAGGGAGCAGGAAATCCGCACCGTTGAATGTCGCGCTGAAGAGGTTCACCTTTTTGATCGATGCGCGGTCGATGCGGTGGTGTACGCGCTACTGACGGCTGAAGATAACGAGCAAAAGGAACAACGATGGGACAAGCTTGTTCTTACCTTGCCGTTTCAAGAGATGTTGACCACCTGCTATCGCACGTCGTCTTCCATCATCATACTCCTCAGGCCGGTCGCACAGTGGATAGTGGACGATGGCGTACGATTTCTAGAGGATCCAACAACATCGCTGGAGATGTTTCGGCGTGTACTGCAGCGCTTAAACCTAGAGTATCAGGAGATTGGGGAAGACATGCTGAACATCGAGCACAGAGTCCATTTCATGGTGCAGCACATAGGTACTCAATAACACAGATTATCTAGTTTGCGCAGAGTCGCCCCGAGCCGAAACCGCAAATTTTAAAAACACGAATTCTCGAGCGCGATGACTCCACACAGAACTATACTCTTCAGTTCTGTGATGAATATGCGGCAACAAATTATCTACGTTTATCTATCTATATATCTACTGTCTACTTGACAAAGGAAAATGGTTCGCCCGTCGCACGACACAATCAGCGCAGTAAAATCACCGATATTCAAAAAACTAAGTATGAAGATTTCCCTACTCAAACAAGTATATTAAAAGTTAGCTACCATATATTCAAGACATGATAATATGTTATATGGACCGGCAACTGCCAAGAACGTAACCATCGGCCTAAATTGACCCTACTGTCACGGAGCACACGCGTACATAGTCGTAAACATTTATAGAAAAGGATAATCAAAGAAACAACCAGATCATGACAATGAAATATTGAACCGTGAAGCCACATAGCAGTGACCCACCATACAGACCAGGAGTCACCAGACAAAGAATGAGTCGACGAGCGGCTGCTTTAATCTTGCTCTGGGAAGAAGAATATCGTAAGAACTTGTTCAACAGAG
Organism: Fistulina hepatica ATCC 64428; assembly: GCA_000934395.1. Taxonomy (NCBI): domain Eukaryota; kingdom Fungi; phylum Basidiomycota; class Agaricomycetes; order Agaricales; family Fistulinaceae; genus Fistulina; species Fistulina hepatica. The sequence continues at coordinate 104,516 of KN881616.1, read as the reverse complement.
ATTTCATCGAACGACCATACCGTTCGTTGGACCATGCTCAAACGCTTCTTCCGGTTTGCGAACAACGGTTGCGCCCCTGAACTGCTTATCCTTTTTCTTGCCCTTGTTACGCTTCTTGCCACGCTCTTCAGCACCAAGGAAAGGATTTTGTGCATCATTGAGAGATGTCGATGAGTGATCGGTGGTTCCAAACAACCGCCACTTGTTCCCTTTAGCCTGCAAAAATATCAGAATCCATTCTTGACAACTTCGCAAGAGGCATTTGTTACCTTGTTTTGCGCGATGTTGTCGATGTCAGTCTGAGTCAGCTCTTCCGGAGCCAGCAAGAGCTCGCCATCACCCTCCTCTTGGATGTCGGCCTCATGTACGGGAGGAGGGGACTTGGCGTGACTTGAGAACGCATTCTTTAGAGAGTTAATGCGCAGGAGACTAGACGGGGTCATGATACCCAGTACGCCGGGGGGAGACCAGCCTCGCTGCGTAATAGCGGGTCAACGGGGAGGGAAATTTCCGATAGTAGAAAACGTACCTGGCGCATAACTGTCTCTTCATCTTCAGTATGTTCCTCGTCAGTAGCAGCGGCAGCTGATGGTGCAACCGGGGGCGGTGCAGATCGGAAGCCCAAAGCATACTTCAATGCCTGGAAGCGCGATGGCTTCGGTGCAGCAGGAGGTGCAGAAGACTCTTCGCTCTTGCGAGAAGCGATACGACCAAGACGGTCGCGTTGAGCTTTCATCCACTCTTTAGTCTGACCTTTGCGAGGCATAAGGCTGGACACGCCGCTTCGCACGCTCATCGCGTCCTCACGCTCGTGCCCGTCACGAATCTCGAACATGGTGACAATGCCTTGCTCTCGGCGCTGTATGAAGAATTGCTGCACGAGAACAGACTGCAATGAACCATCGTCGCGCCAGAAACGGATTTTGGAATAATTGCCGGACTGTGGGGGGTTCTCAACAAAGACACGAAGAGATAAGGCACGGAGCTTTAGTGTGGGGAGCTCCAATACGGCTTCAAGTGTGGCGTAGTCGAGATGCTCTACCATCTCTGGCGGGAGGGCAAATGTGCGCGTCCACCCATGACGTCTGCAATCAACATTGAGTAAACACGTTCTTCAAGAGAAGATGGCTTAAGATACAGAGCCACACAGTTAAGGTTGCCTTCCTTATGTCCGTCGAACTTCGTTAAAGAGACAGGTGCATCTCCATCGTCGTGGGGAAGAGTTGTCGCCGTGTCTTGAGATGTCATGTTCGCTCGTGTTTGTGTTTTTGAATTACGGTGTCCGGGTGTAACGTTAGGAAAGTGAAGCAAACAGAACCAAAGGAGAGACTACGCCGGGTTGTGGTGAACGATGAAAATGGTAATAAAGAAGATGTTAATAAAGAGGTGATAGAGAAGAGGGAGATGGTTGACATGATACATGCCGTCGCAGCGTGTTTTTATACTTCTATAGAGGCACCGAGATCTGGAGAACCATGGCGACAATCAATGATTATCATTGATATCATGAACAATGGCCATCAATGTCAAATAAACACGGAGCCCGCCTGCCGATCCGTACATGTATACCGTTCTCGAAGACTCGAAGCGTCAGTAATTCGACGTTGCCGTGTACGACCACTGTATCGCAACGATGGTGGATGCCAAGACAGGCCAGGACTCAATTCGGCTCGATCGCAGTCGTCAGTAGCACTTTTACAAGAAAAATGTGAACATACTAACAGTCGTAGGCAGTCTGCCGGAGGCGCACTCGCTGCCAAGTTGGGCTGTTCGCGAGGGTACAAATGCAGAGCAAATTGAATTGCATCTAATCGGACAGACATGCATATTTATCGGAACTGCGCAGGATAACACAATACACCTAAAGCCTCATGATCAATTGCTTGATGCCCGACATCCATAGAGCGATATCGTCAGTTTGTGAGCCACGGGTCAGCAAATCTACATGAATCGCAAGAGCGGCGGGACGATCCCGGGCTTCCATTGCTGGAGAAGACCGTGAATAAAGGCATGGCGGATACGACGATACTACACACCTCGAGTCAACACCAAAAGCTGTTCAACAACAGGAGGCGACAAAGTTGCGCAGTTGAGGGCGTCAAATAACGGATTAATGCGTCGTTCCAGATCCTCGACTATGCGACGCTGCTGAGGCTGCAAGGATAAGATCAGTCGACTGCAACATCACTAAGTAGTTGCGACCATACCGGAGACATCTGCCTCGTCCTGACCAGCTCACTTGAAAGGAACTCGAAGATGGGACGCGCGGATTCAGGAATGTGACTGCGGTCACCGGGAGCTGTGGAAAGGTTGAGTTCATGGCTATTTGAATGAATCGGGCTCACGTACGGTATTCTGGAGGAGTGGGGCCCTTGGATTTTACTGAAACAGGCCGAGGAGCATTCGACGGAGGTCCAGCCGGAGGAAGAGCATGCCCTTGGGATGCATTTGGCCCTGGAGGTGGAGGAGTATACGGCCCGGATTGCTGAGCTATATTATCGTACGGACCAGCTGACGGCGTTGCGCGTCTCAACGGTCCCTGTCCAGGCGGGTTGGCACGTGCAGGCGCGACTACCCCAGGACGACTGAACTGAGGTGGGGGGGATGCCATCGCAGATCCGGGTCCTAGTCCGCGTGGCGGAGACGAAATAGGCCCTGGGCCGGGAGGCGGCGGCATCATTGCGCCACTGCGTGGTGGTGGATACGGACTTTGACCTGGAGGAGGTGGAGCAGACAGCCCATTACTGGGTGATACAGCCATAACGGGGTGCGTAGGGCTGCTCATGGGCGGAGCCACCTGTTGTGCAGGAGCTGGGTACACCCCTGCACCAACGCGTGAAGGCGGGGGGAGGTGTTGAGCTTGTGGAACACTTCCCGGCCTGGGGGGAGGGGGAAAAGAGCCTGCACTTGATGGTCCATGAGGCGAGAGTCCAGGGACGGGCGAGTAAGCAGGCGTAGCGTTGGGGAATGGAGTCGTGATAGCCGCAGGTTTGTTCCCTGATGGAGTTGAGTTGGTAGTCCTGGAAACGCTTGTCGGAGCGTCATTCCAACCACCATTGTCTTCTCGTCTGGATGGCGGAGTCCGAACGGCAGCCCCACTGATTGGACGGGGCGGAGGAGCCATTGAAGTCGTGGTCTGGGGCTGCTGATTCACAAACCTAGGGTAAGGGCCAGGCTGAGACGGCACACCGGCCTTAGGAGGGGGATGAGATCCCGACGACGCGGGGGGAGGATAAATCAACTCGGAATGGGGGAGAGGTGCATATGCTGGTTGGGCAGGGGCAGGCGGCGCATATGCAGACTGAGTAGAGGCAGGCGGTGCATATACAGACTGAGCTGGCACAGGCGGACGAGCAATAGACCCTTGCTGTGGAGCAGATGACATATATGCAGACTGCTGAGGCACTGCAGGTGCATACGACGATGGACCAGCAGACGCATGTGGCTGATACAAAGACGCAGTAACTCCAGGATATGCAGTCGATACTCCAGGGTATCTAGCAACTGCGCTTGGCTTGCGCGCGTGAGAATTAGTGTTGGCAACTTTTTGACCAGCGTAAGAATTTGAGGCGACAGAAGCTTTCGACGTCTCAGTAAGACTTGTTGCCGCAATTAGTATATCCCTTTCTCCAGCTCCCTGTACGAGAATGTAGGCTATGATCATCCAGAAAGTCTGTGAACACACCTTGTAATCCATGGGTGTCAGATTCACGAAAACGACAGCCTCCTTTATCAAACCTTGTGTGGTCAGGAATGTCGCGTACTCCAAGTATTTTTCATAAAGAGCGACAAGTTTGAACGTCTTAACATCGGCTGTTGGCTCAGCTGCAATAGCTTCATCGACGTACTTGGTAGCCGCGCGGAAGACTGTGACCTTTTCAATGAAAGATTGCAATGCATGCGCATGGGCGGAATAATGAGCCTCGCCCTTAGCAACAAGATCATGCTCTTCTTCAACGAGCTCCTCGGCCCATATACCAACAAGCCGTTCGAGACGTGCAGCAACAAGATAGGTCAATGTCGCCTGGCGACGCAGTTCCAGTACGTCGGATGTTTCCCTTCGAAATAGATGATAAGAGCCCAGTTGATTTTAAGAGGCGGAAAACACAGTACTAACCCTTCTTCGGCACTTTCAAACTCAAGGCGGCGACCAAGCTGCTCCGCGAGATTGGCAAACTCGTCTGGTGTAGCAAAGGTGCACAGCACGACAAATATCTCTCGCCATTCCTTGAGATCAGCATTCTGCACGATGTCAGCGAGGTCATTGGACACGATGGATTTGAACAAGCGCAAGTACGGCGCAGATGCGACAGCCTGCATCATAGCAAAAAATTGTCAACATAACAAACTCCTAATTGCAGGACGATTCAGCTCACATTTGCACCAAGCTGATGGTCGAAATAGACCTTCTGCGTGCGCTGCAAAAGTTCTGGACCACCCCTCACCGCCAAGAGAATAGCGTCGGCCCAACGGTGGGCGCCGAGACACAATTGAACAGCACTCTCAAAGTCACCAAGAACCAACGCTTTTGCTATTAGCTGGTCAGCGCCAGTGTCAGCGTCCGTCAGACTTTGCGACGCCAGAGGATAAATGTGGAATGTGTTAGCATTGCGCAAGCTCTCTGATGCAACACTGGATGGGCCGGAACCAACGGTGGCCGCAACGCTGGAATCCAGTGCATAGTTGGTATGCGGAACCTGCGGAACGAGGGCCGTGTTGAAAGTGCCCAGGTTAGCGAAAAAATCAGGACCAGCGTCCTCTCCGAAAAGACTGGGAGCTGTCGTCGTCGATTCTGCGTCGACATCTTTGGAAAGTATACTTGGATTCGACGTGACACTGCGCGGATTAGACACCACGCCGACGCTGACTTCGCTCGTCGTCTTGTCGCTACCTTCGCCATCACCGTCACCCTGGTCTAAGCCCAAGCCCGCAACAGGCTCCGAGTCAAACTCTGGCTCAGCAAACGAAACCACAGGTCTAGTGAATTCGGTCTCCAGCTCGTCAGGATGCATAGAAGGCGTGGCCTCCTCCTCGGGGGAGACGGCCTCCTCAGACACGTTCAATTCGGAGACAGTCATCTTCTTCCTCGAGACGGATGTCTAAGTTAGCGATCGTTGAATATCATGGCCTTGTTTGTAAAATCCTGAAAGCCCACCTTCAATCGGTCTACGGCCTCCGCGACGCGACGCGCGACATCATCCTTGGAGAAGCCGAGAAGATTAACCAGCTCATCCCGGGAGTTTGCACTGAAGAGGCTCTGGAGTGCTTTCCACACGGCTTCTTCGCCTTTCTGGGCAATGTCTTCCAACGAATCACACTCCATGGCCTTCTGTAACTTGCGGGCTCGCTCTACAACTTTGGGGTCCGTGACAATCTTACGCAAGTGGACCTCGCCGTGAGGATGACCAGACGAGTTTTGCAGGCTGATTAGAGTGCCGCCAAAGCCGAACGTCGCCGCAACAGGTCGACGCAGCCATTTTGGCGGTTGTTTAAGCGTGAATGAGCCACCACGACTGCCTGGCACGGGGGCGTCGAATAGATCAGCGCCGTTGGCCACACTCGTGGTCGCAGTCGACTGGCCGGCCTCCGCAGCATCGTTGATGGTCTGGATTGAATGAATGCCGATGGTGCCGTCAAAGAACGCCGTCGCCAGCATGTCGGGATTACGGGGGCACCAATCGACCTGGAAGGCCCAGTTGTTGGACGACGTGTCTCCGTAGCCCGTGTTTGAGGGTAGCTCGCCAATTATTTCAGATGTTTGCGGATTCCAGCACAACGCGCGATTATCTTTGCCGCAAGACAATAACAAATCCGCATCTTGTTTGCACCATGAGAGTGATAAGACACCCTTCTCGTGCCCAGTGAGAATCTGGATGAAACAAATGAGGCGAGAGATATCTGCATAGCAAGACATGTCGTACCTTCTCCGGAGCACGTGCATTACGAAGATCCCAAACCATGATGATGGGAGACGTATCGTCTTCCGACGCAGTTACGAGGCGAGTGGCCTAGCCATACACCACATTAGCCACAGGAACACCAAAGGCAAAAGGGAAAAACTTGCATTGTCTGGGTGCCATGCGATGTCGCTCATGCCCCGTCGCTGCCCTTGACCCGCCGTCTGTCCACCGTATGCCAAAGCCACGACTTCGCGTTTTCCGCGCAGATCCCACACGACTGTATAACCCGTGCCGCTAGCACCGGCCAGCACATACTGCACCTGCTGATTCCATGCGACCGATGTGATATCATCAAGCTTCGCGCTACGGGCGCCTGGTGTCGGCGTATACGGCTTGCTAGGATCCTTAAGGTCCCAGATGTACACCTACACCGCATCGCATAAGTATGGGTTCTTGTCCTCACGAAGAAGATTACCGGAAAATACGCACTTCCCCTGCGACACCGCCACTTGCGAGAAGGCTGCGCTGAATAGGATTGAAATCCAGACCACGGATAGGACCAGTATGTGTGCTGTTGCGCAGAATGAGCGAATCCACGCCAGCACCAGCTAGAATGCGTGCGGGATCCCATAAGGCAAGTTCGCCGTTTTCCATACCTGCCGCAAGCACACCGTGCTCACGAACCCCGCCCGCGGACCCCCACGCCAAACGATTAAAGCGCGCGCTATCCTTAACGGATCCCCCCGCTGCGCCATCTAAACCGAGGTCAAACTCGTTTTTGTCGAGGTAATCGGGTGTCCAAATCTCGAGCTGGCTTTCGTTGCTGAACGACTCGTCTAGTGCGCCGGCCACCGTGCCCGTCGCCAGCGACGGCAGCGCGCCAGACACGGACCAGGCAAACGTCGACGTGCGGTGGATTTCTTTTAGCTTCATGAAAAGTGATTATACGCGACGTCGATGTAGATGGCGATATGTATCCACGTCGGTCGACGGCGATACGTGGTGTATGCTTTTGTTTGGCCCAGTGGGAGCACGTGTCCACGTGTCTACATCGACTGCCATTTCCCATGTTTGGTTTTTGGTTTATGAGATGCTTTTTTATATTCTCAATTTGACAGTGGTCCGCATTTGAACTCAGCGCGAGTGACGTGGGGGCTCCTTGGAACTCTCAGCAATTTTTTACACCGTAGAATGGGTAATACTGCGTTAGGTGATAACGCGTAGCTGCCATAATGTATAGGTTCTGCCATGAAACCATGTTGTGGGGCAGGAAATTATACGAAACCGCTATAATGTATCATAGCCTTCAGCTGCTTTTAACGCAACGGTGCTTAAGTATAATACTCATATGGCAAGTGGTCAGTATTCATTTCGCCTTAGCCTTGCCGCTCTAACTTGAAGTTAGAAATGGACAGAAATAGCAAGTACTTTGTTCCCACGGAAAATATCAATAAGTTGCAGGTCTATTGATATACGAGCTGTGAGCTTTTGTATTGCCCGTTACGACAAGCTACGGTTGGAATTGATTGCCTTGGCATGTATTATGATAATGATATGAGCTCAGGCAGCTTGCGACCTCTGCGGAAGGTGTGTAAAAGTGGATCGTATACTTACGTCTCTGCAGGAGGGAGAAACAAGATATCTAGTCTAGATATTGGGGATTCGACTCCGTAGGATGTGCAAAGGAAAATGCTCACGCGACGGGAAAGAAGTAGGGAAGGCCAGCAAGAGCGCCCGACGCCGGCAGTGATGTAGCATGAGCTTTTTGTAGGCTTCGGACAACAAAAACATTGCGTGGCGAGGGTCATGACGTGAAAAAATTGTGGAAGACAGGAAGACAAAAGGAATGGTGCCGGGAAGTAACTCACGTGACTGATGGGGTCTATTGTCAGATAAAAGCAGAACAATAGCAGCTGTCCTCAAAAGACTTGTACTAAAACCGCCCTGGAGGCGTCGTCGCTCTTTATTTTCCTCGTCCTCGTCCTCGTTGTACTTCCACCGTCTGCTCTGAAGCTCACATTCACGAACGTCCAATGAATTTCGACATGCCCAACTGTGAGTTCAACACTGTGTCCGCCGTGTTCAAATTGACTTGGTTCTAACCACCATCATCTTGTGCAGTTTTCAAGCGCGAAAGTCCTTTGTCCCGCCAGCCCCGGATTCGCACGCGAAAACCATCGTGCGCCCTCAATGATATTCCAGAGGAACAAGAACCGCGTGCTTCGTCGTCTTCCGTCGATTCTGTCGCCTCGACGTCCGCGTTTACTTCTCCCTGTCCCAAAGAAATCAAGTCCAGACGTAGATACGCCAGCTTGACCCCAGCAGACGTTCATCTGGTCTCTGCCATTATTTCCAAGGCTGACGATGGCCTCACCGCGGCCACACCACAGTCGCCAGTGTCTGCTGGATGTTTGTCAACACCAAGTCGGTCTGCTCCTTCCCCGCCGACACTTCCAGCTATATCCCCCGATTTGTTTCGTCTTTCGTTCGACGACGTGGACGCTTCTCTGTCTAGTCTGCCGGGATCGAGTAGCTCCAGCTCACCTATATCCCTTTCGTGGTCTAGTCCCAGCGCCCGTTCAGATGGTCTTCCTGGCACGCCGACTTCGGATGAGTTTTCACTACCTTTTCCAGATACACTACCGCTCGTCGTGAATAAGCGGCGCGTGTCGCTTAGCACCGTCGACGAAGATGATGAGTCTGAATGGTATGCGCAGGAGCTATCAAAGGCGGTCATTCTGGAGTTGGATGAGCCCGTGCGTTCTTCACGACCCGAGACGATGTGCATCCCTGCTGGACGGTGTATAAAACTGGGTCCACATCCTTCTGCCCAGCTGGATCCATGTTTCCCTAGCTCAGACATGAAGAGTTACATACTTCCTTCCCGTCCACCGCCCGCAGTCCCTGCGAAGGCTCCGCCTCGTATGAGTGTGGTCCCCGACGATCACCTCAGCATCGACGATCTGCTGGACGACTACCTCTTGCCGGTAGACGAGGGTGATGGCGAGGAGGTTTTCCTTGATGAGATTCCTTTTGTTGTTGAAGTGGACGAGGAGGAGTTTGACTTTCCGGTCAAGGTGCCAGCATGCCTGCCCAGTAGTCCTTTCTTCTTCGATTTTGAATTCAACTTCGATGATTCGACGTATCACTTGTCTAAGGCTGCGCATCCGCGGTCGATTTGTGACATACCTTTTTCGCCGCCGGTCCAGCCTCCGTCAACGGTCAGCCCACCGCCGCCAACGTCGTCGAACGAGAGCTGCTGTGAGGGTGAGTCTGAGTCTGACGACGGACACGAGTATCCTGCCCTTCGTTCCCGCTGGTCTGCGTCTACGCTTGCGTCGACACACTCGGTACACGCTGTCAAGGGCAAGTCGCGTCTTATGAAGATCTGGCATTCTAAACGCCAGAAAACCCCGAAACAACAACCGCCGCAGCCGTCGTCACCGACGAAGCGCGTGCGGCTAGCCCCGCAGGTGTTGCCGTACCTGCGTCGGTCGCAGGCACCGCCTACGCCTGCCGAGGACGAGGTAATGGTTATCGGGTACTACAACCGTTCGCCCATGTCGCCTTCGACGGCTGCATCGACGCCTATGACCGTGTCGTCGCCATCGTCCTCCCGCCACTTCCATTCCGCGTCGTACTCCCAGCCGAGCATGTCGAAGACTCCGCCGTCTCCCTCCGCGGGATTGAGACGCTCTGTGAGCCGTGCGAGCGCGTCGACGTGCTCGGATACGTCGTGCTCCGGCGAGAGTGCCTGTAGCTCTGCCAGTAGTGGGCTCCACCGCAAGCCTATTCCCGTGGAGATGTTCCTGCGGGCGTGACGTGAGCAGCCTCGGCGATCCCGTTTCATGACCCTCCCCTTTGACGGCGCGGAGGATTAACGACATTTTACGTTCCCGCATTGTTGTAGCAGTTGACCTGTGTTCCTGACCTTTTCTTGCATCTGTATTCTAATCTACGCTTTATGGAAACGCGTTAATGCACCATCAATTTCTCTATCCTTTTAACATCCATTTCCTCGTCTTATCCTCTAAAGTTATCGTTGTCGTTCATGCACTCACTCAATCATTTTTTGTCCCAATTACAAAATTGTCTATCATTGAAATTGACTTTCCTGCTTCTTTCATAATATGCTTGTATACTTTAGCAGTAGGTAGTAATAGTTGCGACTGGGAAAATGGACTACTTTTTTCAGTAATGAAATAGGCTCAACAGTTCAGTGCCAGGCGGGGGGTGAGGTAGAGGTTCCCCGTGCGTCGTGATCCTCAGATATGCAAAATAGGTAGACAGACACCTGGACCACGAGCGAAAAACGTGTCGAAGTCATTTCCTGGGCCGCGGAGCAACGCACACCCTGAGTGCAGGAGACAAACGAGAACAGAACAAAACACAGGCAACAGCTTTGTCGCCAAACAAGTCAGTGAAGATGCGACCTGTCGGATTTCTGCTCGTCTCCACAGTAGGGACTCAGGGCTCGGGCCCCATCATCAGGATACACACTGTGACACAAGAAGACGAGGTGCAAAATTAAGCCGGCAATAGGTACTGCGCAATTGCGGGTACTAGGGAATGGCGAAAGCACGTGGCCATCCTACCGCTAGTCCCAGTAAGGGACTGTCAGCGGTACAACCAAGGCGCGACAAAGCGGAAGGCGGTAGGCTCTCATCTACGCGGTTCGGCTGACAGGTAAAGTGTCGTCGAAAGACCGCAAAAGCACTTTCTCCAAGGAGTACGTAGAAGAACGGGGTCACGTCGGGGGCGAACTGAATGGACGGGAGGACGACCAAAGAGGCAGGCCAGATTCTAGAAGAGCGGGGTCACGAATAGTGCCTGATGAGAGCTGATAATCAAAGCCGGACGTCCCGTGGCTGACCGCAGTGCGCCAGCAGCGCTGGAAGAGCGGCGAAGGGGCTACTTTGGCCTGACAAGAGCTGACGTGATTCCGACGCCGCTGAGCCGAACCCATGGCCAGCTGTTGCGAAGCACGGACGAGTGTCGTCGAAATCGAGGACTCGCTGCCTAGCAACATGCCATCGAGACGAAGAAACGACTCACTCGAACAACGACAATAACAACAACAACAGAACACCCGCGGAACCAATAGGAACCAATGAGCGCGATCTGATATTATATAAGACGAGCGCTCCCTGCCGCCGCATGCCATTATAGCTTCCTAACCCTCCTCCTCCTCCTCCTGTTTCCTCTTCATTTGTCGTCCATGTCCGGCACGGCGGACGCACCGGCCGCGCTGTCGACACCAAGTAGTTCTAGTGCGACGCTGGCCGCGCTGCTCGCTGAGTCGTGCCGCGAGGTCGAGCACCTCCGCACTCAAGTCGCCACCCTCACCAAACGGCTCGAAACAGCAGACCAGCTTGTTGATTCTTTCCGTCGCATTGGCGAGGCCGCGAACTCGGAAAACAAAGATGCTGGTCCCACCATATCGCAAGCGACCGCCAACAGCATCATCTTCGATTGGAACGACCGCGCTAACAAGGCCGAGATGGCCAAGGCGGACGCGGAGGCGAAGAGCAAATTCGTAACAGATCAGTGGCAGGAGCTCGACAGGTACTTCAGCACTGTTGAAGCAAGAGTCTCCGAGGCGCGCGCCTCATTCGCGCACATCATGGAAGCCGGATCTGGCCAGCTATCCATTATCCCAGTCCCCTCACCATCCTCCTCGCGTCCGCCATCCTACATGCGCACGGCTGGATCGATGCCTGCATATTCCTATCCGCACTTGTCTACCTCACCTCGTATACGCATGCGCTCGGACAGCCTCGATACTATGTCCGGCTACTCTGCGAGTAAACGACTACGCGGCGATAACAATGTAAATAAATTATCCTGGCGTTGTTTACTCAACGCTTACTTCTCTTTCTGAAAGCAACCACTTCCTCGAGAAGGTGGCGCAAGTGCAGAGGCGTTTCGTGTCCCACCCGCACGCGTTATCCAGAATTCCCCGCCACAACGGATGCCCGATCACGCTCAGTACGTCACCGTCCTTCTCTGAGCCTCAGACTGGTCTTGACTGGGCTGCAGTGGTAAGAGCAAGGGTGTGGATGATATTGATGAGATGTTATGGGAAACAACACGCAATGGAAAAGACGGTGGTGGGTCAAAGCCGGGCGTTCTTCCTTATCCCGGACCAATATACGCTCCTGTGATCGTCGGCACGACGCCCGAGGTCAACAAGTCGACCGTTTCCCCACGTGCGCTCTCCATTGACTCTCGAAAGCCTGCATACACTGATTTTTATAATAGCAGGACGCAATAGAACACCGTCGCCGCCACAACCACTTCGGGGTGAGCTCGTCTCTTAGATATAAGACATGAATGTGTACACCTGACTGCCCCTCATCCCTTCAGCAGGTCCATCAACACAACGTGGGTGTAAATTCTCTTGACAGGATAATTTTCTCAATACTGAATGATTCAACCAGTCGGAACATACGATATAGGAAAGCCGTATCCACCGCACAATGAGGCAGGTCAGCGATTGTGTCGCACGTGTGGTGCCGTTGGACGTTATAAGGATGGTCGTTGCATTGAGAAATGGGGACCAGGGCCGTGCGGTCCTGGTACTGTTTGCGATCGGTGCGTGATTTCACACTCTCGCAGAAAACGGGCGGTAACTCATCTGTGACGTTAGGTGTCGAAAGAAAATGAAGCGTTTCGAACGGCGCGGCGAGACGCAACCCCGCGGACAACCCATGCTGCGTCCAGATATGATGCACGTGCCACCGCCCGGCATGATGCCAATGCCACCAATGCACCCTATGATGGGTCACCCTGCGCCGCCGCCTCTAGCTGCGGCTGTACCGGCACCACCAATGCCTGCGTACCCGGCGCCGTCCGGGCGAGACTTGGACGCCCGCATCCAGGAATCTAACGTACGGCGCCGTGACACGGACGCGCTGATACAAGAGTCTGACGTGCGGAGTGAGCCGCGGAGCGACACTTCGCCAAACGACGCGGCGTCACCTGCAACTGGCCTGCTGACGCCTGCACCGGCGTCTGTGCCTGTATCTACTTCGACGGCGGATATGCCTCCTGTCGCCGTCTTGACATCGGATAACCAAGACTCGGGGACCGAGGGTGACGCCGACGCTGATGCCGATGGTGAGGAGGACACGACGAGTCCGCGCCCCACACTGGCGTAATTTACTTAACTGGTGGACGTGGCCGGCCATGAATCTAGTTTTTTCTCTCAAAGTCTCTTGCTCTTCGATATGCTGTTGTACAAGTTATAATGCACATTGTCTATTCGTTTCAAGGTCTTGCTCTTTTTTTCTTCTCTGATGTATGTTGTCCCTGGCGTCTCATTGAACAAATCTATGTGTAGTCCTACTAGTATATCCCTCGCAATCGATTCCCAAATATCTATATTAATTTACGCTTACGTAGTACATGTAGAAGGAGCCAAGGAATATCATGCCGGAGTTGAGAGTGGTATTCATTATATGCTATACAGTAATGTTTTTGTCACATATGCGTATGGTATGCAATGATGGTGAGGAAGCCTTACTTTACATTGACGACACAAAATCTGCGGGTGCTATGGAGCGGTACCGGACTAATTTATCAATCCCTTTATTCGACCTTTCACGATCAGCGGATTCTCGAGGTCCAAAGATCGCACGCCGTCGCTGTCATCGCCTTTTCTCCATTTTTCTACGAGAGCGCGGCCTTCCACCGGAGGGACAGAAGTGTCGGACGTGCCCACGGTGAGGTGCAAACAGGACCTCAATTCGCTAGGCAGCTTGCTGATGAATTCCATACCAGTCTGCATGTCGTCGTCGGTGTCATCGAGCGCCAAGTCATCAACAGCGAGAGCCATGACACGCTTGTCCCAGACAACAAAGCGCACCTCGAATCGGAACATCGGAGGCGAGTCCATGCGATGCAGATTCAAGCACCGTTCCCATAACTCGAGTTCGCCGGGCAGCGAGTTCTTGTGGACGAGAGTAACGTGCCCACGGGGCGTCACACGCTTCTCTCTCACGAGATGTGCCCACATGTCGGCACAGGGAGAGTCGGGTTTGGAGAGTACAGCATCTAGGGTCGCCTGCACATTCAACTCGGCGAGAATAGCAAAGTACCGTGGTTCACTCTGCTTTCTGTCGGCTTTCTTGGGCTCGTCTGGCTTGTTTTTCCCGGGCGAATACCCACGGGCAGCAGCAAGACCAGCCGCTACTTGCTCTGGCGTTGGCTGAGGAAGACCGAGAATACGTACACACGCGGCAACAGCGCGACCGAGCGCCTGCTCGGGCGAGTCCTCGAGGTCCATGTCCACAACCTCGTCCACTTCCGTTGCCGCAAGTTCCTCAGTCTGATTAATGAACATCCAGATGGCTTCTTCATGCGATTTTCCTTCTTTGTCGGCGCGCAACGTTTGGTGATTGTCTCCGCGCAAAAGCACTCGGTCACCACAGATTCGGTGAATCGTTGCATTGGGTTTATCGAGAGCCCAGTTGAGCGCAAGTAGGCGCGCCTTGGGAGTCATGTTGGATGCGAGATTTCGCAACGCCTGACGATGTTGACGAAGGTGGTTATTCCTGTTCTAATTCAAATTACTGACTTGGAAACAGATCAGTGGACGCACTTGTCTGCAATGACAACGTCATGAGTTTTGAGCAAGTTGGTCACATTTTTCAAGAACATGGGCGCAGGTTTTTTTGAATGAATATCATCGCTTTGTGTATGCCCAAAGCCGAAAATATTTGCCAGTGCAACAGCCACTGTGGTTTTGCCTACATCTGATTTGAACAAAACAGCGAAGAACAGTGGCACATCAACGCACCACAGCCAGGAATTGCAACTGGTGCGATAATTGTCTTCTTAAACGTTGGCTTCGGGGACGTTGCAGGTCGATCAGAATCATCAAGCGTCGTCTGTGCCTCACGTCCTTCGTGCGACGCCATCCAAGCAAGGAAGCGCTCACGATTTGCTATAATTCCACGGTTCTTGAGGTAATCTTTGAACGGTGTTCTATCGCGTCTGAGTTCGGCAATGAGCCATTTCACGTAGAGCTGCGTCTCGGGCCGCTTCATTTTCGAACGCGGCGCCGACTTGAGCGACAGTTCGGCCTTTGGACTCAATAAGGCTTTAGTCACCTCGCGCCAATCGCGGTACATCATATACGGCTCGTCGAATTTAACTTTGAAGAAGAATGACGAGCCAGGCGCGTAAGGTGAACTAGACGGTTTAACTCCGCGGCCGCGACTTTCAGTCGGGGGCTCCGACACATGTGTGCGTACGACGAAGCCTTCGACCGGTCGTCCACGCCATTGTCCGGCTTCCCCAACCTCTTGAGTAAATTCACGCACCGCCGGGATGGAGTCGAGTGTAATATAAGCTGTTTTGATGAAGCCCCATTCTTCTGCGAACAGGTCCACGTCGGACTGTGGTAGCGTAACAAAGTTTTTGGTGGCGATGTTTAGACCGTGCAGATGAAGGCCAGTCAGCTCGGGCGGATAAGCCAGAACATGTTCCTCGAACGAGTCATCACATAACTAGGGCGTGTCGCGTCGCGTCAATAACGCGGGGACATGTTTCTATGCACATACCTCAGCAACAGCGGTCCAGTTATTTTTCCACAAGACAGACGCCAAGTCAGCCTCGGTGTGTCCCTTGTCGGCGAGATACTTACGCAACCAGCGTTCACCGACCCGGGCATGAGTGGGCGCACCGTCGTCTGAGAAGCCGAGAGAATGCTTGGACGTGATCAGGAGTTTCTCGGGGGTCAGTGCTGCGATAAATATGATGCATCCATTCGATTTCAGAGATAGGACATATGGGGGTGTAGTGTGGGATTCCAGAGATTGCCACTGTACAGCAAGTGAGCAGAGCGATGATGACTTCGATGTCGGCCCGAACGTACTGTAGTCCACGGCACTTCGCCGATATTGAAGAATTTGTCATATCCTCGAATCACAATGCGATATTGGGGCTCTCCAGTCCGCTCGCCTTGGCCGATCTCCGTGGTGAACAAGCCACGCGCGAGGGTTGGGAAGGGCGAAGGAATCTGATAATACTTGAATTCGTTCATCTTCCAGCTTCTTACAACGATGTTTGGATCCGCAGGAGCCTCATGAGCTGACGATCTTACGAGCTTGGGAGACTTTTTGGAGAGCTTGTGAAGCTCAGCGACAAGCCTAGAGTCCTCTAGAGTGTAGGAGGGAGGTGCCATGAATGAATATCGCCTGGACCAACGTTGCGGCTGTTTTCGAAGGGCACGAAGACCCCAGGCCGGCGAGAAACGTATGGAAAACAGAATGGTGAGTACAAGTCGAAAGCACCGACTTGTTTAAATAATCTGAGAAAGAGTCAGTAATGCTAATTGACAACTGACTCACACTGACGCATACTAGAACGGTTGCGCCGTCGACAACTAGGTGACAGTCCGCATATTGCAAGATGCCACATATCTGATTTTGAGTCGTTCTTCGCAGTTATATACTCGCGTGTCTCGTCTGTCGTATCCCGCCTTGAGCCTTGCTATCCATTCCATATTATGATGTCTGACTTGCCGGCGATTGTCCCTGCACCGCTTTCTAGCCCAGTGGATAATACCGCACAATCTACATCAGAGCAGCAGCAGGATACACCAGAACCCACTCCAATTACCGAACAGGAGGTTGGGGAATATCGCGAGCAGGACCGCTTTTTACCCGTGCGTTCGCTTCTTCCCATGGCATGGCCCTAACATGCATAATAAATGATCGTACCTCTGCAGATCGCCAATGTGTCGCGAATCATGAAGAATTCTGTGCCCCCTACTGCTAAGATCGCGAAAGACGCCAAGGAATGTGTGCAGGAATGCGTGAGCGAGTTCATCTCGTTTATCACAGCAGAGGCTGCCGAGAAATGCCAGCTGGAAAAGCGGAAAACCATCGGCGGGGAGGACATTCTGTATGCGATGACAACTTTGGGCTTTGAAAACTATGCCGAAACGTTGAAAATTCATCTGGCAAGGCTCAGGCAGGTATGTGTAGTCGTGGTAAGCGCTCCTTTCCCTCTCACTGAACTTATACGTGCGATAATTAGGCCGGCCCTTCTGGCACACACGGCACTGATGGGCGAGAATAGGGTCCCTCATTCTCACCCCTTATGCATGTCTCGACGGTCGGGTTTGCAGAACGCGCTGTAGTGAAGTTGTGTAAATAGCATTATTACCACATTATGCTATGCAGCAGCACGGCGAGAAATTATTGTTTCTTTGAACATTTACTTAAATGTTACCAACTAGTCACACAAGAGAGGAGCATATATGTACATGCTATTACTACGTACCTACAGACGCCTAAACATATTAACGATCGGGAGATGGTACGCGACGCAAGGCTCGAAGACTCGAGCAGCCGTGCAGCTGGAGCTTGAGAGCAGAGCGATTCCAATCCTAAATAACTCACCAGGTCCCCTCATCTCTGAGTTTTTGTATTACCTATATCCATGTATCAAAGATATCTCGCAGAATAACAACATGAGGAACTGCTGAGAGCTTAGCGCCGCGACTTCTGGGCGACCGACTTAGCTTTAAAATTATGAGCATTGTTCACCGCTTAGCCAGATCCCCGTCTCCGCCTTGGACGGCCATCATTCTTTTGACTTCCGTCAGTTGCTTGCCCTGCCGAACTTGAAGTTTCCTGTCCTGCGACGGCCTGTTCTCTTCGTTTCTCCGATCTCGAAGACGATGCATTGTTTTAAAATTGACTCTCTTTGAAGTTTTGTCCCTGGCTACCTTATCGTGGTCTCCTAGCTGCCTATCAGAGGTGTTTTCAAGTTGGATCCTGGCTGACCGATCCTATGGTTTATGTATACACGCCGACAGGTCGTTTAGTCGGTCGCCTTGTGTGATGACTTAGTCAGAACGATCCTGCTTACGCCTGCTTACAATCTCCGGATGACTTTTCGATGCTGTTGAGACAAATGCTGCGATGATAATCATCGTATCCCAAATGACCGAGTGTGCCGGCAAATGCGTTGACAGGCGTTGACCGCCCTTCATGACGTCTGGTTTCGCCGTGCCTATAAAAGACGGTGCAATTGTTGTACATCTACATATGTTCCTCATTACTCGAACTCGTTTCACCCCGTCGCTTTTGCTCTCTGCTGCTAAAACATCTATAAGAACCATGGCCACCGAACAAATCACCTTGTACACTGCGAAGGTGAGCAGTTGGCAATGGATAGTCGTGAGCGTCGTTTGACTCAAATTCACATAGCTCTGCCCTTTTGCACATCGCGTATGTTTCTCTTCTTCTAACTCGTCGTCAGAGGTTCCAACGTGTCCTTTTTCAGGTTGAACTCACCTTGAATGAATCAAACGTCAAGTTCACCCGCTATGAGGTTGACCTCATGAAGAAGCCGGAATGGTACCAGCCAAAGGTCAACCCCGTCAGCAAGGTGAAGTCCCACGCAGAATTTTCCTTATCTTTCGCTCAATACTCAAAGGTCCCCGCGTTAACCTACGGCGGACCCGAAGTGCCCCCAGACCAGCCATCTTCCGAATCTGCGAAACTCGCCGAGAGCTTAGTACTGGTCGAGTTCATCGCTGATCTTTACCCCGACTCGCCCGTTGTTCCCAAAACTCCTCTCGAGCGCGCTCGTGCTCGCTTTTTCATTGATGCCGTCTCAAACAAGTTTGTGTCTCCGTGGTTGGCTACATGGATGCATGGCGCCTCTTCTGAGTCCGTGTTTGCCGGAATCGAGGCAATCCAGAGTCTTCTGAAGGGCAAGTATGCGCTGGGTGACCAGCTTACGATTGCCGATATCGTGATTCTTCCGTTCATCGCACGTATGGAGCTCTCTCTACGTGACAACGTTGGTACCTTTACGGTTGAGGAGGGCAAGCAAATGCATGAAAAGTACAAGAACGATCCGAAGTACGCTAGGTTCCGTCAGTATGCCGCTGACATGAAAAGCAGGGAGAGCTTTGTCAAGACATGGCATGAGGTGAGGACAATCGGAATGATCCTAGCTGATGTTGAAAAGCTGACTGGCGGTTTATCACAGGATTATGTAGCAAAAGTTTATGCCAAGAAGTTTGCCCGCTCTTAGGTTCTGCACTGTCCTCAGTCTGGGACTTCACAATTTCATAAGTACAAATATGTCATGTATATATTGGAAAAATTAAAATGGCCAGAACAACTTTAGTCATTGTAAATCATGATGAGAAAACAGTTTGATAATATATCAGACAAACATTGGCATTGTATTTATACTTTAGATCCAATAACCTTCACCATAATCAAGAAATAGTTCTTTTCCAGCACGAATATCTATATAAATATGTTTTATCAATTCAAAGATTATAAAGATATTTACCAACCTTTAGTTGCAAAAATACCAATCCGATACTCTCCATTAACATTTCGGACTACAAGCAATGATGTTAATTAGACCACTATATGGAAAATAAATTATTCAAATACCTTCTGCAATACAATTGATTGTTTCACTGCTACTAGCATGGTTAATATAACGAGTCTCATTTCCTGCACTTGCTGAGTCAAGATCCCAATCTCGTCCATTAGAGGTCTCTGCTTCATCTAGCAATGATTTTAAGGCAAAATGATAGTTTAGATCATTGTAACGATGCAAATTTGCATATGCTGTTGTTTCAATGCTTATATGAACAAAATAAATAAATAAATTTAGATAGAAAAAAAAAAATAGAAAAAACAAATGACTTACAAATCTTGCCACCACAATTCACCAGTATATTCTAAAAAAATATACATAACATCATAAAAATAATAATTAAGATTGATTTAAACATACCACCAATCAGATCACCAGCACAAATGTGTGTAGTAGCAAAGGCACCTAGACCATATTTTGCTTTTTGAATTTTTAAGAGCTATGTTGAATATTGAGAATATAATGTAATATTTGACATTGACTAATACTTACATGATGATCACCATATTGAATAGCTATATTGCAGCATAAATATTGCTTTTGCACATTATCTATAATGGTCTAAGTAATCATCAAGTTAAAGTTGATTTAATTATACTTGATGTTGATTTCCTATTTAAACCTTTAGTAATAAGTTTAGAAGTATATACAAACACTTTACCATGCATGACATTTGAGACAATATTGGGGATTGCATTCTCGAAATGCTTTTTTACATGGACAAGTTTTATTGTCTTTACAAGGATATTTTCCAATTGCACAATTACAGCCTTCACCTCTGTTGAAACCTATATAGCAAATCAGTTGTGATTTTTTCTATAATATGTTAAACCTTACAGTCTTTCAAGCATTTACATAATGGTCCACACTGAACAGAGTTTTGTAGGCAAGGACAATTTACATGAGGACTTGTGCAGCTATCTGTGCCATGTTGGCATCTATAAATGATAATAAATAAATAAATATCAGAATTTATAATTTAATACTAACCCCTTTATGAATGTTTTTTCCTTAATCAACTGAGGGATGTCTAAAGATCTTTAAAATAATAGTATATTATAGATGGGTTCTTAAAAACATACCATATAAATTTGGAAACTTCTGCTCTAAAGCTTGACGGACTTTGAATACCTGTATTTCATTTAGCCAATAAAAAAATAAAAATTTCATCACTTACATTTTTACAAGATAAACAACATATAACAGCTAGATCACATGGACATCCATTAGGATCTAGTCGAAGTACTTGTATAGCAAAAATAAGAGTAGGATCATCCAATGAAACAATAGTTTCTATATCCTAAAAATCCATATTTATCTTATAAGTTCAGTAAATCAAAGGAGATCACTTACTGATGTATGTAAATGCAAAAAGCAATCATCACCACATGCATTATCTTTTGTTAATAATTGTGAACAGCTTTTAAATGGAGGCAATTGCAAATTGCTGTGATCAATAGAATCTAAAATAAGATCACCAATCTGCATTTGATGCTCTCCATTTGAATCAGCTTCAATAGCATCTTTAACAAAGCCAATGTGAGGTTCACAAAATGCAGTAACACAGCCAAGAAATGGACAAAATTCATCCAAAAAGTAGCCCAAGTTTTCAAACATATGATCCTCAGCAGCCACCTGATTATTTGGAACATCAACATGAGGTAGATGCATCATACTGCTGTCGAAGTCAGAGGTGGGCTGCCACGAAATCATGGGAATGATATCTCTGTAATAATATTAACGTACTTCTTTTAGGCAGTTAAAACACTAAAAGTGATGAGAAATTCACCTTTGTTTATACTTCCAAATAATTCCTTGTTTTCTACCCCTACAAGTGGGAAGGATGGAAGAAGCATCCAGCCGTGCAATGACCGTCTCAATATTAAGGTCCTGATATTTCATTCGGAACTGCTCCAACACCCTGTAGAGTAAGATGCTCTCTGTTGGCGAGATCAGATACTTGTGAAATGAACGACTTCAGAAACAATACCTTCAGCTTGGATCATACTCTGCCAGGATAGGCGACGGAAATAGGGAGAGAAATTTTTACGAAAGGAAAATGATGGATCATCGATGTAAGGTATGAATGGTGCTGAACGGGCAAGACCACGACTCATTGTATTACGCGACGTGAGCGAACAGAATTCGTATTTTGGAGTAGGTGTCAAGTGCCCTATATCATTTGAACAGACGACTTCAGCGTTTCGCTGCTCAACGTGTAACAACCCCGAATTTGGATCATAGAATTCGACGGTGTAAGGTAGTTGGACATGATAGTCGGGAGGGCTGACCCCAAGCGGCGCAGAGCGTTCAGAAGTTGAATCAGCAAGGAAGAAGGCATGCGCGCAATTTGTACGGGAGGGTGTGGACGAACGACCAAGGTCGACAATGACACCGCGTAGATAGTCGGGAAGCAGTTTTGAATGGAATTCATACCAAAGAGTCTCGTAGATGACTTTGATGGTGTGCTCATCGTCAACACGCACGAGATCGTCTCGATCGGCGGATTCCATCGAAGTAAGAGTAGTGTGAGGAACAAAATGACGAGTTTTCCTCAACGCAGGAGGGGAAAAAAGCAAAAAGACGCTCAGCAGAGCGGATAGAATCAGGTCGAATCGCACGAGTAGACATGCATGTCCGGCTATCAGCGTACACCGATCATTTATTTGGAGCGCTGTTTGTAAATGTTCAACCGCGACACCCACTGTCTCATCAAGTACTGGTCTGTTACATCCACTTCACTGTTCTTTGTCTGCTCACTTGCTTCACCCCGACTTCGTCTTCTGTGTCTTTTCTTTATAAAATCTGTTCCTTGGTGCCCTCGCTTCACAAATCGACTTCGACGACGAAGGCCGACGGAATATATAACAGAACAGCCCGCACCTCGTCGTCCCTCATCTCTCCTTCCGTCTCACAATGGCTGAGAAAACGAACTCAAATATGTTGTTCGTCAACTTCAACCAAGACTTTTCGTGCGCTTTCCTATCCCTGACGACGCCTGAATTCATAGTCACAGTGTATCAGATGTATTTCTGTGGGTACAAGAAAAGGCTACAGTATAACAAATTGTGATCCATTCGGGCGAGTCTATACCATGAGTCTGTAGCTTTTCTGCTAGTTGCGCCTTGGTTCGACTTACGCAGGGAACATAGATGACGGAGCAAAGGGAATCGTGGAGATGTTGTTCTGCACTTCCTTGATTGCTCTTGTGGGAGCTGCGGATCAACCCCAATCAAGCCCTCGAAAGCTGCAGATCGTCAACACCAAGGTAATTGCAAGACGTCCTGTCGATTCATCTGCCTGAATAACCGTGGAAATAGCGTCAATCCATGATATGCGAGCTCTTGTTTCCCTCTTCGATACTGTCGGTCAAGTTGAATCGCAAGACCCTTGTCATTGTTCTCGAGAACGAGATCTACATCTACGACATTTCTAACATGCGGTTACTTCATGTGATAGAAACTACGCCCAATCCTGAAGGTATCTGTATTTCTTTCTGTACGCCGATTGATGGTTATAGGGAGCTGAGAAGCAGGGATCAGATATCCCTCGTCTACTTGCGCTCTCTATATCCATTAATTGACCGTCTCTGCGTTCCCTATTCAGACAGAGCTCACCATCAATTTCAGCGATATGCGCGTTGTCACCCTCAGCCGACAATTCTTACCTTGCCTATCCATCACCTGTACCCTCGCCTACGATGGCTCCATCATCACAATCCAATGCCTCCGCATCCGCCTCTGCGTCACCGACCGGCGACGTCCTTATCGTTTCGACCAAATCATTAACAGTTGCCAACGTCATTCAGGCGCACAAAGCGCCGATATCCTTTCTGTCAATCAATTCTACTGGCACTCTGCTTGCGACTGCGTCTGAGAAGGGTACGGTCATTCGCGTCTGGAGCATTCCTGGCGCGGAGAAGTTGTATCAGTTCCGCCGGGGAACACGCGAAGCTCGCATTTACTCGATGAACTTCAACGTTGTATCGACGCTGCTCGCCGTCAGCTCCGCACATGAGACTGTACACATATTCAAGCTCGGCACTCAAAAGTCGAAGAACGGCCAGATACCCGGCAGTCCGTCTGAGTCTATCGATAGTAGGGAGGGCGTAACTGGTCTGGATGGTGGATATGAGGCGTTCATTGAGAACAAGAAGTCCGGAGGCGTTTCGTAAGTCCTTGATGTTTCGTGGCGAATAAGAAGCTCAGTTCACGAAAGGTCGAATCTCAGGAGGAAGTCCCTCCAGATGACGAAGACTATAACACATTCTGTGGGCGGCTACTTGCCCAATACTCTAACAGAGATGTGGGAGCCCTCCCGTGATTTTGCTTTTTTGAGGCTACCCACAAGCGGCGTGCGGTGCATTGCCGCGCTCAGCGGGTGAGCTTCGGATGTTCTTATTGGAATTTCAACCAACATGTGTTCCAGGACGATGCCTCAGGTCATGGTGATTTCTTCGGAAGGATATTTCTATTCGTACAGCATCGATCTCGAGAATGGCGGAGAATGCTCTCTTATGAAGCAGTACAGGTGAACTTTTTGTTTAGCCTGAGATCGTAATAGCATCTGACTATTTGTAGTCTACTGGATTCGGGGGACGATTCCTCAACTATGGCGACATGACGGGATAACTTGGCAATACCCTTTGTTTATGTTCCAGGCCATGCTTCATGGATATGTTCTTTCGTCACGACCTTGGGATGTGTATATTGTTTTTCCAGCTAATGCGACATTGGTTTGGATCTTTGACGTGGCGCTTTATGAGACGTCATGTCATTAGCGTCTTACCATCTCGCGGTGCGAATGTCATTCCATCCAGGTTAACGTGTTGACGACCGTAATCATGGGTGTGGTACGACTCGACTGGCGATTGATTCAGAGCCATAGACGTGTCGTCGACGACGCCGGAAGGCCTTGTTGCACTGGTATTTCACCCTCAGACGGAGCTTTGGGATGTGCGATAACGACCCAAATTTTGTCATGTTCTATACACGGTTAGTCTGAATCCCATTTTGTAAGCGTGTTCATGAAGGACAAAGAATGAAAGTCTTATGCATGTGTCTAGTATGACAATACTTGCGGTTGCATATACTCCCACAAGTCTAGTGTTGCCGCGGTTCGGTTGACAAAAATTTCTGAACTGCTTCACTTGCATCTTTTGCACTATATATGGTAATCCATGTCAGTTATGCCGAGCCTCGCTTCTTATGTTGTTGGCACCCTGACCATCTAACATCTGTATCTCTTCGGAGATCATTCGGGCATCCTCACAGATGCTATTCCATGTATTTTTGATACTCGAGCGGTGCCACAATGAGAGAATGTGTGCAGACATTTCGACAATTTTACGCAATTTTTTGAATTTCGAACTGTTTGAACACTTGGACTTGGACAAGTGCTTCCGAGTCAGGAACATCTGTATATGGTGTTCGTTGTCTGACGTTGGACGTCGACCACTCAAAGCATTGCTCGCCCGGACCTGCCACGACGCATACATCAACGTCATGTCGCATCGGCTCTTCCCGAACCACCGTTTTTCACTGCTGAAATTTCAGAATATACATCATCATCGGCTATAATAATCTCGCCTACGTTACAAGAAATCATAGACAAAAGATGGTGAAGACTCTGTCAGGTACCTTTCTGTCCCCACACTTTTGCTTTTTTCTTTTTGAACGAAACGATCGTTCGTAGATTCCTTGCGTGGGCAATTCATGCGTCTACCCCTCGTCACGGTTGATCTGGAGGAGAAGACCGTTGTTGTGATTGGAGCCAGCACCGGTCTTGGACTTGAAGGTATGCATTCGGCTTCATCAGGTCGTTTAGTGACAGCTACCAACTGTACACCACAAGCTGCGCGACATTTTGCTGCTATGAAGCCGGATCGACTTATCCTGGGATGCAGGAGTAAAGAACGTGGTGAAGCCGCGGTCAAATGTATGTTGTTCATCAAATTCAGGGCGCATTTTTGTTGCGTTATACTGACTATATGGGTCCAGTAATCAAAGAGTCGACCGGATCAGCCAAGTCCATAGAGTGTTGGTTGGTGGATCTGGCAGACTTTTCATCTATTAGTGCTTTCGGTGACCGGTTCGAGAAGGAGGGAGGTGGCCGTATCGACCTCCTTCTGTGTAATGCGGCCATTGCTGCGGGGACTACCAGGACTACCGTAAATGGCTGGGAGGAGGCGTGAGTATGTTTCAGTGACCGAAGTCGTTGACAAAGTCCAACTGTGTTACAGACTGCAGACGAATTATCTTGGAACAGCACTGCTGGTATTCCTGTTGCTCCCAGCCCTGCACGTCGCGCCATCTCCTCGCTTGACGATCGTCTCGTCGGGAGCACACATTAGCATTTCGGAGCTTCCAAGGCCCGAACATCAACAAACCGTTCTCCGTACGCTTAGCGATGACCAAGCCAAGGGCATGGTGGCGTCGATGCGTCGGTATGCAATGACTAAACGTCAGTACATCCCTATTGTCTCTCCCCCTCTCCTCTCGACGTTTCCCAATCCCTGACCAATATCTGCCACGGTCATATTGTGCAAATTCGTCACGCTATGCTCACACTTTTATAGTTCTTGACGTCTTGCTTGTGAGATCGCTTGCTCGGCATCTAAGTCCCACATCTACCCTCACTGTCGATTCGTTGGATCCAGGATTTTGTCGCTCAGAGGTGATTTCCTCACTTCTATTTGTTCACTTCGCTCGAACGAAGTTGCTGACCATCATTTCAGCTGAGTCGTGAAGCACCGTTCATTCTCAGACCTTTGTTGAGCCTGCTTGAGTTCTTCTTTGCGCGGTCGCCAGAAGTCGGGTCCCGGACGCTCGTTCATGCCGCATTAGCGACATCAGCAACCACTAACACCGGCGAGATGGTGTCGGTCCACGGGAAGTATCTCGATAGTTGTCGCGTTGGCGAAGAAAGCGCCTTTGTTCTATCTGATGAAGGAGACGCAGCGGCACAGCGCATATGGGTGAGTTTTTTGATCATGTAGTTTGGCCGCAGCTGTTCTTCGTGTTGGACGTGCTGAGAGTATCTGTCGGTGCTTGTTAGCTCAATTATTATTCTTTTTAGGACGAGACTATCGCAGTCCTCGGCGATGCCGATGTACGAGTACACGATGTTGTGCAGAATTGCCTCATGTAGTCAATTCTTGTCATTTACACGTACCTACAGTGGAAAGTTGTAGCAAATGTTTCGGGGCTGTACATAAAGGCTGGGCGACGAATTCTTTTGAAAAGCGATACTGTTTGTGTAACCTGGCTTGTATATATACCATGGCTAAACTGGTAACCGATTCTTACAACACTTAGGTATATAACAAACTAACAGATGTAAGTATGTAACACGACTGGCAATGGGGATAACGTCACTCTCCGAAAGCGTTGAAAACACAGGTTGTCTGTATTCTTCCAAAGTGGAGCACAATACTGTAACTCTACACGAACTAACTACAAATAATTTACACGAAATGTATGGTGCGGATGAAGGGACAACTATATCATACATACTGGCGACAGGTGTATTGAACCACATTACGATGCGGATAGCGTGAGTATGCATATGCAGCACAAAGGATAAAGGAAGTCAACAAAATGGAGGAAAAGAGATGAGGAATGAAATCAGTTGCGCCGGGTGCCGATAGACAGACCATTATGAAAAGTCACTGGAAAGATGGATGGAAACTAGACGATGCTACAAATCTATAAGAAAAATAATACATAACAGAACCATTTGGAAAGGGAGAAACCTGGGAGTACTTAAAAATCCTCATTAAGGGTGCTGAAAGTAGACATCAGCAGTGACGTCCAGAATGAGAAATACCACGACCACGACTTACAAAGCCTTCTCCTTCGGCTGCTCACGCTCGCCTCCAGAGTTGACATGTGCCATCTTGTAGTCCGACACCCGCTTCTCGAAGAAGTTGGTCTTGCCCTCGAGCGAGATGTTCTCCATAAATGGGAAGGGGTTTGAAGAACTCCAAACCTTCTCGTTGCCTAGCGAGACCAAGAGACGATCCGCAACAAATTCGATATACTGGCACATAAGCTCGGCATTCATCCCGATGAGGCTCACGGGAAGAGCATCTGCAAAGAATATCAAGAGACATAATGCATCAGGGAGGCAAAATGCGTACCAGTCAGGAACTCCTTTTCAATGGCAACAGCCTCGGCAATGATCATGCGAACAGTATCGGGATGCGGACGACGACGAAGATGAGAGAACAGGAGGCAGGCGAAGTCAGTGTGCATGCCCTCGTCACGAGAGATAAGTTCGTTCGAGAATGTAAGACCAGGCATAAGCCCACGCTTCTTCAACCAGAAGATGGATGCGAAAGAACCGGAGAAGAAAATCCCCTCCACAGCAGCAAAGGCGACGAGTCGGATGGCGAATGAAGAACGCTTATCCGAGATCCACTTGAGGGCCCATTCTGCCTTCCGGGCAATGCATGGAATGGTCTCAATGGCCTCGAAGAGGAAGGTGCGACGAGCAGCATCTTTGATGTACGTGTCGATAAGGAGCGAGTAAGTCTCCGAATGAATGTTCTCCATCATAATCTGGAACCCGTAGAAGCAGCGAGCTTCTGCAATCTGAACTTCGCCGGAGAAACGCTCGAGCAGGTTTTCGTTGACAATACCATCTGAGGCGGCAAAGAAGGCAAGGACATGAGAGATGAAGTGGCGCTCATTGTCATTCATACGGCTGTTCCAGTGGTGCAGGTCCTTGGATAAATCCATCTCCTCGGCCGTCCAAAACGAGGCCTCGTGCTTCTTGTACATTTGCCAGATCTAGGACACACCAATAACCGCAAGCTTGGACCAGAGAACACGCAACACACCTCATGGTACTGGATAGGAAAAAGAACAAATCGCTTTCTGGACTCCTTGAGTAGAGGCTCCTCGGCTATTGACGAGTCATGTGAGTGAGTGACCGCGACGCGTCGAACGTGACAAAATACAAACATTCCGGAAGGTCGACCTCGCCAACGTAGCGGAAGCGCCAGCTATCGTCTTCTTCAGACGCAACATCCCGATGTTCAATGCGGGACGCGCCGGTGCGAAGAACATCCTCGTCGTCGAAGTGTGAGGAGAAGACGCGTTTGTAAGCGTCGCCGACGGCGTCCTTCGGTCCAGTCGGGGGGTCGAAGGCCAGCTTGGCGAGAGACACAGCGGCCTAGAGGGACAAGTAAGCAAAACAACTGGAGTTAAGCACGCGACGCGCCCAGACGCGACAGTGACAGACCTTCTTGCTGGGTATAGGGGTCGGCGACGGAATACGTGCGGTGGCAACAAAAGACATGGTAATTCACGTACAAAAAGGAGGGAACGCAGAGAGGTCTAGCACGCAGGAGAAGGTGGAGAGGTGATGGTTGGTGAAGAAGAAAACAAGTTGGCAAGTCGCTCGCGCTTTATACCTGCCGGCCGATCAAACGCGCCAACTGACCACAACAAGTCAACCATTCTGTTGATTTCCTTTTCTAGCCCCCACGTGATCCTGCTGTTCCAAGATTCTGCACGTGCTCGCTCACGCGTTGCATTCTCGACTTCGTGCCATCTGAAGCGCTCGATATATAATACACAAGGCTTTAGTTCTCCAGGAGCTACGTCGAGCACACTTCATTTGCTCGCTTACACGGGTCCATCCAATCACCTTATGCAAACATCGACCGGCAGTTCTGGGCTTGCTTCACTTTCGTATGCAAGGATGCGAGTGAGCTCTCATCAGGTTGTATATTTAAAAAACCATACCTGCCATATCTATTGATCGTTTCACTTCTGGTTGTAGGAAATCTCACGCCGAGTAATCAATGTCATTTGGCATCCACGTCCATTCCAATGCAGTTGAACGCATGCCCTTTTATTTTTCGCCTTTGTTACGTCTACCAGCGTCTACCTCGGGTCTAGCGTCCTACCATGTCCAACTCTGGCTGTCGACTTCTAGACACCCTGATAATCCCGACCTTGTTAATCGACCCGAAACTGTTATAGCTCTGGCGGACTGTGATTCCTATTCATACAAAGCTATTGTAGTGGGGTTCTTTTTCCCATGCTCGCGATGCCGGCAGTGCAGCACCATATGCTATGTAGATAGTTGGTGTCAAACGAATTGCCCTTGTCATCTCGCGTGCTCCTACCTAGGTATCTCCACGAAGACTGGACCGTGTCGCTTGGCGTTGATATACTTTTTTTGTTCTACGTGCTGTGACTTGTCTCTGATTTCATGTTCTTGGTCCGATCCACGCTTTCCAGGACTACTTGCCTGCACGCCGGGTGTCGACTTTGGATACACTTTCTGCGCCTTGAACATTCATTCGATGGCATCGGAACGAATTGACTCAGCGCTATGGTCTACTTCACTCCGAAACGGCCTACAACGGACGTGATGCACGTTTTCTTTCTGCTCAGACGTGATGTCCGCCTTCTACGGCGGACGAGTATTTGGCAACCATCTAACATCTGCCGGCAGTGTTCCACCCATTCTCTCAGACTTCGGTGCACAGCTCTAAATCAACGCTGTCCTGTTCCCGCGCTTCGTGTCACTCGTTTAAATAAAAGCACAGTAGATCCCTCCGCTTCGTATCGCAAGAATTCCCTGTGCTCAGATTGTCGCGATATTCAGGTTGTACTCATCGCCTCCTACATTTGTTAGGCCTACTCCTTACATAATACTTCGCTCTCCCAAGTCGAACGTTCAGACTGCCTTTCACATGGCTGAAGAGCGCTTGCAAACGTTAAAAGAAACTGCAGTCCCGGTGGAACCCGATGTTCAGCCTCACCAGCTTGTGAGTTTATACTTGCGTCTTATCTCCCGGTCATCATGCATATTTCCTAGCCTTATTATGTACTTATTTCCATGTTAAGCCAGATTCCACCACGATTTGCGTGATTGGCGGAGGGCCCGCCGGCTCTTACGCGGCATGCGCCTTGGCGCGAGGTCAGTAAATGGAGCCTTCTTCAGTCTGGGGATCTGACCGAGGTTGCAACCCGCAGAGGGCTTTGATGTCGTGCTCCTCGAGCGCTATCATTTCCCGCGCTACCATATTGGCGAAAGCATGCTGCCGTCCTGCCGTGCTTTCCTGAGGTTCATTGGTGCGGAAGAGAAGGTCAAAGCTCACGGGTTCACTCACAAGGTAGGAAGCACGGCTGTTTTCGAACTTTGCAGGCAGTGACCATCGTTTCGGAACAGCCGGGCGCTGCGGTGAAACTCAACCAATACAAGCGTGAAGGATGTAGGTTAATCCAGTCCTTGTTCTTGTCTCAATCTAAGAAATGTAGATACGGACTTCGTTTCCCTAAATCCGGATAACGGAGCGTGGAATGTGGTAGGCCTTGGATTGTCATGTCGCTGGTCATTCTCAATGGTTGACATGAATAGATACGCTCCGAATTTGATGAGTTGCTGCTACGCCATGCAAGCGATTGCGGTGTCAAGGTCTTTGAGGGCGTCAGTGCTGAGTCCATCCGGTTCGACGCTTCTGACCCGACGCGTCCTGTTGCCGTAACTTGGTCTTCCGACCGTGGCGTCTCAGGTATACTGCGATTCGATTGGCTGGTAGATGCTTCCGGACGGCGCGGAATTATGGCGACGAAACACCTGAAAAGTCGCAAATTTACTAAATCGCTCCAGAATATCGCGCTGTGGGGGTACTGGACTGGTGGCAGAAAGTACGCCCCTGGCACGACACGTGAGAACGCACCTTGGTTCGAGGCGCTCACAGGTATGTTCCAATGTCGCGGCTGTCCGAAGCTAACGTTTAGCGGCCGGGCAGACGAAACCGGATGGGCGTGGTTCATTCCCTTGCATGACGGAACAACATCTGTTGGCATCGTGCTCAATGCGGAATCCCACAAGGTTAAGAAGTCTGGGGATAATGATGTTCATTGCTATCTTCAGCAGCTGAAACTTGCTCCCGGAGTGGGACGCTTTTTGATCAGCGCAACCTTTGAAGGAGAGGTCCGCACTGCCGGCGATTATAGCTATTCTTCAACGCAATATTCTGGCAACCGTTTCCGTCTCGTTGGGGATGCAGCAGGTATAATTGTATTCTGAACGGCGACTGCTCCAGTGTGGCTTACGCTTTCGTCTAGCTTTCATCGATCCGTTCTTTTCTTCTGGGGTGCACTTAGCCTTCACAAGTGCGCTTTCTGCGGCAGCCTCTATTGCGGCATCCATCAGAGGTGCGCTTGATCAGCCTCTTGACTGTGATAGCGTGGGAACACTGCGTTGTACCCAGATCAATGTTCGGAGGCAGATGCCGCTGGATATCATAATTCGAAAGTAGGAACGTCCTACACAAGGCATGTTTGCTTTTTCTAGCTTCACTCGATCACTCTGATTGAACGACCTCAGGTTCCTCATTGTAGTTCTCGGTATCTACAAGCAGATCAGGGCACAGTCCGCCGCCGTTCTTCACGACGTTGATGAGGATAATTTCGACAAAGCCTTCCATTTCCTTAGACCTGGTAAGCAGAAGCGTCAGTGTCCTTCACCTGCCTATTCTGCTGACTAGCTATCATTTCAGTGATCCAAGGATGCGCAGACACAGATCCACTGCTCACCGAACAGGAGCTACAGGGTACCATGGATTTCTGCAAAAATGTGTTTGCGCCTACTCAGCCGGAAATGTACCGATCTGTAGCATCCCGATATCCAGCAGCGCTCATGAATTCGGCTAGCCCAACGGTCAGCATTCGTGAGGTGGAACGCGTGACGCAGGGCGATGAGGATGCAAAGCATGTCTTGTTGGAGATCAACGCCCGCAAGCCCATTCATGTGATGTACGACGTGCAGCATTTTCGGACGGAGATCTTGGATGGCTATTTCATAAACATGGAAAAAGGAAAATTGGGGATGGTTCGTGCGTGAAGTATAGCCATTCAATCTTGATTGGTACACAGGTATCAGAAATTTGCAAGTAAATGTTGTCAAGGCATAAGCTGGCCTGGCGGAATGGTATGTAGTTATATATAGCACACAAGTAGATATTCAGCTACCAAAGTATTCAAGGAGGGGTAATCGTACAAAGGAATATTGGCAAGGGTGTTACATAGGCTAGACCACAGGCGAACGTGTTGCATCAACGACTGGAGGGTAGAAGAGCTTAAACATCGAAACCAAGTACCTGCCAACGATTCCGTGTGGATGGATAAGAAAGAACGAAGTCGCGAACGCGGTCTTTGCTTCGTCGTAGAAACGTGTACGACAACCCATCCTCATTGCTGGTGATTGTCGTCCTGTATTGCGAGCCTTGTATTATAGCCAATAGTTCAACGATGTCACTTGCGTCCGTTGGCACCTTCGCCCGAAAATCGATTCTCCGCGATAAGCGGTGGTCCTCCCAACCCTTCAGCTTCATGAGGAGAAGAGGCGTGGGCGGCATCAGATGTACTCCAGTTGTGGACACGACATAACTTGTCTCTGGTATGTCCAATATGCCAGGCTTCAGAATGTCAACCTTGCATTCTTTCTGCGAATCCGGGATCCGAAACCAAAGGATGCGATATGTATTCCTCGGGTTCGCAGAGCGTTTGAGGAAAAAACGCTATCTATCAAGGCAATACTGCGCTTGATCTCCTCGACACCTCTGTGTGTTGCGACAACAACATCTATGTCCTGTAAAAATGTTGAACGACCGCGTCATACGGGGACCTTATGCGCACATTGGGTATGCGGGTGTTGCCGTAGTACATGCAGGCGGCGCCTCCGAACAGGTAGTAATCCATTCCATTGACTTCAAGTGCTGCTGCTGCGGCGCGTTGCGTCGTATTGATATCTTCTCTGGTCAACCTGAGCGACATAATGTGAAAGTGCGAGTACACAGAGAGGGCGGAAAGCAAGCCGTCGTCCTGTCCACTGTGACTTAAAAGCTGTAGAGACACGAGCGCGTTATCGCCGGGAATCTATCATCCCTGCCATATATTTGTACTTACGTGCGGACGGCATTGGTCGGTTATATGTACCTGTGCGAGCCTTGAAGGTTGAAGTTAAAGCCACATGGGAAACACGAGACTAAGGATAGCAAATACAAACCGGAGTCCAATTATGTAGCGCACGGTCTTTTCCTCTCGGAGTTACATAGCCTGAAATGCGTTATTTAAATAGTAGAAAGTACACTTGAACTTGCACAATGACTACACTCATTCGTTCGTCTAACCAGTGTTCCAAGGAAACAAAAAATCAACTCCGTTTTCTCCAGGCCGCCCCTCCTATACCAGTGCCTACGCCGAAACCGCCGAATGCACCAGCTGGCGCATCGGCACTCACAGGGCTAATAAAACCTTGCGCGGGATTAGTTCTGGCTGGTGTGTTGGGCGCCCCGTGGAATGATGTACGGAATCCTGTGCCAGGGAGCGCCTGGATACTTAAGAATTTATTTGGCAGGGGCCGATCATCCGTGTTGAACTGGAATTCGAGTCCAATGCCATCAGCCTCGGATACATCCAGAAGCTTGACAAGCTTCTTGCCAATGCTGTTCAGGCGCTCAACATCGTCCTTGCTGCGCGTCCAAACCTGATTCAAGCGACAATTTGGGTAAGGTTTGTTTGGCATAATATGAAGTGCCGCACATACCTGTATTCTGTCAACTTTACTGCGAAGACTGACGACAGCGCCGCAGATCTCATTGCCGCCTTCTTCAAGTTCTTCACCAACCAAGGCCATTGCAAGCCAGCTCCAGCAACGATCGAGTAGTTGGGGGTTATTCTTCATCGTAAGCACCCACTTTCCGCCCCCAGCGTTGGCTGGATCTTCCCACATGGGTTTGATGGGAGTCTTGAAGAGGTGGTAGTTCGAATTACGCTCAAGCATTGACGGAGGCTTTAGCCAATTAAAATAACGGCAGAACTCCTCCACAGTAGAGAACGTTCCGACAGTTACAAGATTCGCTGTGCACATTGAGACAAACGCATGAGTGCCAATGTTGAGGGATGCGTACCCTCGTAATCAGTCGACTCCGGCGGATGAAATGTACTGTCTCCGGAAGCACTTGATGGTGTGGGCCCGCCGGGGGTATATGGAGGGAGTTTTGCCTTGGTGTCGTGATACAGAGTCCTGGACTACGGTCTCGTCGGAAGATCGATGTGCATCTAGCCTACGACGTACCAGTTGAACTGGAGGGGATGCTCGGGAGCCTTGACCTGAACGCCGGGAGTCTTAGGATCTTCAATCGTGGGAGGCTCAGGCGGCTTCGTCGAGCCGTCAATGCTGAGCGCACGAGTTTCGTCGACGCTCAATGCCCGAGTCTTGGCAAGGCGAGCAGTGATGGCGTCGAGACTGGGAATGTTCTTGTATCCCGCAGGCGCCTTAGATTTGTGCTCAGCTGTCGCGGCGGTCTCTTCATCGTGACGTGCAAGGGTTTCGGTAGTAAGAGGCTCCCCTCCGGGAACATCGCCTGTCGGGGTGTCGGGTGATGGAGCTGCAGCGACGGACATCGGCGAGGTGGACCGTGTCGTCGAGATATTGACCGCGGTCGAGTCGGGTGCCGACGCAGCTGTGGACAAACTAGATGTAGAGCCAGTTCTGAGGGCAAATGCAGCGAGGCGAGGACGAGGTGCAGCCGAAGTTGATGAACTGGAAGGCGCCGGCGAAGGAGTAGTAGAGTTGATACGGGCAGCGAGCTGGTTCAGCGAAGGCATTCGTGGGCCATGGATCTTCGGGGTACTATCCCCCACGGGCGCAGGCGGTGCATTGTCAACAGCGGAAGTGGTGCTCGCCATCGTGATGGTCGATGTCAAGCTGTAAAAAACTCGATACGTATAAGAGTCCACGTTTCGCACTCACACTCGGTTCGCATCATTTGATGTGGCAGTGCCAGACGTCCGAGTTGGTGCTTTTCAAATAAAATTTGTCAGTCTTTGCTTGCACACAACCACAACAACAAAAATCGTAACACTCGACTCGAAAAGCTACCTTTCAAGGCTGATAATTGCAGAGGAAATACGCGTGGCGGCTCAGCGCTCGGTATCTGCAATTGGGGCGCACGCACGTGACCGCCAATCATGCCGTACTGCGATTCGCAAGTACGCAACTTGGCCTCTACCTTCATCGATATATTGCACATCTTTGCATCTGTTCGACTCGTCTAACCCGGCGTTTCGCATTTTCTCTTTCCCCCCCTTGTATTCATTGTGAATCTGCACGCACTCAGAGCTCCCCAACACCCTGGTTTGACTACTAGACACAAGCGCAGTCCCTCTCCACTCCTGGACACCTATCGTTGCTCTGCAACAATTGTCAAAAACACCGATGTCTATCGACTCTGATAGTCAGAATGTCGTTCACGTCTTTGAGACGGACGAGGTGGGGCGCGTCGTCAGGACATGGATGTGCACAGACAAGGCAGGAACCTAGCTTGACATGCGAGCGAGTTGCTTATGCTCACGGTGATATGTTTTATTGACCACAGCTCCATCGAAATTGCAGTGCATCTGACGATAGCGAAGCTTTTTCATCCCCTTGGAAGCTCTGGAACCCCGATGTCCTCGTAGAGTTCTTGAGCAAGGTGTTCTTGCCGTCTGGATATCCCAATAGCGTGTCTCCAGGTTTGTGCACGCGACCACGGTTCTTATCTTCAAATTGACATACATGCTTGATTCAGATTATTTTAGGTGTGGTTAACATCAACCTGTGCCAGGTTGAAAGGCTAATTTGATGCAGATACCAGGTATATAATGCCGCGCAAGCGTTTTGCAGCGCGTTAGCAGGAGTCTTTTCTTCTAGAGCGTTGTTGGAAGGCTAGCTTCGCCTCAATCTCATCTTCTTCGCCACTGACTCGCATCTATAGTATTCGGCGTCGGTGACGCGACAGCGACCGCCACGCACGCCTTATTTCTTACTGTTGTACAAGACATCTTCAGTCGACTATCCAGTATGTATCTTCCGGTCAATTTCCGGACATTTCTCACAACGTATTTCACAAAAGCTGTGATTGGTGCATACTATATTGGATCGTCTCTTGTGTCTGAAGCGAAGACATATCGGCTTCTTGCAGACGTAATGAACGATGCAGCTATCATTCTTGACACCTTTATGCCGTTGCTTTTGTTACAGCCCTGGTTGTCTGAGAAAATTCCTGGCCTGCGTCTTGTCGCTTTGTGCATCAGTGGCGCACTGAAATCTTTGTGCGGCATCGCTGCGGGCGGCTCTAAGGCCTCCTTGACTTTGCATTTTGCAACACCCATTGAAGGACAAGGAGACGTCGGTGACTTGAACGCCAAAGACGCAAGTAAAGAAACAGTGACTGCCTTGTTAGGAATGTTGGTGAGCATCTCGCACGACTAACCATGCTAAAGCTTTAAACCAACCAATGCAGGCGGGGTCTTGGGTAGTGCACCAACTGACGAACTCACGTGCGACGTACTTCGCACTTTTTTCCCTCGTCGCTACCCATCTGTTTCTGAACTACATTGGTATTAAGGGGGTCATCCTCCGCACACTGAATCCTCAGCGGGCGTCCTTGGCATGGGCACTCTATCGATCTCGCAATGATGCACGTATTCTTCCGAGGGC
This sequence comes from Fistulina hepatica ATCC 64428, assembly GCA_000934395.1. Lineage (NCBI taxonomy): Eukaryota > Fungi > Basidiomycota > Agaricomycetes > Agaricales > Fistulinaceae > Fistulina > Fistulina hepatica. The sequence continues at coordinate 67,683 of KN881616.1, read as the reverse complement.
ACCATCTCCCACGCAGGTAGCTTCACAAGAGAAGATCTTTCGCTCCCCCGGCATCCTTTGGGACGTAGAGGGCAACATGGCTGGCTGGTGCTCAATAGGTACATCATTTGCGGCGACATTTCATCAGCGTCCTGTTCCAGCGGAGGTTTTTAAATTGCTGTCGAACGAGAAGTATGTGCTATGGTATGACGATGCGTCTTTACTGGACGATAGCCAGGTCGGGATACGCCTCAATCGTGAACTGCCCTGCCTTCACATTTGTTTGAAAGAGGGCCACACATCAGTGGACCATCTTCGCGCGTGGTTACACGCGACCGAGCTCTCCTTTCTGCTTTCGGATGGAACCCGATCGATGGTCGTAGGAGGTGATACAGAACTGGACGATCTCCAAACGGAGCCAAACAGTCCTCTCGGGCTTTTGCAACGCTCGCACGAGCGTGTCAAGGCCGCTTTCGACGATTTTGTATCACAGATGCAGGCGGCGGCTTGGGATATCTCTCCAGTGTCGATCTGTGTCATGGCGGGGGCGCCTCCGTCAGTTGTCACATCGGTCAAGATGGGAAGCCAGGTTTTAGAGCACGGCAAACGCGACGAAGATGGTGTCGTTGAAGATCATAGAAAAGAGCGTTGAGATTGGATGATGCTTGGATTACAATCATGGATTTAGAAGTCTCAGAGTGCCGTGGGCAAGAAAAGGTGAGTATCTTCGTGGCGACTGTGCACCAGCTCTGCCACTTTTTTCTTCATCTGTCTGATAACTTTTTCCAGGACTGACCAGATGCCGCGATAGTAACATGTTGTGACGGCATTTCACGTTCTTACACCTGTCTTCGGTGTTGTACATGCCAAATGACACGTAGTTTGTTTGCCGTTGCAGCACCTTTCTTGCTGTGCAACAGTCTCGTCAATAGGTCAAGAGGGTTTTATGCGTAGTGAAATACCCCTTATTGAAACGGGTGATTGAGCATGCGCCACGGTAATTCCCTTCAGAGCTGCTACTACGTAAAAGTGTCTTTGTGCCTATGTTTCCATTATTTTTTTTGCTTAGTTTATCAGTTCGCCAAGTGTCAATGTCTGCTTTGTATTATCTGCTGACTCGTCTACGTCGTAAAGAACCAATAGATATAGTTATAGTTGAACTTACCCATGTGTATGGCTCTTTCTTCCGCAGGTCCAAACGATTTCGATTAGGTTTTGCCCCGCGTCGTGATCACTGATGGACTCCGTTGGTTGGTGAGCACTCATGTCTACTATTGAGATTAAATCCTTAACTTGCATTCTTCCTGGAAAGACCCGTTTATTCATAGGATCCGGGACGGCGCCACGCTGGCTCCATCCAATGAACAAGAGTACCTAACCAGAAAGGAGCTAGACAGTTATTGCGATAGCAACGGGTGAGGTTTGTATGTACTCTTTCACAAAGTTTGAGATATACACAACTGTTAAAAGGATCAAGCTTCTCCGAGAACGCGTGCTCTCAAATCCTATATCTATCTTCCAACTCGCGGTTGCGTTCAATTCCGGACCTGCACATTGTCACTTCACTCGAGAGTCGATCCACGGATGGGCTGGGATGACCGTGGCAAGATCGTTCGTCAGCTGTGTCAAGGCTTGTCTTGGTAGATCCCGCGTACCTAGGCTTACTTCATCCCTAGCGTACGAAAGGATGGAACTCTCCTTGGTATGAACATTCCCAAACATTGTTAACTAATGATTTGCCCAGCGCCACGCGGCACACCGCTTCTTGATTCAGTGGCCGACAGGGAAGGCCATTGACCCCGGATGCAGACTGAGCGGCTTGTTTTTGAGGCGCCAACCCTAGGCAAGAATGTAAGTCTTTTGTTTTTGTTTTTTTGTTTTTGTTTTTTTCATTTCCTTCTACGTTCACGCCTTCTGTTCCGAACATCCTTGGTCAGCAATTTATTTTCCATTTTTCGCGACAGATGGACATCCTGCTTTTGTTGTTGAAGGCCCTTGATTCGACGCCTAATAGAACGCCGCGAAACACCATGCATGGTGCGGTATTATGAACAACTTTTTTTTTTCATGAGTTGTTTGTGTGCTTTTTTTAATAATCATTGTCCTGATGGATTCCCTCAGAAACCTTCGCTACCTGTAGCCCGTCTCATTGCGCTCTCCGTATTATTCTCCGTCTCGGTATCAGTATCAGCGCATACCATCCTGGTCACGACATACGTCTGTGTACCTTTTGATTGTAGCCGAGATTTTCGATTCAAGCCTAGGATGATTTATTCACGCGCGTAAGTCACCCATTCAACTTACATTTATTCAGCCGTCGCCCTTCTTATGTTAACAGCCACTCTTTCAGGAGCGGAAAGCCTGTTGTCATAAAGCACACTATGGCATACTCCAGAGTGTTCATGGCACGCGGATTAAACATACAGGTGAGTTTGAATAGAGAAGACCTGGCAACTTCGGGACCCCTGTGAATCCCAGTAGAGGCCTCGGACCGACGCCGGACGCGCCGACTGAATTGAATCATTGAACCGCCACCCTTTGGGGCGGTCATTTGCCCCTGGTCTACGAAAATGGACCGTTTGAGCCGCCATTGACCTGAGGCCTACTCAAATTCGGCCCGAAAACCCAGGGAAAAAGAAAGGTATATTCTATCTATCTCACCTGTCGAAAGTATAAGTATACGTAGGGCCTAAGATCATACACCCGCTGTAGCCTTATGATTGGCACTGGTACGTGGTCCTGAAGTCATGAGGCCGCCAAGTTTAATCTGTGCTTTGAGACGTCGCGGCCTCAGGCCTTCTGAATAGGCATCTTTGAACCTCCGCGGCCTGAAAATCTCCGCCAATTTGAGCCAACATCGGCCTGACGCCTTTACCTAGTCTCCCGTAGGCAGACGAAAAAAATGGAAGTAAGCCATTCCATTTTGATACCTTTACCATGATTCACCACTGGGGTCCTGCGACTCCGAACCCTCCGATGATTGAATTCCGCTTGTTTATCGATTGCTGACTGCTTCATTGAATCGCGCTTATTGCCCACATGTTCTTCTTTAACTTCTCCCTGTCCTACGCTCGCGGTACCGTAGAGGACCGCGTGCTCACCGGGCGCCGGAGAATCGATTGATGTGGATATCGCTGAATTATGAATAGCTCGAATAGCAGGTAATACAAAAGTTCTCCATATCACGGCACTATTTCTCGACGAATGCAGCGGTATGATCAACGTACAAGTTGATAACGAATGATTTTACAAGTCCTTTGCAATCGTCGTGGTGAGGCTAAGGCATACTGGGAAGATACCAATAAAGAGTTATGTTGTTTTGGAGAAGGTACTATGTATTGTTGCTGCGGTGAGTGCATTGGACCCTACAGACATTGGCTGCCAGCCCGCTGGACAGTGTTGCTTACGAATACTAAATTTATAGATCATGAAGCGGATCTTTGTTTGCCAGCAGCCAGTGACCTGGAGTACATGAATTAACAACTATCCTCCACACCATATCTGAACATCAAGTACGGAATCTTTGAAATTTGTCTACATGAGGTAAGTACCTTCGGTCGGCCGTTCTCCGCACATTGATATGTGCAACAATGCAGATTGTCTCGACGATCAGTGTACAGGCGCCAGGCAGCAGGAATGAGCGATTTATGCGGTTGCTGCGACTGCCGCGACGTAGGCATCTGACTCGCGCCTCATAGCACAAAAACGGCCGTTTGCCTGCGGCTGCCTGCAGCTGCTCGCGAAAGTTACTTTACCCCACCTTACCCCACAAGGTGTTTCGCGTAACCGACCCCGCATTGAATCCCGTGTTCACGGGCATCCCTACCCCACACCACATGGATCTGACCCTATCTGACGCTATTTGAAACTGTATTTCATTTCAAGTATTTCACAACGATGAACGGGTGTCCCTGGCATTGCGCTCTTTTCTTTTCATCTTCATTTCCCGTTTCACATTGATGTCCTAATATTAGCTCGACATCGAACATTCCTTTTTGTGGCGTTCTTCCACAGGCCATTAGCGATTCATTACCGAGCATCGAGTGCTCATCGATCATCGCCCATCGGCACCACTGCTTCTACAGTTCAGGAGCGCAGCATGTGGGACTTGGAATGTCTGCTCCACTCCGCCATTCACATGGAGATACCTTCCGACTCACCGCAATTGCAAAGATTGATTTCCCTTAGCCAGAGGGACGAGAAAAGAGGCATCCTCCTCTGACGACAAGAACGTGTGTCATAATGAAATGAAGATCGATCTAGAGGTGATATCGCCAAATGGTCTCTGTCTCGTTACATATCATCCCCGTTATTCCCAAGACCGGTCCTCCTTTCCTACGACTCTCAGCTTCGCTTTGCCATCGGGCAACCGTGATGGAAATGCGCGATTGGCGGCCATAAATGTGTTATACGTACGCCTGCATCATATCTGCCATCGTAGTGATGCATTTCTCATCATTTCTCGTCCCGTATCTCAACGAAGGTACAGGAGATACTGGCCTGTAACGAGCAAGTATGTGTTAGAGACGGACCTTCGTATGCTCTGCAAATCTCTTTGACAAGTCGGTTGCTGCCTCCGTTGTGATAATCATGCTGTTCACGGCAACGGCGTTAATCGCGGAAATACGCCCATGCCTTGTGTCGCGGTGTTGCGGACATGCATTATACTAACACGCTATCCTGTCTCTCAGAAATACACCGTCGTGTCTCACGGAATTTGGATGTCGTATCTTCCTCACGAGATCAGCTGTGGATCTACAACAAGCAATGTCTGGACTCTGCAGGTCACCCATGATCGAATGGTGTACCTCTCACGGCAATCTTACGGAAATTAAATAATGTTATCTACACGATCGTCTGGGTTTTATAAGATCATCTGGGCAGTGGATACGACTCCTCGGGCAACGACGATCTGCAGTGCTCACGAGGACGCATGTCGGCGCTCATGTAGTCTAGGTCTCGTTTCTACTGGGCGAAATGCGGCGAATCATGGTAAAGTGTGGCTCCCATTGGCATTTGAGACGACTCAGACGACTGTGGCGGTCGAGTCGGCGAGTCGGCGTTCAAGACCACTCCCGAAACATGCGAATTGAAAATATGGCTCAATCACGTCGGTGGTCACCACAGCAACAATGTTGCGGTATGGCCCAAAGGGTGGTCGTTGTATCTTCAACTACGATTACTTGTTAGGCGCACCACGATTGACTATGTTCATTGCTGCTTTTTTGCTCACAAGTTCTCGTAGTGTTGCACCTATGTATTCGTCTGGATCTGGTGGGTGTTCCTCGTGCTGCAGGCACCCAACGAAAACATCTCTGCTGCTCGCTCTTGGCGAATGAGGTCCTTTCTCGAGTCGCGTGAAACCGTGCTCGCCGATTCGTGACCTGTTCCAGCACCAACGTGCGCACCTTGTGATGCTTCTGGGAACCTCAGTGCTTTTCAGCGCTTTTTCACACTATTGGAGCGCAAGGTCATTGTTCATCTTCAGGGCACTTCCTGGTGTCTAGGTGTTTTATAAAGGTGCGTGGTTAAGATGATTTTTTTTCTTTCTTTTGGCATTGAAAGTGATCATCGTGTCTCCCCTACAAAAAAAAATATTATAAAACCAACGCGCTTACCGCAATTCTCATCATGGACTTGCTTCCAGATCACCCATCGATTGGAAAGAGGCTCTGAAATTTGACTTACGGAAGAATGACCGGTCTTTCCGCGAATACGCAGGTACGCGGGATCCGGCATAATTTTTCATATTTCCCACTAACGAAGATCCGTATGCACCATCTCGCTGGTCATTGGAGACGGGGTTTAGTGTCGGAGATACCGAGCTGGTTCCTACTTCCCATTTTCTGGGTCCTTACGCTGTTCTTCATTGTTTGGTTCCCGTTGCATATTATTGTGGCATACGAGGATATACCGTCTAGTCTGGTGGATGATGAAATATCGTCCGCCTGGTTGAAGCGGACCCTTTTCTTTACAGAAGAGATATTGTTACGTTCAACGTCTTCTGTCTGTAGCGACGGTCGGGTTTTCCTCGGTGGATGGCCAACGGCTGCGATAAAGGGCAGCAGAGGAGAGATAGAATGATATGGTAGGTAGGTGCGCGTCCTGAAGGGTCTGTGCGTTGCTCATCCTTTCCTTATATCAATAATGAAATTTCTTCGGTCGATGCGTTTTCGACGAGGTAGACGGTGTCCGCGATGGTCAGTATCTATCTACGCATTTGTGAGCATGAAATCAAGGGCAAGCGAATGTTATCAAGAGTAATTATCAAAGATAGGTATTCCCTTTTCGTTTTTGCCGAGCTTCGGTTTGCGTTGATATCGAGTGCGTGGAATTTGGTGCGCTTGTATTGCTGCAGATACCGTTTGATGAATGACAGTAGAATGAATAATGAACTGCTATGGATGAGAGCAGAATGTGGTTCAGCGTGTGCGAGCGTCGGCCTCCGCCTTCAACTGACAACAAATCAGAATGCTAATGGCGAGTCCCAAACAATATTGCACACCTAGCTACACTTATGTACATAGGCATTTGAATGGACGAGAGAACGGTCGGCAAGATAATCAATCATTCGCTTGTCAACTGAAGGCGTAATATGTTTGTATGTTGAACATGAACAGTTCGCTCGGCTACCAATGCGTGAACATGTGTGGAGCACAGGTTCTTGAGAGGATGACATTTCAGTGTGATGTCCGCTCCTGTATTGTATGATAACACGTAGTGCGGTCGGACATGGTGGTGAATAGGTACAGGGCGCGACATGTTGACGTTAACGTAAAATAGACGTTTCACAAACGTTGCCATGTCCATGGGCACATGTGAGCGCACACTCGGATGTCCCGAACATTATTTAATATTATGAAGTCATTGCTATGATCGAGTGCCGTAAAAATTACTCAAAGTTACAGTGTCGTAAAAACGTGCCATAAAGGACGAACTTGCTGTCAGTCGTGAGAAATCTGTGCCCCAGGACATAAGAAGTTCTAAAGTAACGTGAAGCTGTCACTGAAGCCTTACGATAACATGCACACGTACACTGCGTGAATAAGTAGTATTGCCGCTCTCCCACAACGAGGAGATGCACTTGCAGCGATGGGGAGAGGATGAGAGTTTGGGATGACGAGCAGACAGTACACCTATGACAACAGCGCAAGAATACGCATGAGGGGGCGAAAAGACAACGACATAGAGCTGATGAAAGCCTCTTCTCTGCGAACAAACACAAAGACGCAGTATTAATGGGGATGGAAGATAGTTTTGGCGACCAAGTTCCGTGAGCTGAGACCCGGGTAATTAGGTATGTAGAAGCGTGTAGAAGCGGTGGACGTGGCGATATGTAGTTATACGGTTCCAAACGCGGTCGATACGAGTCTGTTAATGCCGAAAAAGAACGGCAAGGGGTGCGGGTAATGCGTAGAAGATCGGACGTGAGTTGAAAGGTCGGACGCGAGTGAGACCAGACGTGTGGTACAGATGCAGGGACGTGTTGCAAGGCTGTTGCAAGAGAGGCGAAAGAAAGCCTTGGCTGCAGTGTCAGGGAGGTTTGATGTGTTGATGAGCGTGGAGGAAGAGTGGAATAAGACGCTCGGCGCCGCGGACAGAGGATGGTATCATGACCGAGAACAACAGAAATCTTTCGTGCACAATGCGATCGTGAGGAGGGAAAAGGTACACGAGTTACCTGTACAGAAATCGGGAATATACCGACTAATAAGCGTAAGGGCGTACGAGGCAGGAAAGAAAGGGGCCGGTGGAAAAGAAGAAGGAAAAATGCGACTTGGCGTTTGTGGAGGAGGAGCAAGTTGACGTCTGCCGGCAAGCACGGGATTTGATTTGATTCGAATCGGGCGTTCGGTGCCGTCGATTAGGGGCTATTGACTGGAATGGTAGTTGACGCGCCGTCAGGTCGGGAGGCTGGCTCCGTGGCTTGAGATGGTCCGCGCCATGGAGTCGGATGCTCGGCGTTTTCGAAACACGCAGAGCTCATCAGTCGCGTTTTGCGCGTCCTTCGGCTCTTGGGAGTGCATGGTAGAGTCTGCGTATATTTTTTCGATGTTGACACATGCGCAAGCGCTTCACGGCGTCAGATGGGGATGTACGTATGTGTTATTGAGAAAAGGATCTGGATGGGAGAAATACGCTCTGGAAGGAGGCGAAGCGCTCTGGAGGGAGGCCTAGAAAAATAGGCAAAAGAGAAAAGCGGGCGGAGTCGCTCTGGAAGGTATCGAGGCAGATGTGGAAGAAAAGGAGAGAAGGTAGGTAAGAGGGCTGGAAGAGGGACGAGAGGCTCTGGAAATGGGAACAATGAACGAGGGGCTAGGTGATGACCGATTTTTTTTTGGTTGCTAGTCCGCGAGCGAGCCATCGCGGATCTTGGGGAGGCAGGGAGTGAGCGGTGGACTCTAACTAGTGAGCATCGTGTGGGAATGGATTTGCGTTATTTGATTATCAAAAAATGGATAGTTGATTCCTTAGGTGTTCGTAGCTACACGCTTGAAAGGATGTGCTGCTGCGTGCCAAGACGCAGGAATTAACAGGCGTTCCTGCGCTAGCTAGTATACGTAGGTACGTCGAGTAAGACGATGGCAGGGAGCGACAACAGGACCGAAAGAGGAGGAAGATGGGATGGGACCCGGAGGGACAAAAACGCTTGGAGGAAGAGACGATTGGAAGGAAGGACTTAGAACTGAATAGGGTGGGTGGGTGGAGTGGATGGAGATAGACAGAGATAGGCTAGGGGACTGACGGTGGCGTTGCTCTATTGCACGCATGCTCCGAGCATTCTGACAAATGTGTATGTACATCCAAGCATTGCACGCGTGCAGCGGAGTGCGATAGAGTGCGATTTGCAGATGCTAACGCGGACAGGGGCCCGGGCGCCGGATGTCAATTGATCACTTTACTACGTTCGCACGACAAGCAATATTATTATGCATGTCGTTGCTGCCGACGACAACGACGGCAACGAGAACACCTGCTCCATTATTCAACCACAGCAACGACCGCGACGACAACGTCTGGGCTGGGCGTGAGGCAGTTAAGATTTGAGTGGATTACGTATAAAAATGATGGGATCGATCTTGCCAAATTAGGAATCGAGTGCGGGGGAAAAGCCGATTGGCAGCGTGTGGAGAAATCTGGGGTCGTTTGGGATCCTCCTCTCTCGCTCTTCTTCTTCGCCGACGACGACGACGACGACGACAACGACGACAACGACAGCAACAACGACAACGATGAGCTCCGCCGCTTCGTCCTTCATGGACCACCCTGCCTTCTCGCCATCCCCGCCACCGCCCTTCCACTCTCTCCCCGACGCTTTCAGAATGCGTCCTGCCTCCATGGATTTCACCGACGATCTTTCCAGTCTTATGGACGACGCTCACCCCGCTCGATCCCAGCCCCCACCTGCTCACCGCAACCAGTCCGTCGCGTCCTCTTCATCCCTCTCGTCAGCGGCTGCCTCCGCAAACGGCCACCCCGCTGCACCCCATCATCAACAGGATTCTCCGCGCACCCACAACATCTTCGACATCAGCGCCCCTTCAGGCGCAAGTCCATCCTCCAACTTCATGAACTACAACCCCATCAACATCAACTACCCCGCCGGACACCATCCCCTCTCCTCCTCCTTCCCCAATCCGTCCGGCTTCCACCCCACCAACTTCAATCCTTCCTCCATCCCCTCTGCCACATCCTCTTTCCCCTCCTCCTTCCATAACTCCTTCCCCTCCCGCAATAACTCCTTCTCGCTCGCCGGCACCGTATCCTCCGCAAATACAGCCCACGCGTTTGGAACGCCTACCCCCGCCAATCATTCCAGTCCCCACACCCCATTTGCCCTCAATAGTACCGGTCTGAACACTACTACTACTCGTCTCAATAACAACCACGATTCATCCTCTTCCTCTGTCGCCCACGATCTCGCCAACGCCGCCCGCCTTACCAACAACGGCAATGGTCTCGGCTTTTTCAACTCCACTCTCCCCGCCCTTAATTCTTCCATGCGCTACGAGCCATTACCCGAGAAAAGGTCTGTATTCCCTCTTCCTCTTCGCCCTTGTTTGTTTCTATCTTTTTATTCCAATTTTTGTATTTTCCGTTCCCATCTTTTGGCTCCGGGCGCTTCACCTCTCTGCGCGCCCCAGCTTCTACTTGTTTAATGAATGCTGGGTTGCCGAGTACTCCGGTGCCTGGCGTCCTTTCTTTTTGTCTTTTCTTTCTTTCTTCTTTCTTCGCCTTCTTTATGTCTTCGTCGTACCTTCCCTAGATCTTGCGTTGCGTCCTTGTAATTGACACCGTGTATCTTCTGTCCTTCAACGTCGCACTGTCCTCCTGTTTAAGTTTGATGCCGTGTTTGCGTACCCATCTCTTAGTCGTCGCTACTTTTTATTCTCCATCCATTCTATGGCGATTGATGCCGTCCCACATTCGTTGGTGTACCTCAAGTGATACACCTCGTCGCTTATTGATCCCTTGCCCTGTCTTTGATGGACAATGCTTTCCCGGTCCTATTCCCTTTTCCTCCTCACATCCAACTGAAAATATCTTCTCCCACTCCGTGATATCTATTTCCCGGACTCGTCGATTTGCCTTTCCCACTCATCGATGGCGGGTTATCACACCCTTTCGTCCCCTCGCTAATCCGCATCGTCGCATCACGGTGCTATTGCTTCGTTATCACGATACTCTTCTCGTTACCCCGCATTGCCGTATCACGACCTTATGGCTTTCTATTATGATGTTATGCTTTCTCTATCACGATGCCAGTGCTACCCCGCACTTTGTGGTACTCCGGATGGTCATGCGCCACATGGTTGTCTGTTGTATCGCGAGGGACGCTCGTCTCGTTCTCCATTTTGCACGGTTGTCTTTCTCCGCCTGCGTTACTGGTTGTAGTTTTTGCCTTGTGTGACCCTCGGCTTATTTACTGCATCCGCGCATCGCGCCTGTACATAGCTCCCCCGCATGGTACATTGTTCAGTTCCTGCGTTTCTCATCCACTTTGCTGTCTTGTATTTCACGCATACTGACGCCCCCGCTTCTTCGTTCCATAGATCCGACCGTAGCGCAAGCCGCTCCCGCTCCCGCACGCGCGGCGACAGTTTCCACGACAATCTCTCGGACTTGCGCCATGATGGGCGCTTCGGGGAGGATGTCTTTGGCAAAGATGGGTTTGGCGGTGCACACAAGGACGGTGCGAGTCCTCATAACGAGCATCTCGGCGATATCATGCGTCCCGTCAGGGGTGACCATCTCACTCAGGTTTGTAGTCAGATTCTACCCAGAGTAAAGGTGACAAGCAGGGGCTGATGGGTTTGGATTAGGTTGGAGGCGACCATTTCGGACAAGTTGGTGTCGATCATCTTGGGCAAGTCGGAGACCATCTTAGCCCAGTCGGCGACCACCTCAACCAGGTTTGTGGTAGAAACTGTGTGGTGAACGAAGAAAGGAAGGAGCTAACGACTGAGATAGGTCGGAGATCATCTCAGCCAGGGCGGCGATATGATGAATCCGCGGGACGGGTTGGATGCGTTAGGTGGGCTTGCAATTTTTGTTTTCTCTAGTACATTTTTGCGGTCATGCGTCGGAGGATTGTCGAGAATTGTGTTCCATATGTGACTGTACTCAACACCCATATCATTCTTCGTCAATGGTGTCTCCCATGATACGCACACTTTTCCTTGTCTATCTCACCTCCGACGCCTCTGACCTTGTCCAAACTAGGTTCGCTCGACTCGTTCGATACCCAGCGCGACGGCGCAGCCGGCCCGCAACGCACGACGCGCTCCCGTAGGAATAATAGTGTGAGCAGTGTTGGTGCGGGTGCACAGGGTGGGACGGTGAGTGTGTTTTCTTTACTGGCTGAGATCGTTGTGTTGATCGTCTTTGTGTGTATATTGTACTCGATTTTTCGGGCGTATCGTCGTCGGGGTGCTATCGCCTTATCTTTGTATTGGGCCGGTCCTTCCTTTGACCCATTCTCATGTCTGTCCTTTTCGTGACTGCCATGCTGGCACTTCCGTTATGATCGTTACCCATCCGCCCGCCTCGTGTTTTCGTCGCTGAATAGGCTGGCAGTGTTAGCTCACCCAGTTCCTCGGGCATGTCCCCACCTATTCTTGGCGGGCCCTCTCCGCCTGGGATGCTCGGGAGTACCGGCGCAGGTACGCCTGCAGAACCCAGTTTATAAGTTCCGCCGATACTCACTGATGTACGACCATGCACAGGCATCGGTGGCGAAGGTCCGCGACGCGCGCCCAGTGCGACACGTCGTCCACCTTCTGCGGGTGTCGGTGTTGGTGGTTCTGGGCGTCGTGCGCCTAGTGCTGGTTCCGGAGGTGTGAGACGTGCACCGAGCGCTGGTCCTGGCGGTGCACGAAGGGCGCCGAGCGCAGGACCGGCTGGTGTTGCGCTCGCATCGAGCCCGAGCGTTGGCGGTCTCACGTCGTCTTCGAGTGCGAGCGTCGGTGGGCGATCGAGCCGCAGGAATTCGAGTGTGGATCCTGTTGGCAACAGTACGAGCGGATGGTATGTGCCGAGCAGTGCGACGAGGTGAGTGATCCGCATTCGTCGGTGATGTATTGCAACATACTTATACATCGTCCTTTGCCCAGCGACTCGTTCACCCTTCCAACACCTGATTCAGCAACTGGCCCGTCCTTCGCCCGAGGTGATTCCTTCCTCGGCCGCAACGACTCTTTTCCAGGACGCGACCGTGACAACTCGTTGAACGGTCGTGGTGATGCAGCACGAGACCATTCCTTGGCTGGGCGTGAGCACGGACGCGAGCACTCTGTATCGGGCTCGTTCCGCGACTCGTTGCTGTCGCGCGGGGATTCGTTCAAAGATCGTTATCTTTCGCGCGAGCGTTCGAGCTCCTTCGGACATGAGCCGTTTGTCGGCCGGTCTCCTGATTCGTTTGGACGATCCTCCGACTCTACGTTTGGTGGCTGCGATTCATTCTTCTCGGGATCGCCCGGTGCGTTCAGTTCCTCGTCATTCGGTACTTCGCCAGGCTCGTATGGTGCCGCCAGCATTCTGAGCGGCCCCGGAGGCTTTGGGAATGGTGCTTCAGGAGGGGCTGCGGCGTCAGGGTTTGGAAGTGGCGGCGGTCTCGGTGGTCTTAGTGGGTTTGGGGGTGCGAACGCGTTTGGTGCTGGTGAGCTTGGTTTTTGAGCATTTGTCTCGATATCGGAAAGTGTGCTTGATAACTGACACAAACCTATGCTTTTCTATCTGTACAGGTCTCGACCATATCAAGGCGCTCGGCGAGCGGAGCAGCCTCGCTGGCCTTGCGAGTCTGAACGAGCGCGCGAGTGGGCTCGCTGCGGGTTTGGGAGCACCAATTCCGCCAATCAATACGTCGGGTGAGTGGAGTATTGATCGTGGTCTCCCTTATTTTGACGAGCGTGGTACACATACAGTTGCGGCTTTCTCACCGAGCGCAAGTCCGATCTCGGCAACTACGGACAAATTTCTTGGAGGCGGCGACAAGCTGCCTGCTGACAAGTTCAGTGCTGCGGACAAGTTGCTTTCAGCGGAAAGGCTCCTCACAACAAACAACGACAAGTTCGTCGCTACAGGCGACAAGCAAGCGCTACTGGCCAACGAGAAACGTCGTCGACGGCGCGAGAGCCATAATGCGGTAGAGCGTCGTCGCCGAGACAACATCAACGAGCGTATCGGCGAGCTCGCAAATCTTATTCCGGACTGCCTATTGGATGGAGCAAGTGCGTATCATCGTCGTCCTTCCGTGTTAATGTTGGTAACATGAGAATATGATGATGACAGACCAATCGGGGACCGTGAACGACAAGGAAGGTACGGACGGGTCCGGCGACGGGATGAAAGTTGACGGTGATGGTACGACGATGAAAGTTGAAGACGATGGAGCAGCCGCCGTCATTGGTGATACTGAAGATGGTGATGGCGCCGAGGCATCAACGAAGCCGGAGAAGAAATCATCTAACGGTGGAGAGAAGACGAACAACGGCGGCATTGTGAAGGCGAATAAAGGCATGATTCTGCGCAAGAGCGTGGACTATATTCGCTATCTCCAGCAGCTTGTCACTGTCCAGGGTGCGCGGAACCGCGAGCTAGAGAACGAGCTGCGTCAGTACCGCACTGGTGCCGCTGCTGGTCCTTTAGGGAATCCGGAGGGCGCGAGTAACGGATTCGGCAACTTCGGCACGCCCAACGGCGGATTCAGCGGTAGTGATTGGAGCATGGGTATCGTGCACGAGGAGGACGACATTCACATGAATCTCGTGCGCGAGGAGGATGTCGCGATGGGCGATGAGGACGAAGACCCACAGAAGGCTGCCGATGGCGACTCTGAGCAGCCGCAATCGCAAGCGAAGACGGCAAACGTGAACGGTGCAAGCAAAAGAGAGGGCGATGCGCCTGACAGTCCATTAACAGATCCAGGCAGCAGCGTCCAGTCGGTCGATGAAGACGCTGAGGGTGTGGAGGGCGACGATCAGGAGTATAAGGTAAGTGAAGGTCACTTTCGGTGATCGATTCTGACTTTCGTTCAGCCGTCGCGAACAGTGTCGAAAAAGTCCGCTGTTAAGGCGGGCACAAAGCAGCCTGCGCAGGCACGAGGACGTGCTGGTCGACGACGGGGGTCGATTGCGACGTCGGCAACGGAGGATAAGATGGACGTTTAATGAACAAGGCGTCACTTCCAGCCTGGTTGTTCATCGAGATCCTCAAAGCAGCGTGAGCAGAATTCGTTCCTCGCTACCGATTATCCATCCTTCCGTATGTTGTACCTTGAGGCTTTCTCCATGGTCTTGTTATGATCTTTTTCATCTTATATAATACGTTATATATTCATCATTTGGGCAACCATCGTCGCATGTATCTCCTATCGGATGTGCATGCACAGCCAATTCTATCTGATCTACTTACTATTCCGGATTCGTGTATTATCTAGTATATCCAATTGTTGTATATTCTTGTCTACAGAGACTTGCCCAGTGCGTACGCACATCATGAAAAATGACCTATTGTATTTTTTTTTTTCATCTGGGTGGGGAGTCCGTATTTTTGATGATGATTTTGTGGAGCTCAAAAAAAGAGTGAGTTGTGAGTCACTGTGAATGAGTGAATCAGGATGGCGATCATCCGCGGGGGCGGGCATCAATGACGGCCGATCGTTTGTGTTGTGCGACAACCAAACATCGCGAACGACGGCGGCGACCACAACGACGAAGACAAGTAAACCCACCAGCACTGGAGCTCTCAATCGACAATGGTGAGCATGATCATCTGGTCTGACGGTGGCATGGACGAGCGGGGAGCGTGGATGGCGGCCTCGTCTTGTGGATGCTGATGTGTTTGTGACAGACGAAGGGTACGAGCTCATTCGGTAAGCGGCACACCAAGTCGCACACTCTCTGCCGTCGCTGTGGCAACCGCGCATTCCACCGCCAGCACAAGAGTCCGTTCTCTCTCTCTCTCGTTCTCCGCTTGTTGCCGACCTTTCTCTTTTTCAGCATGCGCGCAGTGTGGATACCCGTCCGCCAAGATGCGCTCGTACGAGTGGGGCCAAAAGGCAAAGCGCCGCAAAACGACCGGCACTGGCCGCATGCGCTACCTCAAGCACGTCTCTCGCAGATTCAAGAACGGCTTCAGGTGTGACCCCTTCTACCAACTATCCCTTCCGCTTCTCTCATCTTTTGTTCGTAGGGAAAACACGGTCGCCAAGAAGCACACCGTCAAGTCTTCAGAGTAGATCTCTCCATCATGTACTCGGCTTATCCCATGCACGTATGTTGTTACTGCCTCTCGACTCTATGTCCTTTGTAAATCTGCGTATGCATCCATACTTCGTCATTGTGTGCACACCTGAGCCAGTCTGCTTGCGCTTGTGTCCGGGCGACGCCGTGAACCGAACGATTACTGTCGTCGCTACGACTTGACTTGACCCACGGCTAGTGAAGTGATAGGACTCTGGACAGGGCTCGCTCACTGCTCAATGGGATGATCCACTCCAGTGTTCATATAGCCTTCTCACTCACCTGCAGTTCTTGTCTCTGGCTCTCTCTTTTGGACAAGTGCTTGCCACCTGTGTTCAAGCTCAGGACACAAGGTATCTACCCATGTCTACGAGATCGTTTGTTTCTCAGTTGATCCATACTTTCAGGTGTAATGCCCCTTCGCTCAGATCCACATTCTCAACCACTTTCAATGTCATGGTCTCACGGTACCTATTCTGCTGTTGATTGTGTTCCTCGTTGGTTTTGCGATCACGCAATAATTTATCATCTGGATTATAATGATTTGTATGTCATACTTGATGAGAATGAGTGTAGGTGAGTGCTCAGCCGGTAGGAAGCAACACAACTAATATTCCACTGTACCTGATGAGAACAGGTGTAGGTGTCAATATTGTATAATTCTCGTACTACTTACGTTAGGGTCAATTAGGGTCACCATGCATAGAGTATATTATTGTACTGTATCATTTTGACCGATTGTTTGCAGTATCTTGAGTGTGTGTTATTGGCAGGACTGATCGGGGCTTGGGAGCAGGAGAACTGAGAGGAAATGGCTGGCTCCTGAGGCAGGAGGTTGTGAGCCCTGAGGGTATCAAGGCAGAGGGAGCATCTACGGGCTAGGTGAGGCTATTTGGCAACACCAACTAGTCTTCACTCAGTTGCATTACCCATAGTATTTTGGAGGGAGCGTGATGAGGAAGTAAGAGCCCAGGATGGACATCTGGGTATTGATGACTGGGTGGCCAGGTGTTTGGGTGAATGAGACCAGCTGGGAGAGATGACTGGTGTGTTGAATGGCACAGCTTGATACTGAGACCCAATGATGGAGAGGTATTGGGAGGTGGGTGGATGGGAGTGCACCAGAAGGAGTCCGTTGAAGAGATATCAAGAAGGGATGAGTGCAGGTGGACAACTAGTGCGGTGGTCTGAGCCGTTAGTCAATGATAGACATAATATGCGAGGGTTCTAATTCTTGCGGGAGAGTCCTTGTCAACTGAGTGAGTTCACATCATAAATTGGTGCTTGGAGTATTAATGAAATAAGGAATGGAGTAGTAAACAAGATATCAAGACTGAGGTTCAACAAGTACATTACTGTTATGAGCCACTTGCCAATTCCCGGTCTCCCGGTCTCTAACCTCTAGGCACCTGGTCTTCTGGTTCTCCAGACACCTCAGTAACCTCCCACCCGATCCCAGTCACTGCCATCTACCTCCCAGACACCGGTCTCTCAATCTCCCGAGCTCCTGCAAGCTTCCCAGAACTCCCAACCTCAGTATACGGTATTGAACAATATTTTTTTTTTTTTTTTTTTTTTTTTCTCCATCGCGTACGCCGGTCACGGCCAGCAAAACGCCGCGAAACGGAAAACCGGGGTGAGCATGCTCGCGTAGAACCGCCTGCCCATAGGTGTGACGCGCGTACGACTTTTTCTCTTTCCAGCCGTTGTTCGCCTCTTGCTCTCTCTCTCTCTTGCCTGAGAACACGACCGCCACCTTACGCGCCAACGGTGTCGCTGCCGTCTCTCACACGCTGAACCACACGGCGAATGGCTTACTCGAGCATGGGAAGCAGACAGTGTTTGTGTAGTCGTAGGTGTTCTGCTCCGGCGGTAGGTGCGAGGGGCGAGCAGGTACGGTGGCAGTCTGGTCTACTAGTACGAGTGGTAACAGCTAACTCTCGAGGCCACTACCATCCAAATGAACAGAAGCAGCAACACCAGCGGCGGCAGCAAGCGCTACAAACCAACAGCGTGTTGTGTTTGCTAGCCGGCAGTAACTACGGGCGGGGGCGCCTACTAGCGGTAAGACTAAGTGAGTAAGTGTCACTGAGTGTTGAGTGAGAAAAAAACTCGAGGTGTTTTAGTAGTAGTTTTTATGCCTGAGGAAGCACGTCTCTCGCAGATTCAAGAACGGCTTCAGGTGTGACCCCTTCTACCAACTATCCCTTCCGCTTCTCTCATCTTTTGTTCGTAGGGAAAACACGGTCGCCAAGAAGCACACCGTCAAGTCTTCAGAGTAGATCTCTCCATCATGTACTCGGCTTATCCCATGCACGTATGTTGTTACTGCCTCTCGACTCTATGTCCTTTGTAAATCTGCGTATGCATCCATACTTCGTCATTGTGTGCACACCTGAGCTAGTCTGCTTGCGCTTGTGTCCTAGTGTACGGTAAAGTAGGTCCGGGACCTAATTCGCAGCTAATTAGCCAGCGCCTTTCGGCGAGAGGCCTATTTCACCAGGTGAATTAGCGCTAATTAGCAGGAAGCAATTGTGCGCTAATTAGCTGCAAATTAGGCCCCTAATTCGCAGCTAATTAGCGCGCAATTGGTACAGTATCGAAGCCGTATACAAAGTACATGAATATGACCCTCTTCACCACTCTGCATCATTAACAGCTATGCCCGTTCCCTCAGTTCACCACTCTGCGTCATTAACAACCATGTCCGTTGGTACAAGGCCCTTCCCAAGGACAGTAGTGGCCGAAGTTGAGTGGACAGCCTGCTCGTCATCCGTATCATTGAGCGATATTACGGACAACTTGTCGGACAAAAGATCGACAAGATATGATGCGTCGAGGTTGATACCGTCCGCCATGACAAACCTTCGTCGTTCCAGCTTCATGTTCGGCATATCGCGAGGCCTTCGTGGGGGACGATCCCAAAATTTAACGTGCTTCTTCTTGCCGTTAATGCAATGTCCAGATTCAGATTGCCAGTGCTCGTCATCTGAGTCGGAACTTGGCTGGCCGTCATCCTCGGACAGCTCTTCATTAGATGATTCATCACCACCAGAGTCAGTACTTTTCATTGCTGGGGGACTGGCCAGGGTTTCGCCATCCGGATCGACCAGCACTGTCGACTCATCGATAAATGACACCGGCTTGTGCTTCTTGCCAAATATTGTTGACTTGATGTCGCACCATTTGACAACGCGCTGAGAATTGACAAGCCCGTCTGCATTTTTCTTTTTCTTCTGTGGAGGTGATTCAGTGCTGTTCTTAGATTTGAAAGTGTTAATGTACCGGAAGTGACTCTGCCAAATAATACTTCCTAAGGACAACAATATCGTTGACCGTTCCGATCTTCTGCTTCCCACGTTTTGCACTATTGATATCTGTGACCATGGACACTGTTCGCTCATCAACGACTGACACAGGCGTTATTGAAAATAGCTTTATGGCGAGTGCCTGTTTGGAAGTTAACCTGGAATAACTTTGGAAAAAGGATACGTCTTACAGCAAGTACATGTCCAGAAGAATGAAACTGAACAGACCTCCACCACTGCAGAAGAGTCTCATCAGAGCACATCTCTCGATTGAAAGGTGGAGCATTCAGAATATAAAGGTTGAAGCCTTCGATCAGCTCACTCAGCGCCTGTCTTGGTGCAACAGGTGTGAGGTCCGGATTGCGTTTCTGCATGCGTGTGATGGGATCGGGATACAAAAACTGTGAGTCTGCGTTGAGGGCATATGAATCACCGAACTCGGCTTTGAGAATCTTCTTCAAAGCATTGAGAACATGCTCCTTGAGGTGGTCTTCTGCTGGAACAACGTGTGGGTGCCGGTCATCTCTCCCAAGTCGAACAGAGATTGTAGGGACATCAAGCGGATTGATATTCTTGAAGATGTGAGCATTACGATGCCCTAAGCAGGGTAATAACATGAGCCTGATACATAGACAGACAGTTCAAGAGGATGATTGTATGCACGAGGGTCCAAGAAGAAGCCTGTAATGTAAGGATCATTGGGGCGGTTGTTGATGAGCTCATTAAAGTGTCGATTGACAATGGCGCGTATATCATTGAGGGTCTCCAAATCAAAGCCAAGCTGATTTTTCATAATGAGATCCGCCAGCTGTGCAACACAAGCTAACCAATACAGGTACACGTCCGCAACAGTCATGTTCTTCGCCTCCAGGCACTTTATTGCCTTGGCGAACAGTCCTAAGATGGCCAGTAACTGTCCGACTTGCTTTTTGAAGTCGAAACACACAAATGACGAGGCACTGAATAGATCATTCAATCCCTGTATTATGAGTAAGTCATATTACAGGAGTGTTATCGTTAGATGTTCGAACTCACACGTATGTCAATGTCCAGCGATGGATCATCCACTATCTTTGCAATTGCAGGTGCACATCCATCAAGAGCAAGGGCGGCCCAATACATAATCTCAAAGCGTGTTGTTCCAATCTTGATAAGCCCATGGGGGATTCCGAGGACTTGATGTGCGTAATCGAGGTGTTCACAGCTGTGTGTTGATTGACTGAAATGTGCGATCACATTGCTCACACATTTGATCACCTATAGAATTCACTCAATTAGCTAGCGCTCACCAACTTGAAGGCTGTTGGACGGAATCTTTAAATACATACACAGTCGAAAACAGGTAGTTTACCAAGGTCGCCGCAAACCTTATCAAGCTGGTGAGTCGCATCTTGAATATCGAGAATATGTGGGAGCTCATTGGTGAAAAGACGACGACCCTTTCGACAATTCCCTGCATTGTCTGAGCAGACCGCTGAAAACACTTCATAGCCGATTGGTTCTGCGGTCTGCCATTCAACAACCAGTAAGTGTTCAATACCTTTGCAACAAGCTGAAACGCACTGACCAACATGAGCAACTTGTAGACATATTCACCGGTGTGATGCATGTACGAGCCATTTGCAAGCTTGAGGCAATACTCGACACACTCATCTGTCGTGACATGAATAGAATAAAATCCCCTTTTTCATTGCAGAGCACCACCATCAAAGGTGATTGTGCAGTGGTGCTTGCCTTGGAGGATGCTGATAATTTCGGCATATATGGTTGTAGCAGTCATTGTAAGCAGTGAGTACTCGAATGTCGATGCGCTCGGTGAAGCATAGTTTGGGATATTTTTCAGGAGCTTTTTGAAGAAGTACGAATCAAGAATGCGAGTCGGGATGTTGTTGACCATAAATAGCTGGATGATGTCGGTGTCGATTTCGGTCTGTCGATCTGCTTGTTT
The DNA here is from genome assembly GCA_000934395.1 of Fistulina hepatica ATCC 64428. NCBI lineage: Eukaryota > Fungi > Basidiomycota > Agaricomycetes > Agaricales > Fistulinaceae > Fistulina > Fistulina hepatica. The sequence goes on along the minus strand of KN881616.1, from coordinate 46,705 downwards.
CTGTATCACGCCTCTGTCGACGAACTTGGCAAGAACTGCTCGGCTACTGCTGGTGAACACAGGTGCGTCTCTTCGCAATCATTTTGTCTTTGGTGGCTCCAGCTCGACCTCACTGTTATTGTCAGAGGATGAAACAACAGCGGCAGCATGCTTAGCTGCATTGTTCATGCGTTTCCCTTCCTGGGCAAGAAGGTTGGACGCTTCACGCTTGAGTTTGTATGGTATGCCATTACATTCATTTGCACAATGGTTAAGAACTCGACCTCGTGCACGTGGAAGCCTCCAGGTCATCTTGCAGCGAGCGCTTGCAATGCAATGAACAACTTGAACTTCTGAATCATTCTTTTTGTGTGCGTACCGTGTCACTTTCGAAAGGATCGGGAGGGCTTTGCGACCACCCGAGCGTCCGTCTTCAGGATCTGGTAAGTCACTATAGTTGGGATTGTCAAATGAGTTCAAAGGACTGGCTTCATTGAATGCAGCCTTTGTTTCCAGCACCGGCTTCTTTGCTTTTTTCGATGCAACACTGAAGCGACCTTTGCCATTAGCTTTCACAGGTGCTGGCGTCACGTCACTCCGACTAGTGCTTCCTTTTCCCACTCCACCATCTGCACTGGTAGATGCAATAGTACTAGACTCGGACGGCAGCTACATTATTATTGGTGAGATTTGACATTGGACCATCATGTTGTAAAAATATGTCTTACAGGAACCTTTGCAGCATGATAATATTGCAGTGCTAATTCTGTCACGTTGTCGAGCCATTTATTGAGTATCACATCATTCTGGTAGAGTTCTTGCCGCAAGAAATGCCCGAGTACATTGGCCAATGCAGATAGACAAGGCCCACGTTCACGAAAATGGAAGTTCCTTCCCTCTGCATGTGATCCCATGATAACTTCAAGGCAGTTGTTCACGGCAGGAACTACCCCTTCTTCATGAAGCCATTGATCATCCAGCGCAAAGTTGATGAGGCCAGAATATGAGGACTTAGTGACATCGGTCACCAGTGGCAAAGTATCAGGCAGACTTTGAAGATATGTTGACAGTTTTTGGAGCTTTGCCTCCATGGTGGATGATGGTTTGTACTCAATATGAAAATTTTCAACATTGCGCTTCAGAACCCCTGAATTCCTGGCCTGGGAGAGTCTACAAAGTTAAGGTTTTTGAGTGCCCACTGGTCTGATCAACATAGACCTAATTAACCCTAATTAACATGAACATTTTGGCCGTACCCTAATATACCGCTAATATACCGCTAATTAGCAGCATGCTAATATACCACTAATTAGCAGCATGCTAATTAGCCTAGCTAATTAGCTAGACCTACTTCACCGTACACTATTGTGTCCGGGTGACGCCGTGAACCGAATGATTATTGTCATCGCTACAACTTGACCCACACCTAGTAAAGTGATAGGACTCTGGACAGGGCTTGTCCACTGCTCAATGGGATGATCCACTCCAGTGTTCATATAGCCTTCTCACTCACCTGCAGTTCTTGTCTCTGGCTCTCTCTTTTGAACAAGTGCTCACCACCTGTGTTCAAGCTCAGGAGCCAAGGTAATCTGCCCACATCTACAAGACCATTTGTTTTCAGTTGATCCATACTTTCAGGCATAATGCCCCTTCGCTTAGATCTGCATTCTCAACCACTTTCAACATCATGGTCTCATGAGTCTTATTCTGCCATTGACAGTGTGCTCCTCATCGGCTTTGCAATTGCTTGATGATTTATCATTTGGATTATACAGTGTTCCCCCATTCCTTTAGATACCCCCACTCCTTTAGATGCATGCTCCCAACTCATAACACACTGATTGAAGGGGGTCAAAATGTGGTATATACTACAACAATAGTGTGTTTTAGTTCTATATAAATTTTCAAGGTGATATAAGCATTGGTTCTTGTATGCAACTGGTATTTGTGTTAGAATACCTATAAAATACTACATGATACATTTTTGTTTGGTCTGCCATAAATCTTAGGTTGATCTTTTTCATATATTTTTTGCAGATAAATGTTATGCACTTACTGGAATCACTTTTGAACCACATCTGCAAGGTGGCTATCTGGATGTTGGTGCTATAATTGAGAGACTCATTGTCATCCTCCCTGAGTGTGACAGAGATGGTCGAGAAAGTGTGATAGTCAGGGATCACGGCAAATACTCAGTCCATGATGGTGATCAAATTGTGGCTGAATCCGATAGAAAATGAACTTGCGGGCATCACACCTGTCATGATGGTCACAGCGGGTAACACCATCTCAAGGAGTGGGGTTTGTAGCATTTTTGAGTAAAGACTTCGGAAGCTGTCGGAAATCATAACACATACAAATACTGGGAGAACTAACTGATTTATTATGTTTGCTATATATATGCATATGTTTAGAGCAAAAAAAATGAATTTATCATCACAAATCCACTGCCTGGAGACCTTTTTCACTCGTGCATCTAAAGGAGTGGGGGAACACTGTAATAACTTGTAAGTCAGATTCACCTTAGGCAGACAATTTTTGAGGAGGTGACAGGCCTTCAGGATCTGTTCCCTGACACAAACAACCTCACTGTTATGGTCAAGACCAATTGGGGCTTGGGAGCGGGAGAACCAGGAGGAAACAACCAGCTCTCGAGGTGGATGAAAGTGAGCCCTGAGGGTATCAAGGCAGAGGGAACATCTACGGGCTAGGTGAGGCTATTCGGCAATGCCAACTAGTCTTCACTGGGTTGGGTTATCTGTAGTATTTCAGAGGGAGCAGGATGAGGAGTCGAGAGCCTGGGATGGATGTCTGGGTATCAATGACTGGGTAACTGGGCACTCAGGTGAATGAGACTAGCTGAGAGAGATGACTGGTGTGTTGAATGGCATGGCTTGGTACCAAGACCCAATGATGGAGAGGTATTGGGAGGCAGGTGGCTGGGAACACACCAGAGGGAGTCTGCTGAAGAGATATCAGGAAAGGGTGAGTGTGGGTGGACAACTAGTGTGGTGGTCCAAGCCCCTTAGTCAATGATGGACATATCCTGCGAGGGTTTTAATCCTTGTGGGAGAATTGTGTCAACTGAGTAAGTTCACATCATAAAAATTGATGCTAGAGTATTAATGAATATGGAATAGAATGAAAAACAAGTTATCAAGACTGAGGCTCAACAAGTAAATTACAAGGGGTATATATACTTTGGGAAAACTGGGGACACTGGGAGGTGTAGGAGGGGAGCGGGAGTCGGATGGAGTTATACTGTGCTACATACTATGGAGCTGTATGTGGGGGGTTACTGATAACAACAGGTGTATGTTCTTGCAGTATTGTGGAGTGGTAGGTATGGGTGAGAGATGGTAGGGTGAAGGACGGAGGGTGGATGTACTGGGAAGGAGTGGGAATAGGAGTGGGAGGTCAGGAGATTGGGAGAAGGGTGATAATAAGAATGGCTCATAACAGAGACCCAATGACAGAGAGGTATCGGGAGGTGAGTGGCTGAGAGTGCACCAGAAGGAGTTCACTGAAGAGATATCAGGAAGGGATGAGTACAGGCGGACAACTAGTATTGTGGTCTGAGCCCCTTAGTTGACAATGGACACAACATGCAAGGGTTCTAATCCTCGTGGGAGAGTTGCATCAACTGAGTAAGTTCACATCATAGAATTAGTACAATGAGTATTAATGGTGGGTGAATATAGAAACAGAAATGAGATATCAAGACTGGACTTAACAAGTAATTTACAAGGGATATATATACTCTCAGAAAACCAGGTACATTGGGAGGTGTAGGAGGGGAGCAGGAGTCGGGTGGAGTGGTACTGCACTAAGTACTATGGAGCTGTATGTGGGGGGTTACTGGTAACAACAGGCATATGTTCTCATAGTATTGTGGAGTAGTAGGTATGGGTGAGGAATGATAGGGCAAAGGACAGAGGGTAGATGTACTGGGAAGGAGTGGGAACGGAAACAGGAGGTCAGGTGAACAAGAGAAGGGTGATAGAGAGAACAGCTCATAACAGCATCCCAAGCTGTGTCCAGTGTTTCAAGATTGAATAGGCTGTCATTACTGCCAAAGTCATGTGCACCACTATCTGACTCAGGGTGCTGAATGGCATGATGGGTGCTTGTGATAGAAGTGGTTGTCGAGACAGACATTGTTTCCCATGCTGACTTCTTGTCAGTGGACCAGGGCAAATATGTAGGAGAGATGAGATATGACAAGGACAGGACCTGAATGGTCACTGATGATCTACTGGAATAAGGCAAATATGAAGCAGAATGAGAATCTGATGGGCGGGGGTCACGAGATCGCGCTCACATGTTAGTATAAGACTTGAGTGGCAAATGGCACAAAGAAGATGATTGTGACAGTGAAATAAAAGTCAAAGTAATGGCAGGAGACTGACTGTAGCTCAATATGTCCTGAGTGATTGAACTTGCAAATCAAAGGCACCTCAAAGCCATACATTGAGCTGTGTGTGGGCCAGGAAACAAATTGAGGATATCTTAAAGGTATATCTGAAGTCAGTTTTCTTGCTGTCTCCCTCAATTGAACCTTCACTGGGTAGCTGGGGGTCAAATGGAGTAGAAGACTCATGTTCAGAGTGATCCTGTAAGAGAGTAGGTAGTTACTCGATTTATCAACTCATCTGTAGTGTGTAGCCATAATGACTCACATTGTAGTATGACACATGCAGCAGGACTGTAAAGGATAGATAACATTTTATCGCATACTCTCACCTAGGAATCTATTATTCCTCTTCTGCTTGTATATGTGCCTGCTATGCAGGTTAATATATCCTTCTTATCTAACTCAGATACGCTACACATCCATGTTTACTTAGAAACACTCTATGACCCATTGGTCAGGGCGGTGACTGGATATACTCCTTCAAGTTATCCATTAACAGCTAGTGAAACTTCAGTAAGCAATGTATCTGTCTTTCAAAGATGATTCTGTCAATGAGAACCCTTACAACTGGTGGCCATCGTGGGGATCCATGCATCATCCTCTCAGAGGCCAATACTTCACTAGTTATCCAACACGTGTGACGACATCGCTACACGTGTAAATTTTTCTACTTCCTTTCGAATAAATCCTTGTACTGCCTTTCGTTAGTCAGAAACTATGGCACCACGGAAAGACAAGACGAAAGCGAAGGAAGCTTCAGCGCAAGCTGTAAAGCTGAGGAAGAAGACAACCACTAGCTTGACATCTACGGACGACAAAACACCTTCGCAACTCCCAGCTAGTAAATTGAAAGCTACGACCACTCAATTGTCAAGCTCATCAAGCTCGTCTACCTCTTCCAAGGCCACGGTCGTTCCGACGACTCAGCAACGCAAGCCTAAGCCGACGAAACCTCAGGAGAGTATGACCCTACCCGCGAGAGTCGAAGCATTCCAACGTCAACAACAAAGCTTGGCGAAAACTACTTCGGCTACTGCAGTTTCATCTACGCGACAAACGTCCCCATCGAACCTCCCTCGCGCCAAACCTGTTCCTTCCCGTCTACCCAGACCAGTAGGAATTCAATCAACTTATTCATCGCCGACGCAGCCTTCCAGGGCTCGAACTACGCTAGAAAATGTTCGTAAGTTGTTTGTTCAACCCGCTCCTGTCCCTCATCGCTCGTCTCGTCAAACGAAATCCGAATCGAATTCGCCGCACTCACCCAATCAACTTATCCAACTCGAATGGAAGAAACACGGTCCACGGTCAGGTCAAGCAATGCCCCAAATGATGGTAGAAGAAGTGACACCAACAAAAGAATTGGCATCCTCACGCATGGACACTAGTTCAATGACAACAACGTTAAGCTCACGAAGTGCAACAGGAGAGACTACATATCTTAGCGCAGAGTCTCGGCAGTCGAAAGGAAAATATAGAATTCCTCCCTCTCCATCCCCTCACATCTTATTTCCACTTTCCTCTTATCTTTCTTCTTTCTGACCTCTCCCAACTACCATTTCATCACCGCTCCTCCAAGAGATCCTTCAGGATCCCTCCATAGTAGAAGCTTCCTATTCCCATCTCTGCTCTAAACCTCACTCACCTTTTGATCCTTGCACTCCTCATTTACCTTCAATTTTTAAATCAGGTAGTCTGTTACCTACACCTGTACAATTGCCTCATGACGCCAATAAAGTTTCCTCCAGATCCTTGTCACATATGTCACTCATATGTTCTCCAACATCAGGTCCAGCTGTATTCTCACAATATCACGGACATTTGGCGAGTGAGTTAGCACTACTCATTCAAGTTGACAAGATCTGTACATGTTATGAACTGTTGAGCAGAAGCTGCACACACTAAGCTCTTACCTGTGAGGTTAGGTTTACTGAGGCTGTAGCAACTATGGTATGTAAATGACTTGTCATTATAAGGGCTCAAGTAGGGCTCCTTATATACTCATTACAGTATACCTATTATTAGTACACTACGATCACATGTCTCTAGTACGCTGACTGAGACTGTCATGTGATTCTGACTACTATTGGAATATGAGTCGTGAGTACTGACATAATTGACAGTACTGTCAGTGTGAATCATGTACGACCTTATATGGATAAAGCTGTATGTTCAATGCTCCCCCTGGCTAAATGCAGCAGGATAACTGCATATGTAAGCATATGGTGGTTCATGAGTTATACTCAAGCCAGAACTTTAGGCGAATAGAATTCAAGCCCAAGTTGATTTCTGAACTTCAGAAATTTGACATATCCAAGATTTTTGGTGAACATATCCACAGGATTGTCTTCTCCTGGGATAAAGAAAAGTTCAACTTTTCTATCCTCAATCACTTCATGAATGTAGTGATAGCGCAGGTCTATATGCTTAGTCCTTCGCTCCTGAGCAGGGTTGGACGATAAGAATATCGAACCCTGATTGTCACCATAAATCGGGATGAGAGTTAGCTGCATACCAAGTTCGCTAAATAGCGACTTGATCCAGACAGCTTGGCAACTGCAGTCAGATAAGGCCATGTATTCAGCCTCTGTAGATGATAGCACAACAGTTTTTTGCACTCGTGACTGCCAACTGAAGATGCCATCAGCAAACTTCAAGAAGTATCCAGTAGTGGATCACCGATTGACTGGGTCAGAGGCCCAATCAGAGTCTACATATGCATTAAGACCCTTTCCAGTTCTGCCATTGTAAATTAAGGCATAATTGGAAGTACCAGCGAGATAGCGACAGATATACAGCACTTTGTCAAGGTGTTCTTTGGAAGGGTTTACAGAGAATTGTGACAATTTTATCACCGCATATGCAATGTCAGGACGTGTCCCCAACATTATGTAGAGCAGCGAACCAATAATGGATTGATACTGTTGTCGCAGCTTGGGATCAACAGGAGCAGTATTTGCCTCTGGTCGATATCCAGCAGGGAGAGGAGTCTGCACATATTTTGTGTTTTCCATGCCAAATTTCTTTAATACCTTGTTAAGGTACGTAGTCTGGTCAATGTAGATTATGCCAGGCTTACGGCAAATATGCATGCGCAAGAACTCTTGGGTTTTCCCTAAGTCCCTGCATTCTCATTTCCTCATGAAATCAGCCTTTAATTTGGCAATTAAGGACTTGTCTTTTCTGAAGAAAAGTGCATCATCAACGTATATGACAATAATGACAAGTCCGCCATTAGAGTCTTTGAAGATGAATATGCCAGCATCCGAGACCAAGCATTTGCAGCCTATCAATGTCATTGACTTTGATAATGCCTTCCACCAGGCTAAGGCGGCTTGCTTAAGTCCATAAATGGCACAGCGTAAGCATAGGACTTTATGCTCTTGGCCTTTGAGTCTGAAGCCCTCAGGTTGCTCCATGTAAAGTTCTTCATCAAGTTTGCCATATAAGAAGGTGCTCTTGATGTCGAGGGCAGAGATGTGCCAGTCCTTTAGTGCAGCTAAGGTGAGGACCATTCACACAGTCTCAAATCTTATGACTGGTGAGAATAATTCTTCATAGTTGATTCCCTCAACTTGTGAGAAACCTTTGGCTACAAGTCTAGCCTTTTTATGACCATCTGACTTTAAGTCAAATACCCAATGGTTTTTGATGGTCCTTTGCTCAGGTGGGCAATCCACAAGGTCAAAGACTTTGCGTCTGCGAAGTGCCTCTAATTCTTTGCGACAAGCGGTCTTCCATTCCTCTTGTTGCTGCTTTGGAAAGCACATAATATCATGGAAAGTCCACTCTCTAATGTTAGAGGGACTTGGAAGGTTCTCGTCTGGTGGTACTGCCTTATTTAGCAAGTAATTAACAAGTTCTACTCCCCCTTCCTGGCATAGTTTTAGCACATGTGCCTCATCCTCAACCAAAGTTTGAGACCAATTGTTGCTAGTGGGCTCTGGATTTGTGGTAGAACTAGATCTGGGAACCTGTTCAGTACCAGACTGTGGGTTTGGAGCACAAGGGCGACTCTGCTCAACACCAACTGTCTTTTTCCATTTGCCCATCCGCTCCATATCTTTGGTTATATCAGTAGGATGCCGTGTTTCACCATAGATATTTCCCGGACATGTAGGCACTTTCTACATTCTGCCAGAGTGGCGCGGACCTTCTTCAGGTTGTGGCGGCTCTTCTCTCGGAGGCGAAGGCGGTGGACTAGGACTAGGTGAGTATTCTAACTCAGAGCCATCATCATCGTCATGATGTGTGTCCTGGTCTCCTTTAGGAAAGTATGGAGTATGGGGGCAATTTTCATTGTCATCCTCAACTTCTGGAGGAATGTCCTGCGGTTGATTTTCCGCTGGTCCTTCATTTTCATCTTCCTCATCAGAGTAATCTCCCATGGGAAGATAGCCTTGATGCTTTTGGTCAGTGCATTTTGGAAACACTTTCTCATCAAATAGAGCAGAATGCCCTGTATAGAGTATATTATTAGGCAGGCACATAAATAAATATCCTTTTGTTCCTTCAGGAACACCAAGATAAATCATCACTTCTGATTTAGGGCTAAGTTTATTTGCCCTTATGTCTTCTGGAAGATAGACATATGTGCCACATCCAAACACTCTTAGATGTGAAATGTCTGATTTTTCACTGTTCAAAACCTCATAAGGTGTCAGCCAATTAAGGCGACAAATCAGTGTGCGATTGTATACATGAACTGCATACATAATCACAAATTCCCACCATGAATCAGGCAAACATGCCATGAGATGCATTGGTTCGGCCTTGTCCATGAGCATGCAATTAATTCGCTCAGCTTATCCATTCTGCTGGGGTGTATGCAGAATGGATTGGAGGACTTCAATGCCTAAGTCCCTTAGTGTGTCAAGGAATTCATCACTCTTGTACTCTCCCCCTGCATCAGACATCCACTGCTTAATTGTGACGCCAAACTTATTTTTAATAAGTGCGATGAATTGTTGCATAGCTTTTATGGTGTCAGACTTCTTTTTCAGCAGTACAGTCCATGCGTGAGAGGTAAAGTCATTGTAGAAGGTGATGAAGTACCTATAATGGTGATACAAAGTCACCGGAAAGCTCTTTAAGTCCGAGTGAATTTTCTCGAACGGCTTTGATGCATGGGTCATGGATGGTGGGAATGAATTTGAAGTCATTTTTCCTTTGACACATTTGGGACAAATTGGATTTTCCTTTGGAAAGGAAATATCCAATGGGAATCCAGATGTATGTTTTCCTGCATGCCTGAACACCTGTTTAGATGGGTGTCCAAGACGTCTATGCATAGTTTCATAGTCGACTGTCATGCAGACAGCGTCTATGCGAAGATCTGAGGGGTATGAAGTTAACCAATAAATGGTTCCCCCTGGATACGCAGGATGGAATACTAGCAACTCATGCATAGGATCATCCTTTAAAAAAAAGGCAATTGAAATATCATCGCCGCCCACTACTAATCCTTCTTTGAGAAAGGTGCCCATCGAGAGTAAGCAGCAGTCCATGTTCGCTATGTAGTACACAGGATACAACTTAGACGTCAGCTCTCTCTGTTTGCCATTATGATAAATAAAGTGATTTAGCAGCACAGTGCCTTTGCCAGTAATGGCTAAGGGTGTGTCTGCTTTCGCGGTTCTAACGAGGAGAGGTTCCTCAAGTTCTTCGAACATTGCAAAATCTTTGTATAGTGTAAAGTGCATTGAGGCACCAGAGTCAATCATCCATCGCTGGTGATCTTCAAGAGAGGAATCAGCAGTTTCATTTTGCTTTCTCTTTCCTTTGCACTGAGTGCAATTCACATAGTTGTTCTGAGCGCAAAACACTTTATTACAAGATACATGTACACAGGAAGCTACATCTGTGTATGTATGTCCATGTCCATATTTAATTTTACAAAAATCACGCGTGCAGCGCGTATGTCCATGTATGCAATGAGCGCCTACATTCTGGCGCTGTGAAGTGTTCAGCTCATGATAAAGTGAAGCAATGGAAGGTACTTGCCTCTCCAAAAAAGCAGGGTCACCAAGACCCGCGAACTCATTGCCGACCATGTTGGCGAAATCTTGGTCATTAAGACCACTAATCTTCGCTATCTCCAGCTCGACTTCATCCTCCCAAATAAGGGGCTCATTGTCATCGAGGGAGACCACATCATCATTCTTCTTGGAGCGCTTAGAAGGGTGCTCCCGATCATCCAAGTCCTCAAGCGTTACAGCGCTCGAACTGGTGACAGGTGGCTTCTCAAACATAGGCTCAAGGGCCTTAATGTTGGAGACTTTGGTCGGGAGACCTATGTCCCAACACAAGTCGAAGGTGGAGTTTAAGGACTTCCATGGTCCAGGGCCTTCATGTTGCCAGTGAGCGGCAGGTTGCTCTTTCTTGACACGAGTAGTCATACCTACAGGGGAGATGGATGAAACACGCATCAGCAGTGGCACAGGAAGAGAAAGGAGAAGAGGGGCCACAATGTGCAAGTGCCCCTGTTCGATAGCTTTCGGCTTACCCCCACGCTGGTTCTTCCTGCTGCGCTTTCCGCGATAAGTCTTCTTCTTCTCATTACTGCTGCTGCCATCCTGTTGGGGGCGCTGCTGCTGTGAGAAGCCTTAGTCGTTGTGCTTGTGCTTAATGATGCTAAGCTTGCCTGCGTTGGGAGCAGAGGTTGACTGGGTGTTCTGCTCTCACTTCGTAATAATGGCATCATGAACCAAAGGAAACTTAATCACTTCTGCTTTGTGCTGCTGCAGAATGATGGTTGCAATGTCGGACCACTTCTGAGGTAGCACATTGAGGAGAATCATCCCCTTGAAGAATTCAGGGAGGCCACCGCTGGATTCTGGAGCATCCTTATCCAAGTGCTGGAGGTGGTCATAGATCGACTCAATCTCCATTGCCGGATGGACGTTGCCAGAAATGCGGAGTGAGACGGCAGCCTTAAAGTGCACAAAAACTGTGGAAGCACCAGGCTTGCCGTACTCGTCCTGGAGCTTGGTCCAGGTGGCGGCAGCATCAAGACCAGTGATCTTGTTTTGCAGCATCGGGGAGATGCACAGGGTAATGTTACCCTTGGCCTTGTTGTTGGCGCTCTTCCAGTCCTTGAGTGCAGTAAGATGCATCACCGTGGGTGGTGACGACTGTGCAGGAGACTTCTCAGAACCGTCAGTAACGGTCCAGAGGTCCTGGAACTCGAGGAAAGCGTGCATCTGCTTGGACCATTCAGGCCAGTTGGAACCGTTGAGGATGGTAACAAGCTGTGTGAGTGTGGAAGACATATTGAAATCTGTGAGAACAGAAAATGTCATCAGCATTGTTGTGAGCAATGAGAAAGCAAGCTAATGAAAGTGCTTGACATGCTCAACAACCCTTTCGGAGAGAAAAGTGTGGGTGCCCCTTGGCGTATAACACCTAGAGGCAGTCAAAGCCTCAAGCACACAAGATGCGATGCCAGGCAAGAGGGTGCAATTGCTATTGCAGCCATCGAGAGCACTATAGTGGCTACTCTAGGCACTGTTGCAGCCATTGAAGGCGCTACAAGCAATGCTGGGCGGGGCCCATAACCTGTTGAGCAGAAGCTGCACACACTAAGCTTTTACCTGTGAGGTTAGGTTTACTGAGGCTGTAGCAACTACGGTATGTAAATGACTTGTCATTATAAGGGCTCGAGTAGAGCTCCTTATATACTCATTACAGTGTACCTATTATTAGTACACTACTATCACATGTCTCTAGTACGCTGACTGAGACTGTCATGTGATTCTGACTACTATTGGAATATGAGTTGTGAGTACTGACATAATTGACAGTACCGTCAGTGTGAATCATGTATGACCTTATATAGATAAAGCCGTATGTTCAACATGAACAACATACTCAACCTCCCTTGGGAGCTCGCCAAGAGGAAGAGGTTTATGGTTTATCAACCAAAGAATTTCTCAAAGATATCACTCAATTCATTATCTTACCCCCTTTCCTTGTCGAGGATTATGGAGTAGAAATAATTGACCATTATTCTTCAAGTCAGAAGCAGTACCACATAATTAAAAGTGTCGGGTACAGTCTCGATGAAACTGTTAATAAATTACAGTTATATCTTGATGAACTGTACCAAGATGTACGCAAAAGATATCCCGACTTCGCAAAACAATATCCTTATGCTTATGTAGTTGACAAAGCAGGCTGCTGTAAGGTTGTTTGAGAAGGTGCTGGAAATCCAGCAGAACTCGATATGGTTTGGAAGGTATTATGGGAACACTTGATTTGAGGAAATGAATGGTTTTATTGTCCGATAACCATCCAGGGCAGCTTAAGTCACAGTTGAGTTGATCACTTCACTTCAAGCGGCTTACTCCGCTTACACACACACACAATAAGCGGTAAAATCAATGGTTATTATTCTACATATACATTGATCACGTGGTCCTACTACTGAGATAAGCCATGTTAGCCAGTAGAGCCAGTAGAGTAAGCAAGTTGAATGATAAGCAGACATGATGAGCGAGATGAGCGAGATGAGCAAGGTGAGTGAGCGAGCAAGTGAGCAGGTGAGGGAGATGAGCCAGTAAGCTGGATGAGCGAGTGAGCGAGGTGAGTGAGTGAATGAGATGAGCGAGATGAGAGGTGAGCGAGTGAGCAAGATGAGCAAGGTGAGCAAGATGAGCAAGGTGAGTGAGTGAGCAAGTGAGCAAGTGAGGGAGATGAGCCAGTGAGGGAGATGAGCCAGTAAGCTGAATGAGCGAGTGAGCGAGTGTGAGTGGACATGCTAGGTTCATAAAGTAAGGGAAACTCACCTCAACTCCCGTCGAGATAGCTTGCCTGTCCGGATTTCAAGGTGATAGGTAGGCCTTGAAATATCTTAGCTTCAAGCCTGTGCTCCTGCAAGAAAACTTCCCATAATGGCCTTGCGCCATTAACCAAATAGCAGCTACCGTCCGAGCCCAGATGTCCATCTCGTATATATGAAGGAATCGGTACATTGTTGACCATACGATCATGTGCGCGCTGTTCCATCGCTGACCAGGTGGTTGAAACACATTGTGCATAAGCAGTTGCACCTGGACAAGATGACTGCTGCACAAGTGCAGTCCAGTGTGCTGCCATAGTCTTGCAACTGCAAATGTGACGTCTCAACTCAGCGATCTTCTTCTCACGCTCATCACGCCAATTCATGAAGTCGGCTTCAGCCCGAAAGTACTGCACCCGATTTGCTGCAGGTGAACATCAATAGAAATTTGAAGACCATCAAAACGAGACAACATACCTTCCTTTTCCCATTCTTCAATGTCTAAATAGAGATGTAAGGCTTCACAGTTAATGAATACCTCTACACCATCAGTCATTTTGTCATGACTTGACAGTGTACCCTCTCGAGCGGAAGGTGATGCCAATCCTTCAGATGTAGACTCCTTTGTGCTATTGTTGTGCAGACCTAGGAAACAAAGGGTTTGGTTCAGTCCCTTATGATAAACAAAATTAAATACACCTTTCTGTTTCTTTGTTGTCATTATGCCCACCGCCCCTAAGAATGATTTCAGAGATGAGATATGGTAAGATATGGCTGCTATCCAGACCTTTTACATCCGGGGTAAACGTGGATGGCATACATGCAGGTGTTGCTGATGGTGTGCCCGATCCATGATAAATGCTTCCTTCGTTACGGTGGGAGTCACCAAGGGCCTGCTTCTCCATGGTGTTCTTCTGGTAAACATCCTTCAGATGCACCTCCTTGAAGCAACACTTCTTCTCAGGGTCCACATAAGCGCGAAGACTGATCAGGGCTTGTCAATGCCCATTATACCTCGCTATGGCCTCGTTGAGTATGGCTTCATTGCGCTGTATGACACATTGTGCGCATGTGTTGCCATCTTGTCCCGACACTTGCTTGCACTGCGAGTGACATCCCATGGAGACGAGGGCTACAGCTGTCAATATCTACAAGGCTCCCACGTCAGCTTAATGGACAATAAAAAAAACATCAACAAATGCACATTGCCCTGTTCTTTGTGAATTGCTCCCTCACACAGGTCCGCCTCTATCTTGACGAGGGTGTCCATAGACGAGCCCAGTCGCTCCTCTGCATTCAAAGAGGATGGTAGAACCAGTTCTTGAGATTCGACAAGGGCAGCATTCTGCAAGGTGACTCGGTCGCCAACATCGGGCATGAAGCGACCTTGAAGCTCACAAAACCTTCCTAATTCCGAAGAAATTGCTGTTCGATTGTTTGTGATCTCCTGGATTGTAGCTTGGAGTGGATGTCATTCATATTCCTGCAGGAGATGGAGAACATGTTGCCTGATTGGGCATTAGGAGTTGCAGGCAAGCGGGCAAAGGGACAATAAATTTACTGGAGCTTTTCGATATTCAAGCCATTACTCAGGAACATTGTCGTCATATCACCAGAAAGCCCTGCGATTTGGCAACCTGCCATGCGTGATATGAGGCCATTGCTCATTTCTTTCAATGAAGCAACTAGAAAAGCAAATGAAAATCATGAACTCTGATGTCGAATGGAGCTTATGTTTCCCTGGTGTATGGCAATATACGCTCAGAATGCAATCCTTGGCCTTGTCCTTGGAAAGGCGTGGAAGACGATTGAGGCCATTCCACTCTGGGAGATATTGGGCATAGATATCTATAAGTCCCAGGAATACCTGTCGCTTCTTCTCTTGCATCTCAGTGGCATGCTGTATGTCCTTCATCAATGTCGCATCTAATGTATTGTTCAGATATCAGACATTTTCAAATAAAAGTGCGCATACCCATATTGCCCACTTTCTGCTTATTCCAATGATTTTGAAACTTCACTAATGTATCCTTGTACCCTCCTGGAGCCATCTGTCTCGTGATTTTGCAGAACTGGTTCAGCATTGGCCATAGATGCTCAGCAGTCTTGCCATGGAAATGTCTGCAGCTCTCTTTGTAGCAAGAACCAAATGCATACATACAGTGGTCAACATGACCTTCGACATGCATTGCGGGAATAATCCATCAAATTCGCGGGCTCTGCACAAAGTTGAGGAGGTCGGGATACTCGCGTGCCATCTGATCAATCCAATTGACCGAATATTGGCACACAGCATCGTAGCTGATATCTATATAGACCTTCACAAGATCAGCGAGCGAGTTGCCAGGAAATATTCCTTCAAGGTCACGTAGTGACCGAGCGACTGCCTCGTCTACAATATGATAGCTGGTTGTGATGAGCATGCACCTTGAAAGAATCAAAGGAGTGTTTAGCTTACCCTTTACCTCGGTGTGTATCTGCTGACGATCAAATGCAGACATGGGAGCATTGACAGTTCACGACGCCAGTGATGTCCATGCCCTTGAATTTTGACTCTGTTTGCTTATTGACAGCGTTGAGCGTAACACATTGCATTGAACGCTACAGCGAGGTGAGATATGACACAAGCAATTGAACTTAATCGTACCTTCAGCACATCAGTGCTATGGTTCTGAACGTTCATTTGATGGGTCTCTTCGCTCTCCCAAAATGCGAGCCCATCCATAAAGTAGACGTCATCTAAGCCATGGTGTTTCTTTGCATAGTGGTTATTTTGAAAGTTACCATCCAAGGTGAACTGTGCGACCAGGCAATGCCTAAACTACATCAGAGGCTGGTCATGCAAGATTAAAATGGCTCACCTTCCTTCGGGAGGTACCCCTATATCGTTGATTGTTGTGTTGAGGCCATGCTCGGGACACGCAGTGCAGTGTACACGAATATCTCCAGGAATTGTAAGGCGTGAATGAGCATCCATACCCTGATACTGGCCGCTCTCTTTGAGGACATTTACGTGATTCCACACCTGAGTGACACATAAAAACTGATTGTAAGGGTGCTATGAGAAGAATGATAAGTAGGGTACACACAAAGTAAAACAATGGCATACATGAACATCGCCCGGAAAAGAACTGTCTGTCAGATCTCTCAGACCCTCAATGTAACTATAGGCGGAGGCCCTGGACTGGAGTTCATGCACAGAGAACTCGTCAAGGACATTGAACGTGAAAACTGTCTTGGGGTCGTCCGGCGTGGCAGGAAATAGGCGACTTCGAAGAAGTTGGTGGCAACACTCCATCGTGTTGCATTCACAGTATGAAAGGCATGTCCTGTGAATGCCGTTGGTGTGAACAATGATCATCTGAACCAGCCTACTCAGGTGTGGACAGTGTTCGCCCCGATGGCCAAGGCAATGAGCATGGCCAGGAACAACCCGTGAGATATCCATACGATGAAAGAATCCCTGGTCGGGCTGCCACATCAATGCCCAGTGCCAAGGGTTGTGCACATGTGCAGAAATCCAGCACATTGGACAACAGGGTGGTGCCTCAGCGCAGTCATAGCACTTGACAATACATTTGCCACCTACAGAGCCACAGGGACACGGACGCTTCACTCGCTTGTCGTACTCTGTGTCAAACAGGTCATCGAGAATCTCATCGAAATATTTGCGCCACTTGCAGAGAATGGTCTCCCGCTGGTTGATGGAATGAGCAGCCGGTACATTGAGCAGATGACTTCGAATACATACAACAGTTGTGTGAGGCGTAACCTGCTCATGCGCTGAACTTGTAGACGGCAATGGTTCTGGAGATGTGGGAGGCTTGCAGCTTTCAGTGGAAGCCGTTGCGTCGGAAGAGTCGATCGTCGAAGCCACCACACATTCAATACAATTGAAGTGCTTTTTCTTTGGCGTTGGGCCACTGGAATCGGGCTTCCTCTCGATGTGGTGCATAGTGACAGCTTGCTTGCACTTCTTGCTGCCTTTCATCGTGGCAAGTACGGTCAATGAAAGAAACAAAGTCGAGTGGAAAGGCAAACTGCGCAAGTTATCACCAGAGAAGCTAATGAACAAACACAATGTTGCCAGTTGCGTCGAAGTGCATGATGGCATCAGCCCCACATGTTCTCAAAACGGCTCACAATGGTTATTGAATATGAAATGCGATGGGCCTATTGCGTTCGAGACACAAGGATATGCGTGTATCGTACAAATTGGAGCAAACTACATGCATTGTGGAAACTATGGCTGCTGCACGGCAGAAGCCAAGTGAACAGCTCATCAGGGTGTTTGCCTCTGCGTGTCGGCACTTCAAGCGCTCGTCCGCGTCTAGAGGGCATCGGTAGCACTAAATGAAGACTATGAGCCCTGGGGAGAGGAGGAATGGAGACGGACATGCCTTGGCGTGGAACGGTCTTCGCCGTCTGGTTTACTCCTCATTTAGTGTACATGAATTTGACATGCCATAGATAGGTTAGAAATTGCAAGTGCCACATAAAAATTGTCTGGCTATGGTGTTGTTCAGTGGTGAATGACACAGAGATATTTTGCCAAATTTACCGACAGCACAAACACTGATCAGGCTTTTCATTCAAACCGATATCAGACCATGGGCACACGCTATCCATAATTCACAGCGAGCCCAGTTGCATGCAGTACTAATACAAATGTGGATGTGCAGAATGTTAAATCATAGTTGATTTACATAACAATATGCTCACTAAGACAGTAGTATGTGCATCCAGCGCACATTTGCATTTGTTATTCTTTGACTTTTGCATAGAAGACCCATATCATCTGCGCACTTGTTCAGCAATGTAGGAATGTTAGCACGTACATCAGGCAATATCACAGAGATGGGAAGACCTTGCAACGTGCAGTTCCCGGGCTCGAGTGCCTGCACATGCTCAGCCTCCAACATGACCCACGGAAGAATCATTGCAAAAACTTACATGTATCCCGTGAATTACAGCTGGGTTGTGTCAATCCTCATCAACAAAGCCAGGCATAACAGCGGAGGCTTAACTGAACCGCCAGTATACATTTCGTGCACAAGACACATCATCATCAATGGGCACAGATGGCCACTGGAACGGCCACAACAGTGCCGAGCACCTTCATTGGCACAGGCACCTCTTCGCCCTCAATGGAAAAGAGGAGCACAAACACCATCAATGGTATAAGTGCCTGTTGAAACAAGTCGCGCACATGGGAAGTGGGACTGGAAATTTTTGATGAGACATGGTGACCACATCCCATTCATGATCGCCATCCATCTGATGGACGGCAATCATGAATGGGATATGGTCACCGCTTCCTTCCTTCCTTCAAGTTCGTTCATCGCATTATATGACACTGTTACTTCAAACACATCCCACCAAAGCTGTGCTAGGTTCTCTTCATATGTAAGTCGTTAAATCAACGGTCTTGTAAACTTACCTATATTCATAGATATACCACATACTTGCAGATCAAATCCACATCCCTTTCCACTCCTACCCGTTACACACTACGTCCACTGAAGGCCATAGTGTTTCTGCCATTGAAGGCGGTTAGCAGTTTCCATTGAAGGTGACTGCTGTAACTGGGTATATCGTATCAGCGGCGCCGTTCACATCTCTCACGATCATTGCAATCCACAACGCCTTGCTGTAGCGTGTCGACCGACCTGTAGCGCTCGGGGTGCCTGGGACTGTTGGCTTTATGAATAGATAGATTATAAAACTTTTCTTACTGCAGTTTTGTATGTTCTCTTGACAGAGAGACAGTCACAAATTCGATTGATGTGTTTAATAGTTATTGACAATGTCGCATCCGCCATCTCATCTCGTGCCTTATGACATTCACGTTCATTATCGCAAGCCCGCCGGGCTGCATCTGCACAACATGTGCGAGTGGGATCTCGGGTTAGTGGCTAGGTGTTATGTGTGTCAAGTAGACATTGCACAAGACTGGGGGTTATCAGTTGGGCAAGTCGCCGACAACAGTATGTTTCCAATGCTGCAACAAGCCATGCTATTGTGGCACTCACACGCCTATCTGCAGATCCTCTCACTCACTTGGATGGACTATCTGGTGCTATCATCGATGAAGATGTTGTTACTTCCCCCAATACAATGTATATCCCTGTGCCGCCGTTTGGCCATCGTGAAGTGCGCTTGCGCGCTGACCTGCTGTATGGTGCCGATGACCACCTGCGCTGGCCACAGCCTTATATAGACATATATCCCCATTATTCATGCATTCTTCAGCCCTGGACAGAAGATAGCGAATGGAGCATCACTTGGATGCATCCACAGGATGTTGGCCTCGAACTGGTGCAGACGCTGAGGAAAGACTTGTTCATAGTCAAGTCTAAGAATGTTCACCTATTCAACGACCTTGTGCGCAAGGTCCAAGGTGCACTCAAAGCCTTGATATGCGCAGCGTCTGAGGCTGAAACGAGTTTGCCGGCATCTGCACAGGGCTACGAGGCTATGATCGCTCACATGCTCGCTCGGTTGCAAAACATCGGGTTCGAGTGGACAACAATCATGCTTCTCATTTGCGAAACACAGCGAGTTCTGCTCGAGTCTGATGCATTTGTCCATTACTGGTCGATACATGTTCCTCAGTTTGCATCTGTCTGGCCGTCAGAGGGGCGCCCTGAGCTCGTGAATCAGAAGCTCATGGGCGCTTTTACCTATGCTCCGGACGTGGCGCTGAAGTTCACCTGCGCTCGCATCCCCGTATGGCTCATACGTGATGTGAAGGAGGTCCCCTTGCTTACAACGCGCATCGTGCGGTGGGATATGCCTCAGCCACCGTCCGTCACATTGAACTTGGTAGATTCTGTTCCACGTTTTCGTAATGTATGGGAAGGTACAGCTGGTCATCGGGGTAAATACATTAATATGCACCGTTACACCATCATGCATCTCGTTTTTCGCTACCCATGGGGCGAAAACCTCGAGGTGTACAGTGACCCCGAATTCGAGCCCATCCTGCACGCAAGTCCGACGATGGGTATTGTCGTGCGCCCTACTACATCATCGATGGTCATGTTCTCGAAACAATCCTCTGGTCCAACTCCGAGTACGTGCAACCTGCATCGTTGCAATCTTGTACTGACTGAATCCCTACTAGATGCCTCCATTTCTCCATCAGCTATTCAATATGCGTCGACATCTCACACTGCTGCTCTCCCAGACACCATTACGTTGTTGTCGGTTGCTAGCACCCGCAAACGGCCAGCTCCATCATCATCAGTTCCACCGGGACCCAAAAAGAAAAAGTCCAAGGACATGCGACCTTGCAGCTTTAAGCTGCCACCTGATCCAGATGGATTGTCTGCCCCTCGGTCCACATGGCGCAAAGCATTTGAAGATGTGTCTGTCGACCTTGACCTGCCTACTCAAACCTCAGCTGAACTGCGCCAATTTTTCTTCCCTCCTATTTCAATGTTCAGTAATTCCATGCGTGCAGACAAGCACACATTGAATTGGATTTATCTATGTGCTGCATGGACCGGACGTTTCATGTCGACATTTCAGCCTTGTGGCCTGACCGCTCCCGAGTGGCAGGAGGTGTTAGGCATCAACACCCACACTCCTCAAGGCACCTCTCACTCTGCCACTCGCCGACAGCAAGGCAAGGAGCTGTTGCGTAAACTGTTCAAATGTGGCGATCTCAATGAAATGGGTGGCACCATCAATTTCCATTACATGAACATATCAACATCATCACCCGTGCAACTGCTTGTGTGCACCATGGTGGCATGGGAGGCCAACAAAAGCAACACATGGGTCGATATGGCGCATTTCCTCGCCCACGGCACAAGTATCGACAATTTTCTCGCTCACCCAGAGCTCATCGCTCACATTTTTGACTGCGGGAAGAGAGCTTGGCAGGTGATTTGGATGCCCTGCATTCTCGACTTCGACTGGAAGGTGATGGGGCTTTGTAGCTCGGACTATGCTCAGCGCAAGGTAGCTGTTGTTGGAATGATTCAGTCAGTATGCACCTGTCCTAGCGGGTCTATTTTGGTACCAATGGATCTGGTTGCAATCATCGACTGCGAGTTCAATGCTGCGCTCGAATCAATTCAGTCAGAGGAGGAGCTGGATCGTTTGGAAGATGCGATCGCGCTGCATTACTGCACGTGTTTCTACAATGCATTTGCCCACCCTCCCACTCCACCACATATTTTCTGCCCTCCGGACGAGTCACATTTGTCAAACCATTTGAGCATACCATGTATATAGTTGGTTTATACATTTCTCTGCTCATGGTTTCTCATTGTTGTATCTTGGAACTATGTATACACTTTTCTTATATTGTCATCAGTCCTCTATCTGTACAATTGGTGAATATTTTTTGGTCAAAAGCTTTCCTTCGGGGGTCGAGTGAAGGGCCTGCATGATGCGAAGCTGGTACATCACCCGCTAACTTCGTCAGAAATGCCATGGTCCAGCTGCCATGTGGCTGGGCGCATTCACCATTTTGGGACATTCCATATCCGGGGACAGGTAAGCATTGTTGGCTTTCTTCTCGCTACTTGTCACTTACTTTGTCTCTTGCATTGACTTGACGCTTTACTATTTCGTATCCGGCGACAGGTAAGCATTGTTAGCTTTCTTCTCGCTGCCAGTCGCTTACTGTGTCTCTTGCATTGACCTGACACTTATCTCTTGCTCTGTGGCGCTGTTAAGTCCGGGTGCACCAGGAGCCGGGAGTCGGGAGGACGACCAGGTGAGGCGAACCTGGTACTGTCGAGTAGGACCGTCACGGGCTTGGCGAGGCTATTCGGCAATGCCCACTAGTTATCGACCGGGTGGTTACCCATGTATTTCGTAGGAAGAACGGGAGGTAGTGTGCCGGGGGAAGAGGTTTCGGACAACGTAGCAGATTGGAGTGACTTAGCGTTAGAGAGTTCCAGTCCTCCTAGGTCGTGGAGAGCAGGGAGCTCGACAAGGGAGGACCTAGCGAATGGCGGAAACTCCAGAGGCCTAAGTCATTTCTCGAGTGAAGGGAAAAGCTATGATATTGGGTTAACGAGATATCAAGCTGAGCTCTGCAATAATGTTACAAGTATATATATATAAATCGGAAATCGGGTGCATCGGGAGATGTGGGAATCGAGCGGGAGTCGGGTGGATAGATACTGCGCTAATTACTACGGGGCTGTAAGTGGGTTGTTACTGGTAACTACAGATGTAGGTTCTCGCAGTATTGTGGAGTGTAGTAAGGGCGATGGACGGTAAGGCGAAGGACGGGGGTTGATGCACCGGAAAGGAGTAGGGAGCGGGAGTGGGAGATCGGGAGGAATTGGGTGGAACAGTGAAAAGGAAACGGCTCATAACAGGCGCACATTTATCAAGTCTCTTGCCCTGCTATCATCGACAATGCCTGAAGAAGCCACCTGGAAGTCCGAAGATCCAACTGCTGACTGGCAGAAATTCCAGGTCAAGTGGGTCAAGGCGGCACTCGAAAAGTCTTTGACATTAGAACATCGCCACCCAGCCATTCGCAAGCTCAAGGCGGAGTGGGTTTCGAAGCTCCAGGAGGAATTCAATAAAACAAGTGTCACAAAATCACAAGCAGGCAAAGCTCTCGACAACGCCATCAAGGATGCGTGCAAGACATTACAGGCCAAGGTCGGCGAGGCCTCCAGTGTGGATGTCAACAAGGTTCGTCATTGCGCTCTTGGCATTGGCATCCTGGACTGCACGGGGAAGACTGTCTATGCCACACACCATTGCCCAGACATCGAAACACGATGTCAAAAGCTGCAGTCGGATGACCCTATGAAGTACAAGAATGCCGGAGGTGCCACTCACACCGTGTTGTCTCAACTTTGGAATGAATTGACTGATGCCGAACGGGCAGAGTATGACAAGGAGGCCAAGGAGAAAGCGGATGTCGACTCGTATGTGTATTGTTCTCTTCACGGACAACCTGTTAATCATCACTCTGTACCAAGGAATATTGCTCAATTTTCAACTGAGATGCAGATTGCGCTCAAGCTGTACACTAAGAGCCTCATTATGGGTCCCGGCGGTGGGGAGGTGATGCTCTTCTATGGATTTCGGAACAGCAAAAACAAGCTCAAGGCTGGTGTGTAAGTGTTTATCCATGCGAATGGGTTGCCTTATATTGATTATTATGTAGGATATTGTCCCATTGCCCCTCCAATTTCGACCACCCTCTTGAGATTGACACAACTGCTAATGCCATGGAGAGCTTGGGTGTGATGGACATGACCATTTCCGACAAGGTTCTCTTCGATCAATTTCAGACATGCTGGGAGGAAATGATCGACATGGTGATTCTGATGCGAGACCTCAATGAGTACATTGATGTGGACATGGAAGTGATCCACGGCCTGCCTCTCTTTGTCTATGATGCAAATGATGATGAGCTCACAGTAAGGAAGTTGAAGGAGAAGTTGTCCGATTACATCACGGCATTATGGCATAAGTCGTACTCTATCATAAATGACAAGATTAGCTAATGTTTAGATACCTGTTGGGGTGATGGCGGCGAGGATGAGGTCGCTGTTCCTTGGGACGAGTTGTCTAAACGCTCTGCTGACTTCTACAACGCTAAGAAGGTCAATTGGATCAACACCAAATATGTACGCGATCCCATGCGACTCCCCGAAGGCATAAACATCTGGGATGTGGCGAAACATTTTGTGCAGTTGTCAGCCTCAAGTGAACCTTTTGTCTTTTACAAGGGTGATCAGCTCCATTGTGCCCTGTAAGGCACATCAACATCTACGCCAACCGACTCTCCTGATTCGCCACTTCTGGAGAAACGCGGTCCATCTGCAGTGCTTCCGGAATCACCAACGCAGATGTCTCCAACTTCTCCGAGTGATCCATCTCCATCAATTGCAGGTACTGCACCATTCAGAAGCCCTGACACCAGCCTGCCCCTTCCATCTGGGTCACAATGCGCTGCCACGTCCACACATGCTACTGATGGCACATCTACTGTACAGCTGTCAATGGCTCCCCCCATCCCTTCATCTGACAAGCCGGTGCTGCGCCAACAGGGTGCTCCTGGACCTGAAACACCTCAGCAACCATCTGCACCGCTGCCGACCGGACCTGCACTCTTGCCGGATTCTTCTGCCACTGCTGATGCGCCTCCACAGCTGCTAGCATGTGATTTGCCGCAGACTGATACCCCGAATGAAAATGTCATTCAACCAAGTGCTGATACTGATGAGAGTATTGCATCAAAGGTGTCCACCCCAACGGTGGCTTTGATGGATGAACAGCTCACCAAAGCTCGTGCAATGGCCGATGTGCAAGCACAGGAACTCAGAGATGCAGCGGCTGCCTCCTTGACTCGTGGAAATAATGAGGCCGGAAATTTGGAGAAGCCCAACTTACCCGTTCGTGCCAAGGCTAAGCGGGGTCGTCCACGCAAGCAAGTGCCTCAGGCACAAGCTGCTCCTGTGCCTAAAGCTAAGCGGGGCCATCCACGCAAGCAAGTACCCCAGGCACAAGCCGCTCCTGTGCCCAGTCCATCTGTCTGTGTAACGCGAGCATCAAAGCATGCACGTGAGGTGGAGGAGGTTGGACCGCAGTCCAAAAAAGCTAAGAGAGACTGAGGTGAGGGTTTACTACTATTTTCCATCTGCTTACCATCACTCATTCAATACAGGTCATCTGTCATTTTAGAAGGCTTGCTTAAGCTGCCTTAAGCTACTTCTAACAATATATCACGACTGGCTTACTGACTTGGCTTATACATGTTCTCACTCATTCTGCTCATTCTGCTTATACTCCCTGTGGCTTACTAACTTGGCTTACATGTGTTCTCACTCATTCTGCTTATGCTCCCTGTGACTTACTTGTGTGGCTTGCAGTTCATGTATGGCTTACTGTTAAGGACCGGACGCCGGGAGGAACATCGGGTGATGGGTCAGATATGGAAACGGGAGAATGGAGTTCTGTACCAATAGCGTTCCTTGGGCGCGATACCGAGGTTAACGTCTACGGGCTCGGCAAGGCTATTCGGCAACACCAACTAGTAATTCACGCGGTGTATTACCTGTAGTATTTTGCAGGGTGTGGGAGTGAGGGAGCAGGAGTCCAGGATGGGCGTCCAGATAGCGAAGACTGGGTGGCAGGAACCCTGGTGAGGTTCGGGGCTCAGAGGGTGGCAAATATTGCTGGGTGCAGTAGCAAGAGAGCGTTGAGCTGACTGGGCTCTGAGGCTAAGTCCTGACTGCCTAACTAGATCCTGTGAGCTGGATGATAGCGAGGGGCTGCCTTAATTGATATCAAGACTAAGTACTACATTGTATAGTTGCATCTTTATATACTCGGGTGAATCAGAAGACGTGGGAACGAATTGGGAGGTGTGTGTAGTGCACACGCAGTAATTTACTACAGAGTGTAGTGTGCCCTTGGAGACGGGGTAAGCGGGTGTCGGGTGGGAGTGAAGGGAAGATGTGTCCGTAGTTCTTGTGGAGCGTAGGCAGGGGGTATGAATTAATGACGTAGGAGGGAGTAGTAGACTGGTAAGTAATTATTGTTAAGGTGGGGACTAGGCGTAAGGGTGCGGATACGGGAGATTGGGAGGCAGGTGAAGCGGGAGGCGGATGAACGGAAATGGCTCATAACACTTACACGGCTTATGTTGCTTACTTACTATGGCTTATGTGGCTTATGTGGCTTTGTTACTTACCTTAGCTTATGTTCGCTTATCTAATATAATGGGATTGAAATACTTGACTTATCTGGCTTAAGCTGACATATGTTTCCTTATATGATAATATAAAATAACATTTACTACTGAATCAATACTGCCAATGTATGTAAGTCTGGCTAAGTAAGTGTGGTAAGTGACTATAAGCTAAGTGATAGGCCAGTATGAGGCTTAAGTGAGCCCGGCCGTAATTCACTTTATTGTTACATTCATATGTTGCTAGAAAACCAGTTACCCGCAGGAGATGGATCTCCTACATTAACTTCTCCCTCAGCGTCATCAGGAAAAACACTATATGTGGAAGTCAACCTAGGAACCAGGCTGATTCTAAAATCACCTTCTTATACTTTAAGTTATCTAAGGTAATCTCTAGTGAACTTTGGAACAGGGCCCATTCCTGAGTCATCACATAGCATCTGTGGGTGCCCTAGGGTGCTTCGAGAACTTGCAAGTTCAGAAGTTGACATATGTCAACCTGAGATGCCCCATGGGTCATCCTAGGTCACTATATTTTCTTGATAGAGACAACAAGTATATAAGTCATTTTTATCAGACTTGAGAAGATATAGGATAAAATAGGATGTCCTTATTGAAAATGTTATCAAACTGTCTGACATGTAAATAAGTGCTTATCACAATCACCTAGTATAGTACAATGCTTATTGTACTTCATGCTATACAGCACATTTGCGCTGTTTATATAGATCAGACTCAAAAATTGACAAAAAAGGAAAGTCCAATTTTCACTGATGTTTTGATTGGATCATGTGCACATCGAATGGCACGTTTGAATGCTCTAATTTTTATCAACATCAGCTTAGCCATTCTTGAGAAATTCAAGAAACACTGAGCAGTGAGAGCAAACTTGAAAATTGCCAAAATAAGAAGCATGAAATTTTGCTGATGTTTTGATGGGATCATGTGCACACTGAGTGGCGCGTTTTAACGCTCTCATTTTTATGAAAATCAGCTCAGTGGTTCTTGAGAAATTAGGTGTACAAGATTTCCAGTGCTTGAAACTTGAATACTCAATGTTCAGCAGATTTGATATACTTATAATGACTTCATGATGAATGTTCAATAGACAAATAGACCAATAAACTCTATAGAAGAAATTTAGGGCTCAAGGACACTGGTTCCAAAAAAGGAAATCATATCTGCTGGGGGGTTCAGCAGGTATGGTTTCCTTTTTTGGAATGACTCAAGTCACATACTAATTGTTGGACTTAGAACTTTTCAACGCACAAGTCCTCTTGTCTCCTACCACACCACTTCTCCTTGTGCTTTCTCTTCTTCTTCTGCTTGTCTCCTTCTGCTTGTTTATTCTTTCTTAGCTTCTTCTTTCTCTTCTGGCTTCTTCTCTCTGCTCTATTCCTTTACCTCTCCAAGCAGGTCAGCCATTCTGCAATGCCACTCCCCAGGTTCCTTGACCTCTTCAGGCCTCTTCAGTAAGTCTTCTAGCTTTTCAAGTCTTCTGCTTCTTTTCTCAACATCTTCTTCTTCAACCATCTCTGTCTTCTCCTAGTTGTCATGCAGGCCTAGCCTGGCAATCAGTGCTGGTGAGTCTCTTTGCTGTTCTTGGGTAGTTATGCTGATGTCTCTGTAGGTCTGCTCTTTCTTTCTCGTGCCCCTCAAGCCCATACCTCATTCTGTCCTTTCTTAGCCCATCCTAGCTGGTTGCTATGTCATTATTGAGGTAAGCCCTATGTCTTTCTGACCCATATTATGCTTATTTCTTTTCAGACTATATTCCTACATACTCATTAGCTACATTTTCGCATTTTCACTGTTTTTCTTTATGTATATACATGTACAGTACTTTACTACATCCATATTAGATACAAATTATGAATATATTTTGCATTTTTTATCTATTTGTACCCATATAAGAGTTTTAAAGTAATTTGGAACCATTTTGAATATTGAGTTCAGAAATCCAATATGGATAGAAGATTATCCTAAAGTGTTCTTGGGTGCCCTGAGATGACTCGAGGTCACTCTGAGATGACCTGAAGTCACGGGAGGCAAGAAGGAGTGACCAGCAGTCATCCCAGAGCATCAATTTGACCAAATGCCCTAGGATGACCTATGATGCTTTAGTTCTTCTCAGTGTCAGTTACGTTTTTCCTGATGAATGGCTTTCTGTTAAGGAGCTCTTTGAGGTAAGTGGTCGAGCTCATCATCAGATTCAGTTTGATCTTTTACTTCGGGATCGTTGTTTGCATCTTCACCATGTACATCTTTGTTTTGACATTGTGACCTCATTGATACATTAAAGATTCAGTGTTCGCTCTATTCAAAGCAGTCGGCCCATTCCCAAGCAATGAAGGCAGCGCGTTTTGCATGATTTTGCTCACTGGACCAGTTGGTAAATTCCTTCTCGGGGTTGAGAGATTCAGGTATGAAGACAATATTGCTGTCTGTACGAGGACTGACATGCTCAGGTACAGCTCTGGGAAGACAACTCAGTGGATCGACATTTGAATGTACTCAGCCTGGACGATGGATGATGTCTAACTCAGGGGCGAAAGAGGCAAAGACCGTTCTCCAATTCACTAAAGCCTAAGCATCAATTTGTGTGTTTGTAAGTTTTAGCCCATTGTAATGCACAATGATCAGTGATTAACACAATTACACTTCATTCAACGAATGGCTGAAACTTCACTAAACCTTCCTTGGCCGCTAAAGCTTCGTGTTCAGTGGTGCTATATCTCATCTCTGCTGCCTTAAATGTTCTGGACCAGTAGGCTACATCAGCAAAATGACTTTAGCTCTCAACTGCTCTGAGAGCACTGAGAGCACTGAGAACACTGAGAACAAATGAGATCAACCCTCTTTAACTTCTTTTACCATGATACTCTGAGAATGCTCTGAGAGTGCCCTAGAGTAGATGAAAAAGGTACTCTGATAGCTTTTCTTGATTTACTTAAATCACTACATCATATTGATCATCAGTCTCATCACACACATAATATACCCAAAATAGATATGATTCATTGACAATTATTGTTATACATTTATTACAGAAATACATAAAAATAAAAATAGAAACACAGAATAAAAATTTACAGAAATTACTAAAAATACAAATACAGCCAGTACTCACTAAGAAAAAAAAAAAACACCAAAGCTCCCAAATAGATACATTGCAAAAACCAAGAAAACTGAGAAAAATGAGAAAACTGAGAAAGTCAATAATGTAGAACAAGGAACACAGTTCGGGAGCTAGGTAGCAGACATGATACATTGTCACTACAGGTCATTAGTACATATATGTAGATACACAAAATAAAGGAACTTATACCTCAGCAATGATAGAACAAGCTGAGGTATTGAATGAAAGAATGAGCTGAACCATGTAGTGATCGAAAGAATGCCCAAATTGGGCTTGGACTACTGATAGGTAATAAGGTTGGCATGACATATACTACTTCCACAAATAAAACCAATAAAGCTATCTCACCATCAGCAGACAACACAATGGGAAACCACACTTGCAGAAGGGAAACCACACTTGTACAAAGAGAAACTCAACAAAAGGTACAAGGCTATCTCACCACCAGCAGATGGCATGATGGGAAACCACACTTGCAGAAACTTGCAGAAAGAAAAACTTAACAAAAGAACTACAAGGCTGTCTCACCATTGGCAGATGGCGTGATGGGAAACTAAATTTACACAAAGAGAAACTTAACAAAAGGAACAAGGCTATCTCACCACCAGCAGATGGTGTGATGGGAAATGACACTTGCACAAAGAAAAACTAAACAAAAGAACTACAAGACTGTCTCACCACCAGTAAACAGTACAATGGGAAACCACACATGCAAAAAGAAAAACTAAATAAAAGAACTACAAGGCTGTCTCACCATCAGCAGACAGCATGATGGGAAACCACACTTGCACAAAGAGAAACTCAACAAAAGAAAAAGTACAAGGCTATCTCACCACCAGCAGATGGCATGATGAGAAACTACACTTGCACTTGTAGGAACAAAAGAAAAACTTAGTACTAATGATACAACAGATAGAAGTAGTTCTGCTTAATATATCATGAGCTGACCTAAAGATAGAGCCATAAATAAAACACT
This sequence comes from Fistulina hepatica ATCC 64428, assembly GCA_000934395.1. Lineage (NCBI taxonomy): Eukaryota > Fungi > Basidiomycota > Agaricomycetes > Agaricales > Fistulinaceae > Fistulina > Fistulina hepatica. Next base: position 16,736 of record KN881616.1, on the reverse strand, counting down.
TATCTTGGCAAATGTATCCACTCTTCCCTATATAGGCTTAATACACATAACAAAGTCAGCATGATAGCAAAAACATGCAAATAGTATAACCTACAGTCTTATACTCTGTCTTGACAAGAAACTTGAAAGACACTACTGTATCATTTCAACCGTATGTTCTCCATGTGTGATGTGTGATGGCACATGTTCTTATGTTCAAAGGTTCTCAGACCCTTAGTCTGCATGACAGCTCCAAAATTAGGTTCAAACTCAACTTCAAGCTGAGTTTTGAAGGGCCTATGGTGTCACAGGACCAATTTTGACATGTTCTATTGCGAAAACTTCGTGTGACATCATGCAAAATAGGTTCTTCCAGAGCTGACCGTGATGCGTGACACGAACCTACGGTTGAAATGGTACAGTATTAAGAAAAAGAGAATCAGAGAGCAGCTAAAGCCAGATGTCTAAAACCACTTACATTTTCTCAATGTGCTTGAGAGTGTCAATCTACAGCTTTTGAGTCAGTAAACACTATAAGCATCAATGACACTGATAAAACATACCATTTTGAATAGAATTGTAAAGAAAAAACTAGGCAGAAAATAAAAGAGGGTATGAGGGAGATAGAGGTAGAAGGATAAAGAGAGAGAGCCTTGTTGCATTCAAGTCCAACCAAATTTGTATCTGTTTGGCATCAGTTTTGATCTCCACATGTGTGACTCAGGCTCCGAGCCAACTCCGAGTCTCTCACGAGAGATTCAAGAAATCTGAGAGTGCACAGTTTCTCAGGTGAGTTTTTGGTATCTCACTCATTTCTGCATGATTTTTCTCAAACCCAGGCTCCTACAGCATTGCCTTGAATGCCTCTATCGGCCTGAGTAAGCTGTGTGGCCGGCACTTCTTTGGTTCAGAAGATATGTCCCCATCTGGGGTTAGGGCCTGATCCCACATCAGGAAAATCCAAAAATGCCAATTTGATAGCACATGTCTTCATTTGGCATTAATGGGACCAATTAATGAAATTATAATGCAATTGTATGTCAATTCTTTTCCAATTATTGCAACTCAAACTTCTTTTAACTAATTGACAAAAATTGGTGACAGATGTTTAGTTACGGGAGGCAAGAAGGAGTGACCGGCGGTCATTTCAGAGCATCAATTTGACCAAATGCCCTAGGATGACCTATGATGCTTTAGTTATTCTCAGTGTCAGTAATGTTTTTCCTGATGTAGGCATGTGACAAGAGCTCGCCTTCAGTGACAGGAAAGCGGGGCACTATCTGTAAGACAGGTGGTGCTGGGGCTTCAAGGTGGACTACATCATGAAGGCAAACAATCTTGGATTTGAGGAAGTCAATTGGTGCAAAGGCCAGCTCACGTGGGTGCAAGACATGAATGGGGCAGTGATTGGTGCAAATGCCGAAGGCGAAGCCAACAGAGAAAGCAGTGTAGGGTTTTATGAGGCCTTGGTCTCCTTTGCCTCCAGTGGGACTGGCATGTGGCATGACAATGGTGTAATGATCGAGCCACAGGCGGATGTGCAAATATGCCTCAGTCGACCTGATGTGGCAAGTACCATCCTCGGCATTGGTGAAGCACACATAGACGAGGCCAAAATTGGGTAGTTCTTCGATATGTCAGATTGGCACGTTCTCGGCATCACAATCAGTATGCTCGATGAGTGTCGGTAAGGCCTGATGAAGTACGTTGTGGACGGAGCGAGTCAGCTCGAAGGGAGTAATGGGCAAGAGGAAGGCGAAGTTGCTAAAGGTTTGTAGGCCTACAGCTCTGGGAAGTGAGCCTGACACCATAGTGAATGAGGTGCATGGCACACATCAAAAAAAGATAAGTGGGGAATTATAGGGATATATTTTGATCCTTGTTCCTAATTACAAAGTTGTGTATATATATTATCTACTGATCCGATTGGCGGTGGGTAAATACAGTGTCTAGCTAGTACACGATCTCTGTTTGCAGGCTGATAGGAAGTAACAGTGACTCATGTCACGTGATGGTGGCGATCTTTGACCAAGCTGTAGGCTTCGGCTGATAGGACATAGGTAAATGGGGAAGGAGAAGGCGGGGATGAAGGCCTTGTCAAGGTTTTGAGCTAAAAAGTGATTAGAGTGATGTTAGGACATATTCCATGGTTGGCTGGAATCTGTGTGTTTCACCGTGGGCCTCAGAAAAAGAGGAGAACTGACAATGCTGTCGACATCGGTGATTCAGCAAATGGTGGGTCACTGCCTCCACCAGTGGGTGGGGCCATGTTGGCAGCTCCATAGACATCTTTGGCAATGTAAACTTCACGGCATGCTCATCTTAGGCTCATTGTACATACTTTGTTTCTGTGTTTTCTTGTCTTGCTGTCATGTCATGTTTTTCTTTTTCTCTTTTTTTTTGCACTATATTCATTTGCTTTACAGTCATATTGCACTCTTACTACCCTATGCAATTTTAATGGAATTTATAATAGACTAGAAAAGCGAAAAACATGTGAGATAAGACTTATTAAGGTAATAGAAAAATGCTAGCATGCAGTGAGTGCTTTTTCAAGGTGAAGTCTGTTAATTCAAAAATGAAATAAGGTAGATAATTAACCGAGGTGCGTACAGTTGAGGTGAATGGTGCTAATTAGCAGATGATCCAGACTAGGAATCACTTGCTAATTAGTTGTGAGGGGTGTGATGTCAAGGTGAGAAAAAGATATAGCCTTGAACTCAAAGGCTGAACATGTCATGTCATCAGTTGGACTGACCTTTTTGGGATTGGGGACTTCAACCATTTTGTTGCACAGCTGCTCTTGTCTCCTACCATGTCTCTTCTCCTTATGTCTTTCCTTCCTTCCTCTACTTGTCTTTTCTTTTGCTTTTTGACTGTTTTCTAGCTTCTTCTTTCTCTTCCTCAGGCTTCTTTTCTCTACTCTGATGCTTCTTTACCTCTTCAAGCTTGTTGGCCATTCTACCATGCCACTTTGCAGGTTCTTCAACCTCTTTAGAGTCCTTCAGTAAGTATTGTAGCTCTTTATATCCTCTATTCCTCTTCTCAAGACCCCATTCTTTGTTATCTTTATCTTCACCTGGTTGCTATAAAGGCTTAGCCTAACAACCAGTGCTGGTGAGTTCCTGTTTTTTTTTTTTTTTTTTTAAGTGGATATACTAATGTTCTTATAGGTTTATTCTTCTTTTCCTATGTTCCTCAAGCCTATATTCCATTCTTTTCTTTCCTAGCTCATTGCAGCTGATTGCTATGGTACTGTTGAGGTAAGTGCTGTGTCTTTCTGCTTGTTATGAGCTGTTTCCCTTTCATCGTTCCACCCAATTTCTCCCAATCTCCCGCTCCCGCTCTCTACTCCTCTCCAGTGCATCAACCCCCGTCCTTCGCCTTACTGTCCATCACCCTTACTACACTCCACAATACTGTGAGAACCTACATCTGTAGTTACCAGTAACAACCCACTTACAGCCCCATAGTATTTAGCGCAGTACCAATCCACCCGACTTCCGCTCGATTCCCATGTCTCCCGATGCACCTGATTTCCGATGTATATATATATGCTTTGTAATAACTTGTATTCCTCAGCTTGATATCTCATTAAACCACCCAATATCATAGCTTTCTTCTTCACCCGAGAAATGACTTAAGCCTGTGGAGTTCCACCGCTCTCTCTAGGTCCTCTGTTGTCGAGCTCTCTGCTCTCCACAAACTGGGAGGACTTAAACTCTCTAATGCTAAGTCACTCTCCTCCCTTACAGTGCCCGGAACCCCTTCCCCAGCCCGCTATCTTCTGTTCCTCCCTGCAAAATACACAGGTAACCACCCAGTCGATAACTAGTGGGCATTGCCAAATAGCCTTGCCAAGGCCATGACGGTCCTACTCAACAGTACCAGTTCGCCTTGCCCAGTCATCCTCCCGGCTCCTGGCTCCCAGCACATCCGGACTTAAAAGTATATCAAGCTCCACACTAGTCCATCGACTACCCCTCTGTATCTTCCCTCCTGCACCATGCCAGCAACTTCCCCTGTCGTGAAACTCCCCTGACATTCCCTCTGTATGACTATCACCAAATCTCTAAAAAGTGATGGCAAACTCAAGTCCATGGAATGTCTCTGCCGCCTATGTAGAAAGTATTGCATGTATTGTGGCCGCCATGGTCATAACGCAACCATTTGCAGGCGCAAGCTCAAGAACAAGTTCGCTGACTCTCCCGACACAGTGATGACCGGCGACTCAGGTAGGAATGACCTACCGAGAATCAACAAGGCAAAAAACTAGGAAGCCACTCCCAGCTTCCCGCACGTGCCAGGAGTGGCACCAACTCCGGGTGCATTGCGCACCCGGAGGTTTGAATAAGTGCAGCTCATCTACCCGAAACCTCCTCCTTGATTCTTGACCTTACCTTGGATCTCTTGGAGCTAATCTCTCTGCACCCGATCACTAATCCTGACATTCAAGCCTTCATAGACAACATCTGTGCCTTGGTCGACTCCAGTTCTTCCCACTGCTTCACAGATACCAGTTTCGTCAAGAAGTATGATATCCCGATGTTCTTTGTTCTTCCTGTCACCCTCCGACTCTTCAATGGGTCTTCCACTGCAACAATCAAGCAGGCTATACACTTGCCATTAAGGTTCCCTACTGTTCATGAAGTCATTCATGTACAGTGTTATGTGACCACTCTAGATTTGTCTGTGTCTGTAGTGCTGGGGCACAATTTCCTGGTCCACCACAATCCAATGATTGATTGGACTACAGGAAATATCCAGTTCCGCCAACAACCACTCCCGATGTCTCCCATGCAACCTGGCCCAGCGACTACTGCTCCCCAGGATTCGACCTCTGAACCCTCAGGTGTTTCCACTACACCTGGACTTTGGTCCCCCGTGCCCCCGGCACAGGCAGATACAGATGAAAAATTCTCTGCTCAGCCCTCCCCTCTTCCTAGCGATCCTCCTTCAATCTCTCTTGTCTCAGCCACCACCTATCTTAGGGCGGCAAAGGTGACTGGTGTGAAACAGTTCACTCTGCATCCCCGGTTCTCAAAGGTATATGCTCGAGCCACCAGCTTAGAAGTAGACAACGATGTTCCCGACACGGTTCCCAATCTGACTCAGGTACCTCCCGAATTCCACGAGTTCATGGACATCTTCAATAAAACTTCAGCCGACACCCTTCTAGACCATCGAAGTTACGATCTCAAAATTGAACTCGAGGACAGTGCCCAACCGCCCCTGAGTCCTATCTACTCCCTCTCAGTGCTTGAACTGACTACCCTTCACAAGTTCATCAAAGATAATGTCCACACTGGCTTCATCCACCCAGCATGCTCCCCACACGGAGCCCCCATCCTATTCATCAAGAAGAAAGACAGTTCCCTCTGACTTTGTGTCAATTACTGAGGGCTCAACAAGCTCACCCGAAAGGATCAATACCCACTCCTGTTGGTTTCCGACCTTCTTGACGCCCCCCAGAAAGCTCGATGCTACACCAAACTGGATCTACACCATGCTTACCATCTTGTCCAGATTTTTCCCAGAGACGAATGGAAGACCATGTTCCGCACCTGATATGGCTCCTTCGAGTGGTGTGTAGTTCCCTTTGGCCTAGCTAACACCCCCGGCGCTTTCCAGTGTTTTGTCAATGACATCTTTGTGGATATGTTGGATGTCTGCATTATCATCTACCTAGATGACATCCTCATCTACTTGGACAATCTGGCTGATCATCGCCGGCACATTCGGGAGGTCCTCTGGAGACTCTGGGAGAACAAACTTTATCTTAGTCCCAAAAAATGCGAATGGGACAAGGACAAGGTTGAATATCTCGGATTCATTTTGTCCACCTCCGGACTCACCATGGACACTGCTAAAGTCTCCACCATCCAGTCCTGGCCCGTACTGTGAAAAGTCAATGATACCCAGTCTTTCCTGGGGTTCTGCAACTTTTATTGCTGGTCCATCTACACGTATTCCGACATTTCCATCCCGCTCACCCAGTTAACCTGGAAGTCGGTAGAATTTTTGTGGACTCCGGAATGCCAAACTGCTTTTGATACCTTGAAGCGGGCCTTCTCCTCTGCCCCGCTACTCCGGCACTTTGACCCAGATAGCCAAATCACTGTGGAAACTGACACTTCCGACTATGCAGTAGCTGGTATTCTCTCCGTAACGGGTGAAGATGGTGATCTTCATTCCGTGGCCTTCTACTCCCAATCCCTCCGTGAAGCTGAGCTCAATTACAATGTTCACGACAAGGAGTTATTAGCAATCTATGACTCCTTCATCACTTGGTGACATTACCTAGAAGGCCCCAAGTTCCCAGTGGATGTGGTCACTGATCACAAAAATCTGACCTATTTCTCCACCACCAAAATGCTTACATGCAGGCAAGCTCGCTGGTCTGAATACCTTTCCGGGTTCAACATGGCTGTCTGTTTCCGACCTGGGAGACTGGGAGGGAAACTGGATGCCCTCACCTGAAGGTGGGATATTTACCCTAAAGAGGGAAGTAACCGCTATGATGGTCTCAACCTGCACAATGTCCACCCGGTCTGCACCCAGGATCAGCTGGCCGCATCCCTCCGAGCTACAGTTCTATATGAGCCCATCCTTCACGCTAGCGTACTCATGGACGCTGAATCCCTCGACAATGACATTCAGGCAGCAATAACCGCAATCTCCTCTCCCGATAAATCAGTCCCTCCCGTTCTCCCGACCGACTCCCAGTTAAAGGAAGCTTTCAACTTTCCAGCATCCCAATGTCTGGCTGGATTCTCTCCAATGGCCTTCTCCGACACCAAGGTCTCCTCTACGTTCCCGACATTGGTAACCTTCGTATTTGTGTCTTGCAATATATCCATGACCACGTTCTCGCTGGACACTATGGACAGAAGCACACCCTAGACCTGGTAAGATGCTCCTTTACGTGGGCCAGCCTCCAATGAATGACTCGGGAGTACGTCTGATCCTGCACAACTTGCAACCGGAATAAGACCCCCCAACACTGACCCTACAGAACTCTCAAACAGTTACCAGTCCCCACCCATCTGTGGGATTCAATTTCCATGGACTTCATCGAGCAGCTCCCGGACTCTAACAGGTACACCGTGATTCTCGTGGTCGTAGACTGTGCGTCAAAGCAGGGCATTTTTATCCCTACTCACGATACTATAACATCTGAAGGTTTAGCCCAACTCATGCTCATTCACGTCATTTCCAAGCACGGAGTCCCTCAACATGTCACTAGTGACCGGGGCTCTGAGTTCATCTCCCAGTTCACCCGATCTCTCGGTGAAGCACTCTCAATGACCCTCCACTTCACCACCGGGTACCATCCCGAGGCCAATGGTCAAACTGAATGCCTCAACCAAACTCTGGAGCAATACATCTGCATCTACTGCAACTATCAACAGGACAACTGGGACATCCTTCTCCCACTTGCCGAGTTTGCATACAACAACAGCACTGCAGAAACCACCAAGGTCTCCCCGTTCTTCATGAACAAGGGTTACCACCCGAACATTACGGTGCACCCAGAACGCGATTTAGCATCGGAGGCCACCCATAATTATGTGGTGGATCTCGATGAGTTGCACGTATTTCTTTGCGAACAAATGACGGATGCGCAGAAACACTACCAGAAAACCAGAGACAAAGTCCGGTCCCCGGCTCCTCCTTTTCCCGTTGGCTCTAAGGCATTTGTCTTATCCAAATTCATCCGGACCACTCATCCATCCCAGAAGCTCACCAAAAAGTACCTCGGCCCCTTTGAAATCATAGGATGCCCGGGTACTCACTCAGTTCAGCTATCACTCCCGAAGGAACTTCAGGCGATCCATCTGGTTTTCCACGTCTCTCAGTTAGAGCCGGACCATCTGAACCCATTCCCGGGACACACCCAATCTCCACCCCCCCCCCCTGTTGAGATAGACGGAGAACTAGAGTATGAAATCTCCGCTGTCCTCAACTCAAGGAGAGACAAGCGAAGAAAGGTCAACCTCCGCTACTATATCCGGTGGCTGGGGTTCGAAGGTACCGATAAAGAGTACAGTTGGATGGGAGCTGATGACTTAGAGCATGCTCCCAACCTCCTGGCCGCATTTCACTCCAAATACCCGGACAAACCCGGTCCCTATTACTAGTCTCCCACACCTGGTCTCGCTCATTCTCTTACTACGGTTCTCAAATTCACCCGTCATTTCTCCTCCGAAGAAATGCTCAGATTGTACCCTACACTACAATCTAACGTTCTCTAATCTCCCCATGACACCGACCCATCGCTACCCTCCACAGTTGGCGCATACCGCTCCAGCTGCCACAGTGTCCTCATAGTGACCAGGACGTACTGGCTCAGCCCCACCCACTCATTGAGAGTTGGGTACGTCGCTCTCCATTCCGCACCTGACGGTCACTCCTTCCATCACAACAACTCCCATAAATCTAGAAAAGCACTGGTTACATCCAAATCAGCCAGTACAACCGAACACTTACTCTGCCTTGACCCTGCCGCTCCCGGGTTCCGTACCCACCCTGCCCACCTATGGATCCTTGTGATCCAACCCTTGTCGTCAATAACTTTTTGGTGATGGAGTTCATCCAGCTGATGCTGAAGCTCATGACCACGAGCAATCAGAAGCTCGTTGGCCAGATAAGTACTTTCCAACATTGTTGACCGGATATCTCCCAGTCGCAAAAACTAAAGTATATATACCATTCTCCCACGCACAGACCATTCATCAGCTCCACAACCATCTATTACTACCATAAGATGGTACTTATGGCTTCGAGGGCTCAGCCTTAAGAGGGAGGTACTGTTATGAGCCATTTCCCTTTCACTGTTCCACCCGATTTCTCCCAATCTCCCGCTCTTGCTCTCTACTCCTCTCCAGTGCATCAACCCCCATCCTTTGCCTTACCATCCATCACCCTTTACTACACTTCACAATACTGTGAGAACCTACGTCTGTAGTTACCAGTAACAACCCACTTACAGCCCCATAGTATTTAGCGCAATACCAATCCACCCGACTTCCACTCGATTCCCATGTTTCCTGATGCACCTGATTTCCGATGTATATATATATGCTTTGTAATAACTTGTATTCCTCAGCTTGATATCTCATTAAACCACCCAATATCATAGCTTTCTTCTTCACCCGAGAAATGACTTAAGCCTGTGGAGTTCCACCGCTCTCTCTAGGTCCTCTGTTGTCGAGCTCTCTGCTCTCCACAAACTGGGAGGACTTAAACTCTCTAATGCTAAGTCACCCTCCTCCCTTACAGTGCCTGGAACCCCTTCCCCAGCCCGCTATCTCCTGTTCCTCCCTGCAAAATACACGGGTAATCACCCAGTCGATAACTAGTGGGCATTGCCAAATAGCCTCACCAAGCCTGTGACGGTCCTACTCAACAGTATTGGTTCACCTTGCCCGGTTGTCCTCCTGACTCCTGGCTCCCGGCACACCCGGACTTAACACTGCTTCATATTATGCTCATTTCTTTTTAGACTATATTTCTCTATATTCATTAGCTCAATTTTCGCATTTTCACTGTTTTCCTGTACACATATATATATATACTGTATTTTACTAGATCTGTATTATATAAAAATTCTGAATATATTTCGCTTTTTTAACCTATTTATGCCCATATAAGAAAAATAATAACCCAATTGTCACTTAAGAGGTCCATTGAATTGAGGTTTATATATAATACAATCTAGAACTAGGTTCTATCAGAATAGCCTAGAGCATGTCAGGCAGCTTCTTTGAGCCCTGAACACAATCAACTATAGAAGGGGTGCCTGCCGGTCACCCACAGATGCCCTGATGCCCTGGCTCCCTGAATAGCTATAGGATGACTTAAGTCTATACAGGGCTGAGGACATTTTTTCTGATGTAAGGATTTTTGGCCATGGCTTAGCCAACTACACAACTACATGTGTTGTCCTGAAACAGAGTGCAGGGTCCTCAGTCATATGGATGTCCACCTAAGGTACCCACCCTATAACCCTAATTAGCTGGTTGCAACCCATGGGGTTGTGCCAGCTAATTAGGGTTAGTTTCTATTTGCCCTTCAGGATCACAATACCGCCCCATGATACCATCCCCAATATCAACCACATCGGGAACAGTGACAGACCCAGTGAATCAAGGCCATTGTTAAGGGCAGGACCGATCGGGGCTCAGGTGCAGGAGAACTGGGAGGAACAACCAGCTCCCAGGATGGGAGGTTGTGAGCCCTGAGGATATCAAGGCAGAGGGAACATCTACGGGCTAGACGAGGCTATTCAGCAATGCCAACTAGTCTTCACTCAGTTGGGTTACCCATAGTATTTCAGAGGGACCGTGATGAGGAGATGAGAGCCTGAGATGGACGTCCAGGTATCGATGACTGGGTGGCCGGATGTTTGGGTGAACGACAATGGCTAGGAGAGATGACTGGTGTGTCAAATGGCATGGCTTGATACTGAGACCCAATGACAGAGAGGTATTGGGAGGCGGGTGGCCGGGGGCGCACTGGGGGGAGTCTGTTGAAGGGATATCAAGAAGGGCTGGGTGTGGGTGGACCACTAGTGCGGTGGTCCGATCCCTTAGTTGATAATAGACATAGTATGCAAGGGTTTTAATCCTTGCGGAAGTGTCTTGCCAACTGAGTGAGTTCACATCATAAATTTGGTGCTTGGAGTATTAATGAATATAAGGATTGGAGTAGTAATGAGATATCAAGACTGAGGTTCAACAAGTACATTACAGGAGGTATATACTTCAGGAAAACCGGGTACATCGGGAGGTGTGGAAGGGGAGCAGGAGGCAGGTGGAGTTATACTGTGCTATGTACTATGGAGCTGTATGTGGAAGGTTACTGGTAGTAACAGGTGTATGTTCTCGCAGTATTGTGGGGTGGTAGGTATGGGCAAGGGGTGGTGAGGTGAATGACGGAGGGTTGATGTACCGGGAAAAAGTGGGAATGGGAGTGGGAGATTGGGAGATCGGGAGAAGGGTGATATTGGGAACGGCTCATAACAACCTGTCAACCTCTGACAGCTGCGACGTCATGTGGTGCTGCCCCTGTCTTTGTCATTGTGCCTGACAACAATAACAACATTGTGTGTCCTTTGAGTATTAAATACCAAATAAATCACAGAAAAATCATTAAAAATTATAGAAAATAGCCTGAGTCATACATCCACCTTTGCTTTCAGCACCCAGTGGCATGACTGTTAAGGACTGGACACCGAGAGGGACATCAGATGATGGGTTGGGTACAGAAACGGGAGAACAAAGTTCTGTACCAGTAGTGTTCCTTGGACGTGATACTGAGGTTAATGTCTATGGGCTCAGCAAGGCCATTCGGCAATGCCAACTAGTAATTCACATGGTGTATTACCTGTAGTATTTCGCAGGGTGCGGGAGCGAGGGAGCAGGAGTCTGGGATGGACATCTGGATAGCAGAGACTGAGTGGCAGGAACCCTGGTGAGGTTCAGGGCTTGGAGGGTGGCAAGTATTGCCGGGTGCAGTAGCAAGAGACCGTTGAGCTGACTAGGCTCTGAGGCTAAGTCCTGACTGCCTAACTAGATCCTGTGAACTGGATGATAGTGAGGGGCTGCCTTAGTTGATATCAAGACTAAGTTACTACATTGTAAAGTTACGTCTTATATACTCTGGCACTCGGGTGAATCGGGAGACGTGGGAACAAATTGGGAGGTGCGTGTAGTGCACACACAGTATCTTACTACAGAGTGTAGTGTGCCCTTGGAGACGAGGTAAGCGGGTGTCAGGTGGGAGTAAAGGGAAGACATGCCTGTAGTTCTTGTGGAGCGTAGGCAGGGGGTATGAATTAATGACATAGGAAGGAGTAATATACTTGTAAGTAATTATTGTCATGGTGGGGACTAAGCGTAAGGGTGCAGATATGGGAGGTCGGGAGACGGGTGAAGCAGGAGACGGATGAACGGAAATGGCTCATAACAATGACATGGCATGACATCTGTCATACCTTGACAGCTGTCATGCCACCCCATGCTGCCACAGTCTTTGCCACCATGCCCGACAACACCAATGCTGTGTATACCTGATGACCTTTGTAAAAATTGTAGAAAATCACAAAAAAATACAGAAAAATCAGAGAAATTTGTAGAAAATACATTGGATTCAAATGAAACTGACCAGAGTCCATCCTTTTGAAGGAGCATGTAGTAGACAATCAAAATTACATATATTTACAAAAAAAAATAAAGCCATATACTTCAGGAAGTAGGTCCACTAAAACTGAGACATGGAAACCAAGACAATCATTCAGTCAGTACTCTCTGCGCTGAAAATTTCTACAACTTTTGTAGACTGATCTTCATGAAGAACAATGTTGTTATCTTCAATGTCACTCTCATCCAATGCACTTGAATATTTGTTGATCTCGACACCATCCAATATGCTGGCTTTTTGTTTCAGTGTCCTGGGATTCTTTGGAAATGGGACTTCAGGCATTGAGATATGGGGTAGGGGTGCTGTTGATAACAGCAAAGGTCCACAAATCTGGGGTAAGGATGAAGATAAGTATATGAATTTGAGGAGGTCATTATCAATTTCACATACAGTGGCACTGGTATCAGTTGAGGTGGAATGAGATGACAGTGTGGTGTTATGAGCCACTTACCAATTCTCAGTCTCCTGACCTCTGACCTCCAGGAACCCGGTCTTCCAGTCCTCCGAACACCTCAGCTACCTCCCACCTGATCCCAGTCACTGCTATCTACTCCCAGACACCAGTCTCCCAATCTCCTGAGCTCCTGCAAGCTTCCTGGAACTCCCAACCCCAGTATATGGTATCAAACAATATCTGTAACCTCGGATTCCTAGAACCCTGTTATGAGCCATTCCCATTATCACCTTTCTCCCGATCTCCCAATCTCCCGCTCCCGTTTCTACTACTTCCCGGTACATCCACCCTCTGTCATTCACTTCACTGCTCCTCGCCCATACCTACCACTCCACAATACTGTGAGAACATACACCTGTTACTACCAGTAACCTCCCACTTACAGCTCCGTAGTACAAAGCACAGTATAACTCCACCCGACTCCCGCTCCTCTCCCACACCTCCTGGCGTACCCGGTTTTCCTGAAGTATATATATACCCCCTGTAATGTACTTGTTGAACCTTAGTCTTGATATCTCGTTACTACTCCAATCCTTATATTCATTAATACTCCAAACACCAAATCTAGGATGTGAACTCACTCAGTTGGCAAAGACACTTCCACAAGGATTAGAACCCTCGCATACTATGCCTGTTGTCGACTAAGGGATCGGACCACTGCACTAGTGGTCTGCCCGCACCCAGCCCTTCCTGATATCCTTTCAATAGACTCCCTCCGGTGCGCTCCCGGCCTCCCGCCTCCCAATACCTCTCCATCATTGGGTCTCAGTATCAAGCCATGCCATTTGACACACCAGTCGTCTCTCCCAGCCATTGTCGTTCACCCAAACATCCAGCCACCCAGTCATCGATACCTGGACGTCCATCTCAGGCTCTCATCTCCTCATCACGGTCCCTCTGAAATACTACGGGTAACTCAACCGAGTGAAGACTAGTTGGCATTGCTGAATAGCCTCACCTAGCCTGTAGACATTCCCTCTGCCTTGATACCCTCGGGGCTCACCACCTCCTGTCTCGGGAGCCGGTCATTTCTCTCGGTTCTCCCGCATCCGAGCCCTGATCAGTCCTGCACTTAATAAACCCACACTCTCCTGATTCCACCCAGTATGTAGACCCACACCCTTGCCCTCTAACCTCATCCGCACCCTTTGCCCATGCTCCACATCCCATCCCTTGCCCATGACTACACTCCACATTACTGCATTATTGTATGCATGTTGTTACCAGTAACCTTCTGTATACAGGCCCGTAGTACATAGTCCATAGCACACTCCACCCAACTCCTGGTTCCTCCCAGGTCTCCCGGACTACCCGACCTCCCGACTATATATACAGCTCTAGTAATTAGATACCTCTGAAGTTTGATATTGATGTTATATGTTGTTATTGACCTACCCTATGTCCTTGACTATACTTGATGTATTGTCCCTCTTGCTCCTTGTACTCCTGGTGAATAAGATCATCTTGTTTAACTCCTTTGACACTGTATGGTCCAACATTGAGCCTTTCCGCTTATCCTGACTGTCGACCTCTGTCTTCTCTAGTCGAGTAATGTTCTCTCTTGCTGTCTTACCTCTACTAGGGGTACCACCTCCTGGATCTGGGTTCTCGGACATCCTCCTGAGTTCCCCATCCTCCCATCGGGTTCCCGGACATCCTCCCGGTGTTGTACATGAAAGCTGTGAATCATAAAGACACATAAATATGGGTCAGTCCACAATTGAATATAATAAATTCATTTTTATTATATTCATTAATATTGTGAAATGTCTATGAGTCATTTGACATAATGACTGACTATGACTCATTTCGAGGCAGCAGAAATAAACATTATTGATCAGAAAAGAATTGTGTCTTATTCACGTATGATGATTACATGACAAAGCAAGGACCCATCTTACTCAGCGTATATGTTGGCACTGACTGATCATAGCAGTCTTACTCAGCACATTAATCAGTGCATTACTCAGCATATATCTTGGCGCTGACTGATCCATAGCATGTGAAATAATTTCACAAAATGCTATTGGACCATTCACATTTATTACTAATACAATTACTAATTCACTGATTAATCCTCACAAATTCTTACCAATCACCTTATAAATCAGTAGGTAATAGTCATTACATACACACTTACATAGCCACATCTGTACAGTATAAAAGGCTCAGGCCTTCACCCACATAATGCATGCTTTTTACCCCCAGAGTGAGTTCAGTGCCAGAGTGCAGTTCTTGCCCTAAGTAATTCTTGCAGCCTGGGAAGTTGTTCCTCAGTACTAAGTCTATCAGTAACTTGTGGCCCCCTAGGGAGGACAGAGTTTCCTCAGCCTAAAGCCCACTTACGTTCGAGGCGTAATCAGTGTGACTCTGTTTCGAGGACAGGTCCACTTTTAGTTGTTGCTAGAAGTATCCAGGTCTCCACGAAGGAACCTGTATTGTATTGACTGCTTATTGTATTTGACTCATAACTGACTCTATATTGTATTGACCTGTGTGTCTGACTCATATCGTATTCAACCCATACTCAACTACTGCCCAGAGCTCTAAGCTCTGTAGACCTATCCACATTGGATAGCCTGTTAAAGTCAGTGACCAGTTTCCTAACAATTATGCTGCTTAGTTAGTCACGTCTGACTCACAGTAGCACCCCCACAACACCAACCAACCCAACCTCAAACCCCCTGTCAGGAGTTTTCTCAAATTCCCTTAGTGTTCAGTAATTTCCCCCATGAACAACCAGGTGGCCCCATGCTAAAGACTGTACCGACCCCTATCTGGGCAAGTTAACCACTTGTGATACGACACCGGGTTCTTCTCCCTTGTATCTCAGGTCCCCCCTTCTCATGGTGCGACAAGTCCCAGAACCAGTCATATGACCCAGGCACCTTCTCCCAACTCTGGACTTCCTCTCGGTGGCCTGTCCCAGTCTCTGACATGCTTGTCAGTCACCTCCCATCACTTTACCTTTATCTCAGTGCAGGGCACCATGCCTTGTATTGAGGTGAAGCCACTCCCCCTCCCTTTCCACTCAACCTGACCCCAAGGTCTGCATCCCGACTTTCTGGCCTCCTGGACTTTCTCCCGGGTTTCCGGACCCTCTCCCATGTTCCCAGATGTCATCCTAGGATCCCCTCTGTGCCACCTCGGTTACTACAAAAACCACGGGTAACATAACCGTTGAGGAAGCTAGTGGGTGTTGCCAAATAGCCTCACTAAGCCCGTGACTGTCCTACTGGTACATCCAGGGTTCCATCCAGGGTGCATCGCTCAACCTCCTGGCCTCCCAGCCATATCTGGTCGGGTGCACCCCCCTGGAACCACACCTTAATACGTGGCTGCAGACAGAGCTTCTTGTGCTAGAGAACATATCCCGTACCATCTATGAGTTAAGTTAGACAGCCAAAGAAATGCCATACCTTCAGTTGCATTTAATGTCATCTCTGAACCTTCTGGATATTCAAATTTTAGACCTAGGATTCCTGTAGCCCAAGGTGAAAGGCAGTCATCCAGTAGAAAGGCCTCTCGCCCTTCCCAAGTCCCCAGAATCAACGACCCAGTGAAGCCACTCATTTGTGCAATTGCCACGAGCTTAGTTACAATCAAAGCATCAATCATCAACTGATAATCAAGTCGCTCTTGAAGCTCATGGACCAGGTCGATATTTCTGCCAAGCCTAAGTTCTTGAATTGCCTGGCACAAATTGTTGAAGTTGTCAATCATGAAGGTGACTTGCCATGTTATTTTGACGTTGCACCTGGCGATTTCTTCACAAGTGTGCTTGACACTGAAGTGGAGCGACATTGCCTCCCAGTGCATCAGTTTGCTCCAATCCACCTTGCAAATGTCTATGCGTGAGTCCCTCAGAAGCTCGAACTTGCCAATTTGCACCAGCTCGATGACACTGAGTCATGTCAATGTTTCCTGAGGTAGATTCAGTGTATGGGCCACCTCATTATAGCATTCCAGGGTCTTCCAAATGGCATCTGAATGCGACTGAAGTGCCTTCCAGATTTTTTCTCATTGTTTGTAGCCTGTAAATTTGTTAGCAGCAGGTAGTCCTGAAGGCACTGGGATGCAGCACACACAAGTCAAAGGT